>OZ010580.1:117256281-117258781 GCA_963932145.1 Acanthosepion lycidas
GTGAAACCCAGGGTCACAAACTCACATCAATACAACTATATATATATATATATATATATATATATATATATATATATATATATCAGTGGTTTTCGACCTTTTTTCTGGAGCAGAACCACAAGGAAACATTCCAGTGGCTCCAGGAACCCCTGCAATAATTAATTGTCTTATGCAAAAAAAAAAAAAAAAAAAAACTTTCAGTTATTGAAATAAAATAAAAATACTCATCTTCAGATTGATTTACGAAAAAATACAAAGACAATGCAATTTTAATCTTGCTTCTACGGTTATTAAATGGATTACATTTATTTTCATTAAAAATTCAATGAGAAACTTGAGCCTGATGTTTCTTGCACAAATCTTTAATATTGGGTCGAGTTTTTAACAGACACACACGAAGCTCATCTTCCACACATATCTGCACAGGAGAATTAAAAATTACTGTCAATCATAGTACTTGTGTAACTTCTTGCGGAACCCCTGGGCTTTACTGGCGGAACGCTAGGGTTCCGCGTCACCCCGGTTGAAAACCACTGATATATATATATATATATATATATATATATATATATATATATATATATATATATATATATGTGTGCGATTTGTTCGGCAGTAGTTCATGTTTGTAGCTCTTTCTTTTTTTAAAACCTTTTTTTCCCTCGAGATTGATTTGATTATTTGTAAATCAAAAATTCGAGGGTTTTTCGAAACGAGTGTAGTTATATATATATATATATATATATATATATATATATATATATATATATATATATATATATATATAGTTGTATATTTAGGCAGCAATCCTTCCTTTATGCATGTTTCATTAAAAACGACAGACAAGGTGCTAAGATTTTTATTTAAATTTTCTTGTGTTCTTACAAGAGCTTTCTTTTCTGGACAAAGGGTGTGTAAGAACTGTCCAAATGTTTTATATTTCCGAGCGCTTTCGGCTATACCTTCAGCCATTATCAAGGATGATTCGATTTTTCTGTTTAATTGTGTGTGTGCGTTCTGTGTATGTCTTAGTGTGTGGTAGGGATGTTTGTAATTTCCGAATACGATTAGCACATTGTTTTTAATGAAACATGCATATATATATATATATATATATATATATATATATATATATATGTTTTAATATACATATATATATATATATATTTATTTTTAATATTTATTTTTATTTTAATATATATATTGATATTTTAATGTAAAAAAAATTATTATATACGGATAAGCAAAAACAAAATGTTACTCCCCTTACACTGGAAAAAAAAACCCCAAAGAATACGTGAACTTTGAAATCCAGAACGCTGCATAAGCAGTAAATAAATAAATAAATAAATAAGTTTTAAATTCACAGAAACACATATACATTCTCACAGACAACTTAACCTCCTCAAGGTTGTCTCAGAGGATATTGAAAGTACTTGGTAAAATAAATACTATTAGAAAAAAAAATGGTATTTTTCTTACTCAGTCTACAAAAAACTACACCAATGATGAGTGCATAAAAAGAAATCTAAAATATATGTAATCAATCGCTGATAGCCATTGACTGTATGTGTGTGTGTGTGTTTTACAAATATAATATAATTATCATATAATTTTATACATTTACGAAAAATATACTAAAGGAAACTTCCTATATCATTAGATATAGATATCAAACCTATTTTCGTTGATATTTCGAGCTGTAAAGGGCTCAAATATTCGTATGTCTTATCTCATTAAATATGACATAAAAATAGCGGACGTTGCTACATTATATTATGATACCTAGCCCATAATAATTTTAATACCTAGTGCATGAAATTTGCGGGCCAGTGTAACAATTATTATGGAACAGTGTTAGTATCTTTTATATAAATGAAATATATTTTTTCTTTTCTTAAAAAAAAAAATACTTGTATTGATGACTGGCAAATGACAGTTTGTTGAAACTTGTTCTTGTAAAAGAAAATTCGTTGAAAGCGTTCAAGGTTGTTTCTTCCCACCAGCCTCTCTTCGCCGTGGTTGGCTAGGTTATAGTTAATATTTTTCTCCTTGAAATCCCCTCATAAATCAAAAACAATCCTGCTTGACTGTAAAAAAAACAAAAAACAAAAAAAGAATAAAATCAAAGAAGAGAAAAAATGGTTATTATTGTTGATTAGAAATCGAGGATTGGAAAAACGAAACGCAAAACGAAGAACTGGAAGCAGAATGAAAGAGGAATCGAAAAATAATGGCAGTCGATGTTGGAAAGAAAAGAATCGCCAGTGACAACCTGGAAACTGAATTTTGGAAGGTTTGTAGTAAATGGGGGAATGATAGGAAAGAAAGGGTGGGAAGGCAGACAATGAATACAGAAGAGAGAGAGGGAGAGTGAGAGTGAGAGTGAGAGGAGAGTGCAGGTTTGAAAGCACTTAGTTGAGGGTTGGTAACAATTGTGGTTCTTATTGGAAAAGAAAGAAAGAAAGAAAGAAAGAAAGGAAGAAAGAAAGGAAAAAAG
>OZ010580.1:117263781-117343781 GCA_963932145.1 Acanthosepion lycidas
GCGTCGTTCTCCTTGAGGAGTAGAGCAGTATGGGTAAGAAAAAGAATTGCGGGCTCGTTGAAGAATAGAAAAGAGAACCAATATGCCAGAAAAAGAGGAAAAAGAATAAAATAATGGTATTCCATCGGAATTAAAAGAAAGAAAAAACTAATTCCTGAAGGAAAACGTTCGCTAAGTAGTAACGAGAACGAAAAAAAAAATGGTACATTATTAAGTGGGTGAGTAGAATAGAGCTGATTGAGAATTTAAAGCGAATGGACTGAAAAAAGGAACAAAAGAATTAAAAGAATATAGAAAAAAGGAAAGGAAAAAAAGAAACAAAATAAGTGTCGAAAGAATTAAATGAAATAAGAAAAAAAAAAAAAAAAAGAAAAGAAAGAAAACAAAGAAAGTGAAAAAGAGCGAAAAAAGAATTCTCGTCTAATTAGGAAAAAAAAAACATGACCAACAACGGAAAAAATGAATGAACAATAAAGAAAATTAGAAGAAAAAAAGGAAGCTGAACCCGTAACAATATAGATCTATCTATCTATCTATCTATCTATCTATCTATCTATCTATCTATCTATCTATCTATCTAGCCTTGTTTACTCACTATCTATCTATCTATCTATCTATCTATCTATCTATCTATCTATTTATCTATCTATCTATCTATCTAGCCTTGTTTACTCACTATCTATCTATCTATCTATCTATCTATCTATCTATCTATCTATCCTTGTTTACTCACTATCTATCTATCTATCTATCTATCTATCTATCTATCTATCCTTGTTTACTCACTATCTATCTATCTATCTATCTATCTATCCTTGTTTACTCACTATCTATCTATCTATCTATCTATCTATCTATCTATCTATCTATCTATCTATCTATCTATCTATCCCAGTCTATTCATATTCTTTCTTTCTTTCACATCCTGTTCATTATCTATCTATCTATCTATCTATCTATCTATCTATCTATCTATCTATCTATCTATCTATCCTTTTGATTCGGTCCATGTCTATCTAAATCACTCTGTTCATAGCTATATATCTATATATCCTTGTTTACTCACTATCTATCTATCTATCTATCTATCTATCTATCTTTTTGTACCAAATGATTTACCTGATACAAGCCCTAAGAGCTACTCAAGGTAGAGTTTTACAGAATGACATTATTGTACCGATATAAGAAGAGTAAGTGAGTGCCGATGAGGATGATATATAGTATAAAGTTTTAGCCGAGACTCGAAATGGTTAAGCTTCTATTGATTAATTCTATCTATCTATCTATCTATCTATCTATCTATCTATCTATCTATCTATCTATCTATCTGGGGTATTGCTAAGCGAATTCCTCATAAACCTTCTTAGAGATGTTAAGTCTGTGTCTTATACATAAAAGCTGTAACCATTTTACGGACACCATCAAATATGCTCTAGTTCATACCAATCGCTTGCTAAGCATAGACAATATGCGCCTATTCACCATGGTCGCTACATTTGCGGCTCCATTTTTCGTTCGATAGAGTGTAGAATGAGACCCTTTCTCTTGGACAGCGCATGATAGATAAGTTGATGGAGATCCTGTGATTCTGCGTGCAAATAACGTGTTGGTTCCGACATATACCGACAGGGGGGATGGTAAGTTATGGGATCGCCGTTATTTCCAGTATTGGCAAACATGGAAAGCAAGGGAGAAAATTAGTTTCGGAACGTCACCATTAAAGCTAACTCTGCTGAGCCAATCGGCGCTACATTCAGAAGATAACATGATCACGAATTGTGTATATTCCCTCCCATGAAGGTGTGACAAGTAATACAAGCGGGAGAACAACCGTCTGTTAAGGGTATGGTTAGAGGTTTGTTTGATCATGTATGTAGAGAAATGTGTGAGCATATCAGACAGAGAACAATACTGGAAGATAAGTCGATTGAAATATTTTGAAAACTGCCTCAGTAGACCTAGCATAGGGATATACACATAAGATGTTTTGATTAAGAAAGGCAGGGCTCTCAAAAATTTCACCGCTTGAGCACAGACATTAAAAAAAATAAAAAAATAAAAAAAGAATACGACGTTGGTTAAAGAATATCCAGGTCTTTGGAATTTGGGAGCTTTGGTTAATGCGGAAGTATGAATTCCGGTTTAAAATAACAAAAGAAGAACTGACACAAAGGTGAATAAATCAACTAGCTGGTATAATGATAGATATTAGGTTGGTGCAAAAATAATGTCGTTTTCTCACATATGTTAATTTTGTATATGATTTCTGAATTAATTCATTGATATATATAGCCATGTTATATATCATTTTGAAGCGCGTTTTTCGCTCTATCGAATCGTGTTATTCGTTACCATTCTCAATCTCTTCATTCATTTTTTTGCAGGCTTTTCGACAGCATGGACAAAATCCAAATCCACACGATTTTCTTGTTCCAGTTCAAACTAGGCCGAAAAGCTGCCGAGACAGCTCGTGATATCAATGATGCGTTTGGCCCAGGAACCACTAACGAACGTGTGGCACAACGGTGGTTCAAGAAATTGGATAAATGAGTGCCGCATGAATTGAACGATAATAAAAAAATCGTCGTTTTGAGGTGTCTTCTACGCTCCTTCTGCGCAACAAAAACGAGCCATTTCTCGAGCGGATTGTGACGTGTGATGAGAAGTGGATCCTCTACGACAACCGGCGACGTTCGGCACAGTGGCTGGATGCCGGAGAAGCTCCACAACACTTCCCGAAGCAGAAATTGCACCAAAAAAAGGTTATGGTGACTGTTTGGTGGTCTGCGGCCGGTCTCATCCATCACAGCTTCTTGAATCCGTGCGAAACGATTACGGCGGAGAAGTACTGCCGACAAATTGACGAAATGCACCAGAAGCTCCAACGTATGTGCCCGAGATTGGTCAATATGTAGGGACCAATTCTCCTCCATGACAACGCTCGCCCGCATGTTGCTCAACTGACCCCGCAGAAGCTGAACGAATTGGGCTACGAGACTCTGCCTCATGCGCCATATTCACCGGACCTCTCGCCCACCGATTATCACTTTTTCAAGCATCTCGACAACTTCCTGCGCGAAAAATCCTGCAAAAGCCGAGATGATGTCGAATCGGCCTTCAATGACTTCATCGCTTCCAGAACTCCGGATTTCTATCCTAATGGGATAAATAAACTTGTTTCTCGTTGGCAAAAACGTGTCGATTCTAATGGTTCTTATTTCGATTAATAAAGTTTATTATGAAAGGAGTTATGATCTTTTGAAGTTGAACGTCAAAAAACGACATTATTTTTGCACCAACCTAATAGATAGATAGATAATGAAGGGACATATAGATGCATAGACAGGGAAGGGGACAGATAGATAGATAGATAGATAGATAATGAATAATCTGAGATAGATAGATAGATAGATAGATAGATAGATAATGAGTGAACTGAGATAGATAACGAGTAATCTTAGATTGATAGATAGAAAATGAATAGACTTAGATGGATAATGAGTAAACTAAGATAGATGGATTGGGAAAGAGCAGGCTAACACACACACACACACACACACACACACACACACACACATATATATATATATAGATAGATAGATAATGAGTAGACTTAGATAGTGTCATGGGTCCTTACCTATAACTACAGAATGAACTCTTCCTAACACTATGTATATTACGCCTCTCAATCGGCTTCTCGGCTTGACGGTCGAACTCTCTGTCTCTGAGCAGAGAGGAACCCGGACGAGGCTCCGCCGAAGGGCAGAGCCTCGTTCGGGGAGGTTGACCAACCCGATCCCGTTTATACGGGTTTTACGGGCATTTTTTAGCCGAGCCTACGGGCTCGGGAAACCCACGTTAAACTCGGCCTTGTGCCACATGTAACCCTTGTGGTGGGTGTGGCTAGATACCTAATCGAGTCGAACCGATAGTAGTTCACTCCAAACCAGACTGACAGTCATACTAACACCTTCCACATTTTGTATTATTATTTCGTGTAATATACCTTCGTTATTTCTATAATTGTGTTCGTGTTGTTCTTCCTTGGTCCTAACCTTGACCATAGCAGATAGATAGATAGACAGATGGAAAGGGGAATTAACTGAAACGAGATATTCATCGAGAACTCACGCAAACAATCTACCCTTGTAGATAGGACACAAAGGCTGGGTTCGAAATGCTGCGAAAGTTACCGTGCGCAACGAAGAAGACCGCAGGATACAACGGCCGAAAACGTTCTGAGTACAAGATAAGCGTGCAAGTCCGAATAGGAAAAGTGTATCTATTGTTTTATTCTGATCATTTATTGTTTGCGATACACTGTGCTTGGTGGTACAAAGAGTTGTATATTTCCATCCAGTGGATGTCATTAGTACATTAACTCGATAAAACCCACCCCCCAAAATATCCCTACGATTTCAATGATGACACTCTAGTGAAAATTTGGTGCTTTGCAATCTCCCTGCTTCATCGCTCTCAATATAATCCTGTACTTCTAAAATATTAAATACCGACATATCTAGTATCTATCTATGTAAATTGTACATTTTTTGTTCATTTACTCTTTCTCTTTTACCTCTGTCTGTCTGTCTGTCTGTCTGTCTGTCTCTCTCTCTCTCTCTCTATATATATATATATATATATATATGTGTGTGTGTGTGTGTGTGTGGATGAAGGTTCTATTTTTTGGCTTCTGAAGTACTCTGGAGAATTGAAAGGAAGCATAAATAAATATTTCTTTTGAACACGTATTTTCCATTCGAATCGGAGGCAACTGTCATACCCATGTGGGCCATTTTAGATGACAGGTTAAACGCTTCCGCTTATTGAACATTTCAACTGCGTCCGCGCAGCTCTGATTCAGCAGAAGACAAAGGAACAAGGACCAAGAAAGGCATGATGGGAAAAATATAAATTCTCTTTTTTGTTATTTATTAAATAGTTTTCCTTTTTTTTTCTGGGTTTCTGATAGAACTGCATTTCTTTTGACGTCCGCGATTTGCTTCATTACAATTTCATTTTTTTTTTAGTACCCACTCGCTTTTTCATTCTTTCTTTCTTTCTTTCTTCTTCAGATTATTCAAATTTTCCTTCAGATTTTTCTTCTTCAGATTCTTATCCTTCAGATTCTTATCCTTCAGATTCTTCTCAAGATTTTTCTGCTTCAGATTCTTCAAAGTCTTCTTCTTTAGATTCTTCAAAGTCTTCAGATTTTTCTTCTTCAGTTTCTTCAGATTCTTCTTCTTCGGCTTCTTCAGCTTCTTCTTCTTCTTCTTCTTCTTCTTCTTCTTCAAATTCTTCTTCTTCAGAATCTTCTCAAGATTTTTCTCCAGATTCTTCTTCTTCTTCTTCTTCTTCTTCTTCTTCAAATTCTTCTTCTTCTTCTTCAAATTCTTCTTCTTCTTCTTCTTCAAATTCTTCTTCTTCTTCTTCTTCTTCACCTGCATCAGATTTTACTTCAGCTTCTTCAGATACTTCTTCTTCAAATTCTTCAGATTCTTCTTCTTCAGATTCTTCAGATTAATAAGATTCTTTTTTTCAGATTTTTCTTCTGATTTTTCGTCTTCAGCCTCTTCAGATACTTCTCAAGATTCTTCAGATTCTTCAGATTCTTCTTCTTCAGATTCTTTTTTAGATTCTTTATCAGATTCTTCGTCAGATTCTTCAGATTTTCTTTTTCAGTTTCTTCAGCTTCTTCTTCTTCAGTCTCCTCAAATCCTTCTTAAGATTCTTCAAATTCTTCAGATTCTTCTTCTTCAGATTCTTTAGATTCTTCAGATTAATTAGATTCTTCCACTTTAGATTTTTCTTCAGATTCTTCTTCTTCAGCTTCTTCAGAAATTTCTTCCTCAGATTCTTCTTCTCAATTTTTTTCTTCTTCAGATTCTTCAAAGTCTTCTTCAGCTTCTTCAGATTCTTCTTCTTAAGATTCTTCAGATTCTTCTTCAGATTCTTCTTCAGCCTCTTCGGATTCGTCCTTTTCAGATTCTTCTTCTCGTATATTGTTCTCTCCTTTCCTATTTTTTCCTTTCCTTTTTTTAAAAATTTCCTTCTTGCAAAATGATATGTAGTAAACATTGTTTTTGTCTATTCTAATTATAATTCTTTTGCTCTACAATTTTGTGTGAATTTCTAATAATACTGTTATTATATATTGTATATTATTATATATTATATATTGTATATTATATATTGTATATTATTATATATTGTATATTATTATATATTATATATTGTATATTATATATTGTATATTATTATATATTGTATATTATTATATATTGTATATTTCTAATAATACTGTTATTATATATTGTATACTTCAAGATAAGAATGGTGAAGCCGGGACTGTAGCTTTGGATATCTCGAAAGCTTTCAACAGGGTTTGGCATACTGGACAACTTCTCTCCAAGCAGAAAAGTTACGGTGTCTCCGGACAAATTTTTGAAGTAATTCAGTGTTAATTATCAAAGCGTGAAATGAAAATGTATGCAGACGATGTATAATATAAGGTATGACGTTCTGAACTCAAGGAGAGATGACATGTTTTTTCGAAGATCTAAAAAATTAACGGATAATTAATAGTAAGTTGATCACTTCGTTATGTCATATCGGCAGCTAATCTAAAAAAATATACCTATATTGTGTCGTTAACTGGAGCAGTGAATGGCTTGTTTATTTTAACGTTTCCAAAACGAAACTGCTCCATATTAGTCGACTAAGAAGACCAATTCTGTCTCCCATCAGCGTGGCTAATGCTAATGTTCAGGAGAGTGACTCATTGCGACGTACCACTAACATGAAGTGGAAAGATTATATTGAATCAATTCCTAGGTCTTTTGCCAGAAAATTTCGTTCATTGTGTCGTGCAAGATAATTTCACTCACCCGAATCTATCTATCGTCCATGTTTATTATTGCTACCACATATAGTATCGTGCTAGTATGTGTATAGTATTTATTCTATATTTAGAAATCTTTGATAAAATCGAAAGAATAATATGCAATGCCATTAGTCCTAAACTGGAATCTCCGTTTCAGACACGTTCCCACCGTCATAATTTAGCTTCCTTTTTCTCTCCAGGTCAACTGCTGATGTACTGACGATAATTGCAGATAATCTATCAAGCTTTAGTGTTTCCCAATGTGGGCGCTAGCGCCCTCTTGTGGGCTTTGTTATGTTGAAAAGGGACACTGGGAGTTTTTATTACATTTGGGGGCAATTAATATAATGAGCGGGGAGGTGGGTATTTACCCATTTTTTTTTTCAAATTTTCAAAACCTATTCAATATTGGCTCCAAAAGAAAATTTTAAAGCATATCTATATCTGTGGGAAGCTATCAAACTTATCTTCATTGCTTTTCCAACTTGTTATATAGTTTCAACGCAGTTACACACCTTGCTAAACAAAGAAACCGTCTGCAAATTACAAAAAGAGATCTACGATGACTTCTAAGCGGTATGAAACCCAGAGTAAGATCTTTAGCCAGCAAACGCCAAAGTCAACGATCGTATTGAGAACATTAAGATAAGCTATCAAATAAAAGGTAAAAAAATTTTGTAAGCATTTTAAACATTGGCATTTCTAATACAAATGAAAAAATAATATTAAAATTATTTTTGTACTTGATACCTAAATTTTATCTTACTATGAACGATGAATTAAGTATAATATTCGAAATTTGATAGGGGGCGTTGAAAAAATGTTAGTGCACAAAGGGGACGATGGTGAAAAAAGGTTTGGAAAACATTGCTCTAGATAATAATGGTGAAGCCCGGGCTTTAGATTTGGAAATCTCGAAAGCTTTAAACAGGGTCTGGAATAGAGGTCTTCTCCAGAAAGCTGAAAAGCTGCGGTGTCGCTGTACAAATCTTTGAACTGATCCAGTCTTTCCTATCAAATGGGGATATGAAAGTTATCCTGAACGGACACTCTTCCAGATCCTTTCGTACTAACACAGGTATTCCCCCAGGGTTCCTTCCTTGATCCTACTTTGATTTTAATTTTCATTAACAGCCTTCCCGATAGCATCAGCTCTCAACTTGATATCTACACTGAGGACATCCATTTACTCCCGTCTCGATATTAAGTCTTATCAATAAGGCCAAATTGACAGCTGATACTCAAAACGACCTTTTGTCTGTCGTTAACTGGGCTAAAGGATTGCTTTTTAATTTTAACCCCTCCAAAACTAAACTGCTCTCTATTAATCATCTGAGAGTACCCCCTTTGCCGTCGATGAGCATGCTGACCTCCAGGGGAGTGACTCGATGCGCCTTCTGGGTCTAACGTTCTGACTGATATGAACTGGAAACACTATATTGAATCGATTGCTAGGCCAGCCGCTAAGTGATTCACTGTGTCGTATGGGACAATTTTTCTCTCCAGAATCTACCTTACATATCTAAGTCGACCATTTGTCCATGCTTAGAATATTGTGCCACATATGGTCCAGTGCTCCTTGATAAAACTCCAAGAAAGAATAAGTAATATTATTGGTTCTGATCCGGTCTCGCGTATTCAGTCACTTTCATTGTGTCATGTTCAATTATTAAAGTCGCTCCTAAATAACGTTTTCGCTGTTAGCTTCACTCATAGTAACTTAGTGACTTTAACGCCTTGCTTAGGGCGGGGAATAATTAAAAAATCAACTTTGATACCTCACCTTCATGAATTCAATAGTAATTGTTAGCTAGCCTTGATTTATTTGTGAAGGATATTTCAATAATCCAGAGATAATACTGGAAGCAAACCGCTTGCAAAATGGATAACAAATGAATTCAGTAAATACACAAAAATAGAAAAGGGAGTAAGACAAGGATGGGTCTTCTCCCCGGACATATTGAACTCTTGAAGCATTCTTGGGAGACTTTGAAGTGCTACCAGGATTCATTATTGACGGCCACAATCTTAACAATATAAGTTACTTAAATGACAGTGTTGATAGCAGAAAAGTAAACTAGAGGCACTCCTACGAAAGGTAGTAAAGAAAAACGAGAATAAAGACTGATCATCAATTGTAAGATAACAGAATGTATGGTTGTCAGCAAAAGGGGCAGCTCGTACTGCGAATTGGAGACGGCAAAATCAAGCGATTACAAACATTTAAATATCTAGGAATTCCTTTATCAGAAGAGATAAAACGTGGCACTGAAATCCGAAGTTGCATTGGAATAGCGAAAGATGCCTTCCAAAAGTTAAGCAAAGTATTAGGTTGGTGCAAAAATAACGACGTAATAATGTCGTTTTTTGACGTTAAAAAATACGTCAAGAAACGACATTATTACGTCATTATTTTTGCACCAACCTAATATTAAGAAACAGGAAAAGCATCCCTCCTATATGACAATGAATGCTGGAAAATGTCACAAGTGAAGAAAAGACTTGAGGCAAAATGCAGTTCTACAAAGGATGCTCGGATCATCATGGACTAAACTGTAAGAAATGACAAAGTTTTTAGGAAAATGGTAACAAAAAGGATGCATGTATGTATACACCGGAAAGCGACAGTTGAGATTTCTAGGGGAAATAATGAAGAAAGACTGCTAAGAAAATTTAACACTCACGGGTAATATTGAATAGAAGAGGAACAGAGAAACGGAGCGAATAAACTACTTAAGGAGCTTGTGCAAATAGTTGGCAGAACAGTGAATTAGGATTGATAGCATACGGACAAACATTGCTGATTTACAAAAAAAAGGAAGTTGTGGAGAACTATGACCTGAAGGGATATAGCATATAGAAGAAGAATAGATTTGCAGCATGAGTCTCATCATTTTACTGTTGAAATAGCCAGATGCAACCGCAAGTTCTATTTTAATAGGTTCTTCTCTTATTTCTAGCTTGTGGAATTTTGTTCCGGCTTCTTACTTTCTTGTTAGTTACGATATTCAAAAATTTAAATGCATTGTTAATCGCCTCGTTCTGTTTCCCATTCTTTTATTGTTCTCTCTCCGCATAAAAGTTTTCCCATTTTCTTTCATTTTCAGCAACCTCTGTTGTCTCCGTTCCTTTATCGCCCTGCTTGAAGGTGAAATGATTAAAAAAAAAAAAAAAAAAAAAAAAAAAAAGAAAAAGATATATTCATACGAGTTACCTTTTCCTGTTATACTGCTGTCTTGCGCAGAAAAACACATAAATGTCCTTTATCAGAAAACTGGCTTAACTGAAACCGTGAAATTAAATTTAACCGTATTTGTTAAAGTATCTGTGGAAATATGCACTGGCGAAAATAAATTTAAAACCGATGGTTAAAGTTTTATTAATGTCAGAATATGTTTCCAATGAAATAATATAATAAATTAGTTTTATTGTGTACGCTTCATGCAGAATTGATTTCTCTTTTGAATGATGTCAAAATTGTATATTGAAAACATTTAATACTAGATTAATTTAAATTATCCGAATTTGCGGGCAAAATAAGTTTAAGATCGCATGGGTATTATTATATTTAAAGTAAAATTATCTTGAAATACTAAAGATTAGTAAATTTAGTCCATAAAATCGCCAAATGAAAATGACTAAAAAAATGTGAAATAGTAAAGAGTAAATTTATTCGATAAACTCACCACTGGCTTCAACCACGTCTTTCAGACAACTTCAGAATCTCCTGCATCTCTTCTGGATGGTCTCCTTGTTTAAGTTATTGAATGCTGCTATAATCCTTGCCTTCAGTTCATCTTTGGCGTTACAAAGAGTTTTGTTGGTCTTTCGCTCAACTGTGCCCCACACATAAGAGGGCGTTACAGTCTGGAGAGTTAGGTGACGAGATGTAAGGGGTGATGTAATCTCAGGAATTGTCTGACAACCTTGACTGGGTTTTCCCCTCTTATGAGACATTGACATAGATATGGCTTCTTGACCCAGGGCAGCACTACCTTCTGAAGGCACTTGATATAGGTCTCCGCGTCGAGTCTGACGCCCCCATCAACAATTTCTGATGTTCTTTACTTATTGGAACGATCAGAGTGAATTTTTCGAGCTGCCTTTGTTGGAGGGTGGTCTCATCTCGTCTTCTCTCGTTCAACTCGCTGAAACCTTTCCCCTATTTTTTCCATCCGAGATCAGCCTATAAAAAATCGACTTCCCTATTATGGCTCACCTCTGACCTCGAATGTCAACATCCGGAAGTCGGGGCCGAGATAAAATTTCCCTAAAAGTAATAGTCTAGTAAAGTATTACTTAACACTACTTACCTAATCATTAAAAAAGTTTCATTCATGAATTTTATTTCAACTATTTTACTCTAAAATACTCTCTGCTCCTTCGTGTTTGCAACGAGTGCTTCTTATACTTTTTTTTTATTCACTAGACCTCAGTCACGTCAACCCTTCGACATGCACATATGCCATTCCTGAAAAAAGAATGAACGTAAACAAGAAAACTATAACCAGTTTTTTTTCATGTCTCCCAACAGTTCTTTTAACAAAAAAAAAAAAAAAAAAAAAAAAAAGAAGCAAAGCAAAACAAACAAAAAACAATACCGGACAATCCTTTGTTCATTCTTGGTCACTAGCTTCCGTGACCCAAGGTCAGCACCTCAGACGACAGTATGGATACAAATGACTCCAACAGTGAACTTTGATCTCTCCAATGTGCCTCAACCCAGGTCAGTAGGTGCCACCTCTTAAATACCATATGCTGGGGAGAACAAAATTCCTTGCCACTTCTCTTGAGACCACACGAATTGTACATACAATTCACACACACACACATACACACACACATACACACGCACATACACACACATACACACACACACATACACACACACACACACACACACAAATACTGGTCCCTAAATCACACAATACATGTCGAAAGCCCCACGCCACGGCATCAACCAGTTCCATAATTGAGCCACGTCCTTGCCACCTAAATTTTGCACTTTAAATATGTTATGATCTATACTTATTTCTAACTCACAGTGACACAGTACACACAGTCCATTATCACTCTATTTATTCAACCACGACCAATTAATTACTATGTTATTTGCGTATTACCAGATTTACTTGAACAAAGCTGCACAAATTTACCACTATTAAATTTCTATAATTACTATTATTAACCATCTGTTTATGTGTGTCAAAACTCAACTCGCGCCATCTCAATTTCTTCTTCATCCCGCCATGGGGAAAACAGTCACACCCACTAAGTGTCTTACTGACCTTACTGTGGTTACAAGGTTTGTTTTTTTCCCCTGAGACATATATCGCGAACTGGCATCCCACAAGTCATCTGACCAATTCCTTTTGGCCGTCGGAGCCATTCCACAGCTCCGGTGACTATCCTATGAATACTTACAGCTACCATTTACTCCAAACATTGTCCGGTTTCCTTATCTACATAGCCCGGTGTGACACCCCCACCCCCACCAGAATACAGACCCAAACATATCCGGAAATCCAAAAACTATGCAAGCCGAATCTACTTATGCGTACAACCAATTAATAAACTTAATTTTTCCACGAAAAAACTTACAAAATTCACCAATTAACAACTTAATTATTCAACCAATAAAGGCAAAATGACACACACGACTCTTAAACTAAAAAGAATCTTACAAACTGATACAAAATCAAAAAAACAATCATTTGTGAGTTAATTACGATTAAGAAAGTAATTCTAAACTTTTGTAAGAAGACAAAACAAAACAATAAAAGTCTGTTTCTCACGAAAATGTTTCGCCAAAATTGACATTGTCGCATTAGTGTGCATGCATGAGTGTGAGTGTTCACTGTTCATGTGGTATACTTTCTTTCTTGCTTTTCCTATTCGTCCTTATCTCATAACTTTTTACTTGTCTGTCCATCAAAACCTGTTCGTCGCACATGCGACAAAACTAGTCCGCTTACACTTTGTACTTTTTCCAACGATATATTTTTTCATCATTACTTCTTATTTTGGTTTGTTGTTTTGATGTGTGTGTGTGTGTGTGCAAAAAACATATAGTAATATCGTACTTACAGTTTTTTCTCTGTCCTTATGTCTTGATTCATTTTTTCTTTTATTTCTTATTCTCCTTGTTGAGTCTTTTTCTCCGAACTTTTCTACTTTGTGTTTTAACCCTAATTCTGCGCACCCCATATTGGCAGATCCTGGTCTCGGCACCAATTTGATAATATATTGCATAGCTTCCTGGTGAGGGTGGTCTCATCTCGTCTTCCTCCGCCCTTCGATCGATAATTGTTTTTGTTCAGCAAAGAAAGACGTCAAACACAGAGAATTTTAACTTAACTATTTTTATTAGTTATGCCGATATGTACATTTCTAACTATCCAGTTGGGATCGCCCTATCTCACTGGGGAGCCGTTTCGGACACGAAAGAGAACACGTCTACATCGCTTAATGGGTAAGAAGCAACTCGCTGAAACCTTTCTTGTATCTTTCACATCCGACCTCATCCAATCAAAGTCGACTTCCCTGTTATGGCTCACATCTGACCCCGCATGTCATCCTCCGGAAGTCGGAGCCGAGATACATTTTACCTAAAAATAATAGTCTGCTAAACTATTATTTAACACCGTACCGTTGTAATCACCATTAGACTCATATAACTCTTTCCGAATCCTCTGCATTCTCTTCAGATTGACTGCCAGACACTCTGAAATGTTCGTGTTAGACCTTCTGGCGCGAATGCCAAGTAGAACATTATACTTTTCAAAATTTCTGTAGGTGTGAATTGTGTCATGGTACTCTTTTGCGCAGACGGTGCCCAACTGACTCTACTATAGTGTTCAGTCGACAAAATAAAAATCCGAGCTGCTATCCATTACTCCACCGCCCCTACTCTGTATTATACTACAACACCTAAAACTAAAAGAAGAAAAATAATTCTGTAATTTAGGCTGAAAAATGTGACTGTCTGGCTCTTCTCTTTTTTTTTTCCTTATTTTCAAATTTGACCAATAAAAACTAATTTTGCCTTTGTTGTGTCCAATTCAGCACGCGCTTATAAAACGTTCCTGAAATCAGATCGTGGTCATAATGGGAACAATGGATGACTTCTAGAATAGAAATGGCGATTTAATATCATTCTACAAAGTGATGGAAAGAAGCACGATTGAAATGTGCTAATTCGGGAAAGATAATTCAGAATAAAAAGAAAGCGAAAAGGGGGAAACTGCAAGGAAGAAGAAAAAGAAGACAAAAAGAGAAGAGGAAGTGTGGATAGCAAGAAAGAAAAAGAAAGAAAAATCTAAGGAAATGCCGAATCCACAGAAATTCTAAACAAAGTCATTACCGAACCTACTTGGCTTTATATATCTTTGTAATAAGACTAAAAATGTAATACAATTTGTTTGTAAAAGCTGCAAATGTTTCAGCCAATTTTGACACCAGGTAATGTTTGTTGGGTGCTCTGAGAGTGAAACGGAAGAATTACCAATAACTGGGACGACTAGTAGACTGTTTTCTGTCTTTGAAGCACAGGAAACATGAATATAGGTGCTATCATCTGCTCAAATATGGCTCCAGGCTGACGTACGAGGTGAAGTGAAAGGTTCTCTGGTCGACCATGATGGTGTTGGATGAATTTGAGACATCTGCACTTTCTTGTAACATAGAGATTGTAACATAGAGATTGTAACATAGAGATTTAACTGCTTAAAAACAACAGCGACAACAACAACAACAACAAAAACAAACGTCTGGAATTGAGAGCTTGACTAAAACGCATAAAATACTGAATTTATGTCTTTGTTCATTATTATTATTATTATTATTATTATTTCCTTTGATTTCTGTTGTATACACATATCCTTTCGGGTCCCAACCAGAGACCTAAGATCTGAAATGACTTTATGATATTTTCCACTGATTATTTTTGTAAAAGTAAAAAATCTCCAAAGATCACACAGATTTTACAGCGATAAAGCTCTTTGTTATGCTTGAGTTTTACTTGCGAGCGCAATTTTTGTATTTCATTAAGGCATGGGTTGCCAGAAATGCCTCCATTTATTCTATCAGAAGTTTTTCTAATCAATCTGTGGGCTTGTTATGGGATCTTACCTATAATAACATAATGGACTACCCCATACGTAATAAATACTGCGCCTCAAGAGGAAGCAGGGAGTTCAGTCCAAAGTCGGGCGACCGGCTGACCGGCTCATCGGTTGAACTCTCTGCTTTCGGGCGGGGAGGAACGCGATCGAGGCTACGCTGAAGGGCGGAGACTCTTTCGGGGAGGTAAACCGACCATGAACCCGTTTATACGGGTTCAAAGGGCATATTTTTGGCCGAGCCCACGGGCTAGGAGATCCCACGTTAAACTGGCCTTGTGCCACATGATACCCTCGTGGTGGGGTGGGGGTGACTAAATACCGTTCAGTCTGAAGTCGGACGACCGGCTGACCGGCTGATCGGTTGAACTCTCTGCCTTCGGGCCGGGAGGAACCCGAACGAGTCTACGCCGAAGGGCAGAGTCTCTTTCGGGGAGGTAAACCGACCCTGAACCCGTTTATACGGGTTCAAAGGGCATATTTTTGGCCGAGCCCACGGACTCGGAGATCCCACGTTAAACCGGCCTTGTGCCACATGATGCCCTCGTGGGGGGGGGTGACTAAATACTGTTCCATCTGAAGTCTGGAGTGAGGTCCGTCAGAAGTCCATCAGGAGTCTATCAGTCAGAGCGAGTCTGTCAGTCGAGTCAGAGGCAGTCCGAAACAGAGTCGCGTTCAGACAATTACTACTAAACCTGATTGTTCGTACTAACACTTTCTACTTCTCTGTATATATTCCTGTTTGTAATATATCTGTTATTCCATATCCGTGTTCGAGTTCTTCTTTATTGGTTCTACCTTGGACTATCACCCTGGTACAAGGAACCGGGCCATAACAGGGCTCCAGCAACAACTGGAATTATTGATGTACTCATGTGCCAGATTTTTTAGATTTCCACTTCAAGATCCTTGTATTTTGAAGATCTTCGAAGATACATTACAGTCTACAGGAACTGCTATGTCAATAAGAAAGCATATTCTTTTTTTTTAGGCTAGATTTTTATGGAATGAATTCCAATAACCAACTTCTAGCCTTTGTAACAATGTTTTCCCCTTGCGTAGAATATTAATTAATTTGAAACTTTTAAAACCATTTATTTTACATTCAACGTCATCACTTGATAAGACACCGAAGGTGTTGAAACAAAATGGCTATTTTTGTAGTGATTTTATAACATATTTATGTTATAAATTTTTTTTTTCTTTAAAAATAAATAATTATATATATATATATATATATATATATATATATATATATATATATATAATAAAGTGGAAAATATATGACAAAGTGGAAAAAGTTTTCGTGTGGCGGGTTCCATCCTTTAGGATATCATCGGACTAAATTTGTTACGTTGGTGCGACTATGCATGCGCACGAACGTGGGATGCTGGATAGATTAATTTTTTACGGTTTATCGACCATTTGTGGATTATTTAAAACTGAAACATTTCTGTTTATAAGAAATTTTTTCGGGTGAATATTACAATAAGAATTTTTTGAGAATAAAAATGATATTTTTTCAAAATAAAAGCCCTACAATTGAACAATAATCATTCTATATACAAACCCTACTATTTAGCAATAATTTTTCTACATATAAGCCTAGTATATAACAATGGTTAGTTTTTTAGAAATATAACAATGGTTAGTTTTTTAGAAATAAACCCTACTATTTAGCAGTAATTTTTCTACATATAAGCCTAGTATATAACAATGGTTATTTTTTTTTAGAAATAAGCCCTATTATTTATCAATAATTTTTCTACATATAAACGCTACTACTTAACAATGATTTTCTAGGTATAAGCACTCTATTTACAGGTGATTTTTCTAGATAGAAACCCTACTATTTAACAATTATTCTTCTACATATAAACCCTACTATTTATCGATGACTAGCAGTAGAGCCAGGCGTTGCCCGGGGATGTAACAGTAAGAGATAGATCAAGTATCGACCATCATAAAGACTGAAAAATAAAATTGACAAAGATTATTGTTTAAGGTTGACGGACACGCATGTCTTAATTAGTTTTTGCTTTTTTTTACGAATTGGTCAAACTCAAACAAAAACATTGTTTTCAATCGTTATGAGTCTACCGATTGAATAGAATTTTATTATAAACAATTGTCCTGTAAATGGAATTTTTAAAGCATTCTGAATGTAAAAATAAAGAAAAAGTGTGTAAGACAATAAGAAACACTACCTACCAAAAAAAAGTAAAGTTTTGTTGAAATCGGTTGAAAAATGTAGGAAATCCGATCCCATATATAAACGAACATACACACACAAACAACCTGGGTTTTATAATAAGTATAACTCGATATGAGTTGTCCCCCTTTCATTCTCGCTATGCATCTTAATCGTGTTTTCAAATTGATTTCGTGCGAAAACAATTGTGTTTTTCCAATTTTTGGTGCTGTTAGAACCACCGCAAGGTAATTTTACGTAGTCCTGTGAAGTTTTGTTGAAATCGGTTGAAAAATGTAGGAAATCCGATCCAATATATAAACGTACAGACACACACACACACAACCTGGGTTTTATAATAACTATGATTTTCTAGATATAAGCACTACTAATAAACATTGATTTTTCTAGATAGAAAAGCTTTTCAACCAACATCACGGGGGTGGAGATGGATTCATAAATATAACGAACCCGACTGAAATTTAAACCCGGTTCTCTGATTTCACCTTCCTAGACGCAATACTAGATCAATGGTGACAAAATGCTTTGAGCGAGTAAATCCTGAGGGCCTTGTCAAAGATCATGCTTCTTTGAACATTGTGAACAGACGGAACAAGATCACAAACAAAGAAATAGTAAATACTAAACATTTCAAATACCTCGGCATATGGATCAGTGTTAACTAATTAAATATAGGATAAAAAGAAATTGGAACTATGCCAGAGATAGTTTTCCCCAACACCGTGAATTGCTACGTAAACAAAACATCAACCACTACTTGAAGACTACCAACAGAAATAACAACTAAAATGGATTGCACATATAACTCGAAAAAAATTAATCACGTAATTAAGATGTTGGCACGTAATTAAAATGTTAGGAAGGAAAAAACCCATTAATAGCGGAAAGAGCAATTACAGCTACTGGACTTGAAAACCGATTTTCATGAAAAAAAAAAAAATTAAGGGAAAGATTTTAGAAATTTCAAACGAAACCAGTACTAGTTGTTGGGTTTATGAATGCCAAATGTTTCCTTGGAGGGGAACATCTGATATTATTATTAACATTATCACTAGACCACTGCACATTCCCTCTTTATAGAGAGCGGCAAGTATTTTTTTTACAACTCATGTAACAGAGGAGCAAGTAGGTGTTACGGTAAAGGAAAATACATTGTTTAGAGCTTCAAGGAAGTTGGTGAGAGCCACAAACGCTCACATCCTGCGTATTTGTTATGTAAATTCTGCTTAAATTTGGCAGTTCTCTAAACTAAACTCGGCGAATGTATCGAGGGAAATAGATATGGAAAATAACCATGTGGATTAAGGCGTTGGATTCCGAATTAGGTGATATAGTAGTGATTGCGAGTTCAATCCTTGGACCGGGCAGTGTGTACTTGGTTTCGATCGAGCAAAAACTGAGTAATACTACAGTAACAACGATGATATACCCCTAGACACAGGGAGTAGAACGGGAACAATCTCTCCCAGTAGATTAAATAAAGTGATCAGTTGAGAATCCCTTGTAGATTACGCAGATCGATATACATCTGGAAAGGCCGGAGACCATAACGGCTGAAACGTTGTGATAACAACGTTACGCTAATTAGCCCTCAGCAAACATTCGTTCAAACAAAATATTCAGTAAGTAATTTCTATTTTGAGGAATCAATTCTAGTACCGTATCATCCTAAATACGTGAGAATTCAGAGTAAATTTTTAAGAATACATTCACATGGGTTAAGGTTTACGGCCATATAACGTTGAAACACATAGTTCTCGTATGATAACCGAAATTAAACAACGTCGAGCCTGGTGACCCCTTGGGAATAGCAAGTGATGTAAGCTGGGATGTTCAGGTGATGTAATGAATAACAGCTTGGAATTGGCAGTCAGAGAGTCGAGTTTCAATTCCAGAGTGTCTTGGGTATGATGATAAACTACATCCGGCAGCAAGGCCTCTGAACGTGAGATTAGAGGTTTTGAGGAGCGTGGAACCACCTCTTAATTACTGTTGTTCCCAGGTTAATCCTGGCCTGTTAGGCTCCCAGCTATGGGTAAATAGTGAACACTCAAACAAAGACCAAAACACTAAGAAAATATAAAAATACGTTTTTATAGTAAACATATCAGTAACACATTTTTGTAATGAATTTGCGAACAATACATTTCTTAGTAGAATTAATGACCTACCATACAATCTTCGTCTGATTTTGTAAGATTATTTGGTTAAAAATCGTGGATAATTATTTAATCACGAAATAATGTTATCATTTTACATTAATTATAAAGTTTGAATTTTTATATTTAGATTTCGGCATTACAAAACCCATGGAGGTGTTGATATGCCGGTAACAAAAATAAAACAAATCAGTCCAACTCCAGTCGGGCTCGCAATATTCACTTATGCTCAAATAACCCTGGAAAGTGTATAAATCCACCTCCTTTTCTTCAGTTACGGGTTAATTGGTAGGACTTATATCAGTAAACAATTAATATCTCTCAAAAGTTCTTATACTCTAAAAAAAATTCTGGCTTTAAATAACCTGCTTACGTTGATAAACCGTAAACAACAAATCAATCAAACAAAGAAAAAAAAAGCATTGCTTAGTTTTCTTTTCACGACAATGGCAGCGTACATCGTGGATTACAGGCTAAATCTTATAGTCTTCTGTGACAACGTAAGAGCAAGAATAACGCGGCTATATATATATATATATATATATATATATATATATATATATATATATATATATAAAGAAATATAGTCTTAAGGTTTGCTATATTTATGGAATAAAGTGCTCAATATCAGAGATAGAGCGTGTGTAAATATAAAAGTGAACATAGAAATCAACACTTAGAGGCGACAGTCTGTTTCATGCTATATGCAATCGTCAGGCCACGTATGCTATTTATACTAGGCTATTTATATATATACGGGTTAGTGGTGCATTGTGGGTAGTCTATTATGGCGGTTATTTTACCGGAAGTCGTTTGTTTATTTATTTGGGTCAAATTATATTGCTTGTTTTTATTTTTTATTTTTTTGTTTCTTATTTTATTTATTTATTAACGCAGTGAAAATTTGTTTATATCTAGCTATTTTTTCCTCCTATCATTAGCTATCATTAGCTATCATTACTTTCCCCGACCAAAATAAATTATTAAACAAAACATCCGAGCTCATCTCAAAATGCAGACATGAAAATAAATTTTTACTACGTAACCTAAAAAATGAAAAACGGAAAAAATAAAATAAAAACAAATAAATATACTAATAAATAAAATAACAATAAAAAATAGAAATAAAACATAAATAAATACTATGTGACTTAAAAATCGAAAACTGAAAAGAGAAAATATACAAGTAAAATAAATTGACCTAAATTCATCCAAGTAAATCAATAAACAAACCAATCCCAAATAAAGATAATCAATTAAAAACTGTTCCCGCCAAAATAATACTTATAATGAACTACAACAATCAACCCCAAAATTGAACAAATAGCTTTAATTAAATTCTCAAACCAAAACAAAACTGTTAAATAAGTGATATAAACAAATTTTTATATATATATATATATATATATATATACAGAGAGAGAGAGAGAGAGAGAGAGAGAGAGAGAGAGAGAGTGAGAGAGAGAGAGAGATGGACACTCGTATTCTAGGATACTAGGGCAGCTAGCCAATGCCTATTGCAGACGCTCGCTATGGCACATGTGTTTTCTCAACACCCACAGAACTCACCAGTGGTTTACACTGCAACTTTGCTGAACAGGCCTTAGTTACAGTTTCTGGGAGAGAGCTCGTTATCTAGCGCGATCAACAATTTGAACAAGGCCAGTACGCTCAAGCCCTCGGTCACGATGGCTTGTGGCTTCGGGCTAGCACATCTGTTGACGGCCCTCAAGAGTTCCATCTACCCATTTTTACATATATATGAGTAGACACAGAAACCGCATCATAAAACAGACTGGGTGACTCAGTGTTAACCTAAGTTTTGACTCTTGTATTTACACGCACTCTAATTCCTGATATCGAGCACTTTTACCCATAAATACAGCTTAAGTTAAAACTATATTTCTTAAACACACACACACACACACACACACACACACACACACATATATATATATATATATATATATATATATATATATATATATATATATAATATGTATGCACATGTATACATTGTGTATGTATTTAATGGTATGTGTGAGTATATAAAAAAAACTTCAAGTATTTTTATAATTCAAGAAGACGTGTCATCGAATAAATCTGATTTGCCTCAAAAGAAATATCCCACACGCCAACAGAAATCGATATCTTTTTTTTTTCGAAAATCGATCCTAACCTAAAAATTCTCGCACCATCTCCCCAGCTGGTTTTTTGTCGTTAATTCCAAGGCCGTGAATTATATAGAAATAATTGATATTCTAAAATGATTTTTCCACATCGAACCTAGGTGATTAAATTATCGGAACTTTTATAATCGATACTGTATCGATTGTAAGGAATAACCAACCAGGGTATATTCATTTACAATATTTCACCGCATTGTTTTTTTTTTTTTGTTTTTTTTGTTTGTTCTTCTGACTTTTTAAAGGTGACCCAGCGTTACTCAGGTCAGAACGCCTTGGGTGAGTTTGATGAAAACATCGAAAGATTAATTCGCGCGCTCTCTCCGCCAGTACTGCGGCTACAGATGTTAAGAAATAGTTTAACGATTTGGAAGTTTTCTTAAATCACAAATTTCAGCGCTTTTTATTATCATTATTTTTCACTCCATGCAAGGCCCAAGAATCCCTCAAGGTTGAAATTATACAAAATGAAGTTGCTCTATGAAATTAAAAGGAAGAAAGCAAAAAGTATAGATTATGTCCGATAGATAACGGTTTGTCCTTAAACTTGACGAGGTTAAGATCCTGGTGATCGGAGAAGCATTCTCTCGGGAGTCTGTTCCATAAGTAGCGGTTCTTGGCCTGAAGCTGTCCGAGTAGAACTTGCTTTTTACCAATGGAAGGAAATGAGGAATAAATACAGAGAATATAAGGGCCAGCTGTAGGCGAGCGAGAAGAAGTAATGTCAGGTGAGGGGGCGAACGGTCTAACCGGTGTGTGCCTTCCTTTCCTTACACGTGACGAGCGAGCGAGCGGTCCTCTCTCGTTTAGGCTGCTAGAGACCACTGTCTTATACAAAGCAAGCGTTCTTTGTTCTGTCAGCTTTCGTATGAAAAAGTAATCCAACAAGAACCCAGGGCTTGTTGCCCTCGTTCTCAGTCCTAAATGTGGGTTATCGATTTCAGAGACGAGCGTATCTTTGTGTCTTCTTATATTAAACTCTGGAGGATGGTGTACTGAATATCGGCGTGGAAATTGAATTTGGCGTGCCGAGTTCAATTTCTACTCGACTGTCTTTCGTTAATGCTCTTGAGAATTTTTGAAAATTAGCCCTGGATCCTAAGATATCCGGCAGAAGACCTTCTGATTTTTTATAGTAAAAATACTAGTAATACATTTTTTTATATAAAAATAATTTTAATCCTAGTAAGTGCTACAACTTTGACCCAATGAAAATTATTTTAAAACAAAATGAACAAAAAAATATTTTATCTGTTGTTGAAGGCTTACAATTGCGTTCAACATATATTTAGTTGAAACCGTAAAATTGCGTTCAAAATATTTAGATTTCGACATTAAATAACCCATAGAGCTGTTGATATGCCGCTCAACAAAATCAACCAGCGAACATTTGGAAAGTATTTTTCGTTATTCCAATGTGCCTTCGGTTTGAGGTGTTAAACTATTTTCAGATCTGTCTATATTTCTGAGATGAGGTATTGTAACTATTTACATTTTTTGCATTGTTCGGACTGTTGTCCTCATCTTTACTGTCATATTCAAGACGTTTCAGCTGTTGTACGTCCCGGCCTTCTTCAGGTGATATGGACTGGAATTTAGAATCAAATTTAACTTAGTCCACGGGAATAGAATGTTCTAGTTTCACGTGCCATACCATTTCTGTATATTTCAGTTTCATTTCTTGTCCCCAGGAAGCATGGCCCGGTGGATAAGAATTAATCCAGTGAACTGACCCAACGAGTTATGAGTTCAATACCTGGCCACAGCTGAGGTGAACAAAAACTTGGAAAAAAGGAATTAACTGAAACTTTGATATACAGGAAAGGCTTGGCACGTGGAACAAGAACAAGAACAATCTACCCTAACCCCCGTGGACTAAATAAAGAGTTTGGTTCAAAATTGCAATGCATATCACCTGAAGAAGGTCAAAGAGTACCACAGCCGAAACGTCGTGAAACTATATAATACTAAAAGTCTGTGCTCGTGTGGTGTCTCCGTCTGGCGCATAATAATGATTTAAGTTTCTTTCCAACTCTCTCTTTCCATTCCTCTCTTTTCAACTCTCTCCTTCCGCCTCTTTCTTTTCGACTCTCTCTTTCCACTTTCTCTCTTTTCACCTCTCTCTTTCCACTGTCTCTGTCCACCTCTCTCTTTCTATCCCTCTCTTTCCACTTCTATCTTTCTCTTTCCGCATCTCCCTTTCTGCCTCTCTATTTTCAACTTTCTTTTCCCACTTCTCTCTTTCTACTTCTCTCTTTCCAACTCTCTCTTTCCACTATTATCTTTCCACCTCTCTCTTTCCAACTCTCTTTCCAACTTTCTCTTTCCAATTCTCTCTTCCCACCTCTCTCTTTTCACTTCTCTCTTTCCAACTCTCTCTTTCCACTTTTCTCTTCCCAACTCTCTCTTTCCACCTCTCTCTTTTCAATTTTTTCTTTCCACTCTTCTCTTTCCGCCCTTCTCTCTCCAACTCTTTCTTTCCAACACTTTCTTTCTACTTCTCTCTTTTCACCTCTATTCACTTCTCTCTTTCCACTTCTCTCTTTTCAACTTTTTCTTTCCACCCCTCTCTTTCCACCTTTCTCTCTCCATTTCTCTCTTTCCAACTCTCTTACTACTTCTCTCTTTTCATTTCTCTCTTTCCACCTCTCTCTTTTCAACTTTCTCTTTCCACCCCTCTCTTTCCACCTTTCTCTCTCCAACTCTCTCTTTCCAACTCTCTTTCTACTTCTCTCTTTTCACCTTTCTCTTTTCATTTCTCTCTTTCCACCTCTCTCTTTTCAACTTTCTCTTTCCACCCCTCTCTTTCCACCTTTCTCTCTCCAACTGTCTCTTTCCAACTCTCTTTCTACTTCTCTCTTTTCGCCTTTCTCTTTTCACTTCTCTCTTTCCAAACATCTCTTTTCAATTTTTCTTTCCACCCACTCTTTCCACCTTTATCTATCCATTTCTTTCTTTCGAACTCTTTTTCTACTTCTCTCTTTTCACCTTTCTCATTTCATTTCTCTCTTTCCACATCTCTTTTTCAACTTTCTCTTTCCAACCGTCTCTTTCCACCTTTCTCTCTCCAATTCTCTCTTTCCAACTCTCTTTCTACTTCTCTCTTTTCACCTTTCTCATTTCATTTCTCTCTTTCCACATCTCTTTTTCAACTTTCTCTTTCCAACCGTCTCTTTCCACCTTTCTCTCTCCAATTCTCTCTTTCCAACTCTCTTTCTACTTCTCTCTTTTCACCTTTCTCTTTTCATTTCTCTCTTTCCACCTCTCTCTTTTCAACTTTCTCTTTCCACCCCTCTCTTTCCACCTTTCTCTCTCCAACTCTCTCTTTTCAACTCTCTTTCTACTTCTCTCTTTTCACCTTTCTCTTTTCATTTCTCTCTTTCCACCTCTCTCTTTTCAACTTTTTCTTTCCACCCCTCTCTTTCCACCTTTCTCTCTCCAACTCTCTCTTTCCACTTCTCTCTTTTCACCTTTCTCTTTTCATTTCTCTCTTTCCACCTCTCTCTTTTCAACTTTCTCTTTCCACCCCTCTCTTTCCACCTTTCTCTCTCCAACTCTCTCTTTCCAACTCTCTTTCTACTTCTCTCTTTTCACCTTTCTCTTTTCATTTCTCTCTTTCCACCCCTCTCTTTCCACCTTTCTCTCTCCAATTCTCTCTTTCCAACTCTCTCTTTCTACTTCTCTCTTTTCACCTCTTGTCATTGTGTGAGGGCTTATTTATATTTCGGCTCTCTTTAGACAAACAATATTTTAAAAAAATTCTTTTACCATATTTAAAAAAATATTTTCAAATGAATATGATTTAAAAAAATTTTTGGCATGCTAAAAAATAATTTAAGTTAATCCGATTTAAAAAGTATTTTAAGCAGGTACCTCCACGAGATTGCTAAAAAATCAGCATACCTTGATGAAAACATTTTTTTTAAGCAATTCAACCCAAGCAAGACGGGAGTGCCACTAGTACGCAAGGGGATAGAGAGAGTGTAAGTAAGGGAAAAGACTGGGTATCGGTGGGGGGGAGGGGAGGAAATGATAAAAAGAAGAACAGAGGTAGTAAAAAAGAGGAACGGGGATCAAGGTAACAGAAGATGTCGATTGACATTACATTTAAATTTTTGATGATTAAGGAGACAAGTAAGAAGTCGGGAAGTGCGAGAGAAGAAGCTATTGGAGTAGAAGAGAGGGTCACATGTAACTGTTTCAACAGTAAAAGGGCGGGACCGAGATGTCAACCTAGTAGCACGCTTAAATTCATGCAGGCGGATCTGCAGTGAAAATAGCTCGTCAGAGCAGATGGCATGAAAATATTAATAGAAAAGACAGAGGGAAGCCACATTACGTCGGTGAGTAAAGATTGATCACATTGCTTATCCGTCTTTGGATTATATTGAGAACCTCGAGATGAACAGCGAGGGCACCAAACCATATATGGCAATTGACAAATGGTAGATTTGTAGAAATGGAAAATTGACTCAGACGAAAAAAAAAACCTCACGCGACACAGAGAACCAACTTTCCTTGCAGTAGATGCAGCAATTGATTCAATGTAGTTGTTCCACTTCAGGTCAGGAGACAGGGAAGTTTCTCTATGGTGAGCAAATGACAACAGTTTCGTTTTGGATGCATTAAAATTCACAAGCCATTTCTTGTCCCAGTCAACCAAAGAATTGGAGATCATTTTCGAGACCAACGACAAGGTTAACTTTGTCAGCAATGTCGGATTTACTATTGAGACAGGAGTAAATGATGGTGTCGTCTGCGTAGATACCGACTTGAGGGCCGATGACGTCAAGAAGATCATTGATGGAGATCAGAAGCAGTGTAGGACCAAGGATATAGCCTTGAGGAACACCAGCATTCGTATGGAAGGAACTGGAAAAGGAACTCGTTCAGGACAACCTTCATTTCACGGTTAGACAGGAATGATCGGATCAAATCAAATAATCGTCCTGTAATGCCGTATTCCTGAAGCTTAGGTAGAAGGCCAGCATGTCAAACCCTGTCAAACGCTTTCGATATATGTAGGGCAACAGCTTGAGCTTCGCCGTTGTCATCAAGAGCTTGGTATACATATTCAGTTATGGCTGTAAACACATCAGCGGTAGACCGAGCAAAGGGGAAACCATATTGTTTGTCAGAGAGCAGATCATGAGAGGTGAGATGCTTATCTATTTCGGTATTGATTAAAGCCTCGAAGACTTTGACGAAGAATGGTAGAATACTAATAGGACGGTAGTTAGATGAGTCAGAAGAGTCTCCAGTTCTTAAAAACCGGGACGACAGAGGAGGACTTCCAATAGGCTGGAAAGCAAGACTCAGCGGGACAATATTTGTAGAGTTTGAAGAGAACTGGAGCCAACACAGGGGCACATTTCTTTAGGACTACGTTAGCATCACGTCACAACCACTTACTTTATGAGAGTTAAATTTAGAGATGAAATCTAATATTATCGAAGGGGTTATGCACATCTCACTCACTATAGCCTCGGTTCTAAGGGGAAAATCAGGTGTGGTTAAGTGATGAGTTAGATGAGAATTTCCGAGCAAAGCATTCAGCCTTATCAGATGAGGATGTTAGGACTTCGAATTGAGCGACTAGATGAGGGATAGTGGATTTGCTGTAGTTCCGCGCACTCCAAACGTAATGAAAAGAGTTTTATCGTCAAAATCGTTATGTTATTATTAAGAGGAAAGAACAAAGTCTGTTTTGATTATTTAATTAATATTTTTATTCCTTTTTAAAACATTCGAAATTTTGATTAAAAAACTTGTCTTGAGTTTGCGGTTGTAGTAACTTTAACTTTCATTTAAATATGAGCTGATACCCTATGTATACTCAATTTGTCGAGGTACCTACTTTTAAGTGAATAAGATTTAAAAATATGAGTTTTTTATACAGCAATTATTTTTATTTCGACTTTCTTCAAACATATTTTTTAACGTTGAAATCAACTTTAATCATACTTATTATAAAACCCGGGTTCTGTGTGTGTCTGTGTGTCTGTTCGTTTATATATTGGATTGGATTTCCTACACTTTTCAATCGATTTCAACAAAACTTCACAGGACTACGTAAAATTACCTTGCGGTGGTTCTAACAGCATCAAAAATTAGAAAAACCGCAACTGTTTTTATACGAAATCAATTTAAAAACACATTTTTCAACCGATTTCAACAAAACTTCACTTTTTTTTGGCAGGTAGTGTTTCTTATTGTCTTGCACACTTTTTCTTTATTTTTACATTCAGAATGCTTTAAAAATTTCATTTACAAGACAATTGTTTATAATAAAATTCTATTCAATCGGTAGACTCATAACGATTGAAAACAATGTTTTTGTTTGAGTTTGGGCTTGACCAATTCGTAAAAAAAAAAGCAAAAAAAGCAAAAAAGAAAAAAACTAATTAAGGCATGTCCGTCAACCTTAAACAATAATCTTTGTCAATTTTATTTTTCAGTCTTTATGATGGTCGATACTTGATCTATCTCTTACTGTTACATCCCCGGGCAACGCCGGGTTCTACTGCTAGTATTTTATAATCTGAACCGTCAGTGACCCAAAGGGTCACGGGTAGTCTAGATGAAAATTGATAAAGATATATCTTCCTAGATGTTTAAATTGTTATTTGATCTTGCTATCTCCAGTTTGTAATTTGCATGTTGGGCTGTCTCTTTTGCTAGCAATCATGCATCCTGTTCTTGTAGTTTTATGTTTGTCCGTCCTTTCTCGGTTTCTTTCCCTAGATTCTGTAGCAGTTGTAGCTTCTTTTTTGCTGTCAACAATGCGTCATCTGCATATGTTATAGTATTAAGATATATATATATATATATATATGCAATTCCTATATATATTATTTATATATTATATATGCGTGGTACTTAGTGGAAAGTGCTGAATATCAGTGATAGAGATAACATATTTAGTTGCGTTGAAGTGAGTTTGTGACCCAGGGTTTTACGCTTTGTGCGATCGTCAGACAAACTATATATATATATATATATATATATATATATATATATATATATATATATATATATATAAAGGCTTAAACACTAATATTCCATGGTCATAATTTATTCCATTGGAATCGTAGATACGATCCAATTCATCAGACCTACAAATTCAAAAAGAAAACAGAAAAAAAAAAAAAAAAAACAACTCCGGAAATAAAAATAGAATTTAACACTAATATTATATATATATATATATATATATTATACTAATATTTATCGATATATCTATAATATATTATACTAATATTTATCTATAATATATTATACAGTGTAACCCGGATATAAGAGACCCTGATATAAGAGAAACCCGGATATAAGAGAGATTTTATATAGTTCCAAATTAGCGCCATACTTACCTAAACAAAATAGACCAAACCCGGATATAAGAGACTTCTTCTTCGGTCCCGACAACTCTCTTATATCCGGGTTACACTGCTAATATTTATCTATTTATAATATAATTTATTTATTCATAATATTTATAAAATCTATTTATAATATATTATACTAATAATTATCTATTTATCTATAATATTTATACTAATATTTATATATCTATATATCTATATATATCTATATCTATATCTATCTATCTATATATATATATATATATATATATATATATATATATATATATAAATAATAAAAATATATATAAATATATATAAAATAAAAAATATATATAAAGAAAAATATATATAAATATATATAAAATAATTTTGAGCGCTATTACTCATGGATACTCGTATTTAAGTAGACGCTCCGCTTATTTATTGAACAGTATATTTATTGAGGAATCAACTAAAAAGGTTGTGATTCTATTGAGAAATCGATTAAAAATACTGATATTGCACTGCCTTGGTGTTTGCAAAATCTCTTTATAATGGAATCAAAAAAGCGAAAACTTTAAGCGTAGGTTGAATTGCTCACTCCTTCAGAGATTTCGTCTGGCTGTGTTCTCCTATGAAGAACAGTAACGAATTAGATTTGATCAAATAAAAGCCAAAATATAAGTCGAAACGGAAGATAATGTTATCTAATAAGTTTAATGGATCTGTCTATGTTAGCAACACAATTAGAAACTTATTCAAGAACGTAGTCATAGGAAATTAATTCCTTATCTTGTCGCATTCAGCTTGTGTCGAGGACGATCTTTTTTATTCTTCTTGACACCTCCAAAAACGTTCGCTTAATGTCGATCAAATTCGAAGCCATTGTCGACTGTAAGACGAAAGAACTGCCACGAAACAGAGTTACCAACACAAGATAATTTCAGTTCAGTTTCTATAACATTTTTAGACCTTTGTTTATACACTTTTAAAATAAAAGTATCGTCATTGTAAACTGAGCCCCTCAAGGTAGTGGGTTACTAAGTGGTGTTGTATCCGATCTCCGGCCCTTCTGTGCTGGAATCAATTACGTTTTCTGACCGAGAAACCTATATAATATTATAAAGCCTGAAGAAATTGGGTGGGGTATAGAAACGGGAGAGGGGAGCAAGGGGTGTGCAACGAGTAAAAATTTACCTTATGTGAGTTTTTAAAAGATTTTTTAAATTTAAAAAAAATTAAAAAATCACGTAAAAAATCATATAACTTGCAATGAGGTAAAAATATTGTGAATTTACAGTGTTAACGCATAAGACATAAGACATCCATAGATATGCAACCCCTGAAGATGGTCGCAGATGAGGTGAAAAGTACTTGAAAAGATCAAAATTATATGAATGAAAATTTTGGTATTTTTCTTAATCAATTTTCTACACACACCAAAAAAAATAATTCATGGACTTGAAAGGATTAAAGCTAAAATAAATAGGCATAATGCGTCTAAATGATTTAACGAAACATGCTTGAATGTATATATATATATATATATATATATATATATGGAGAAATATGGTTTTAAGGTGTGTTATATTTATAGGATAAAGTGCTCAATATTAGAGATAGAGCGTATGTAATTGCGTCTATCATGAAACAGCCTGTCACCTTTGAGTGTTGACTTCAATGTTAACTTATATATATATATATATATATATATATATATATATATATATATATATATATATATGTGTGTGTGTGTGTGTGTAAAAATATATAGAAAATAAGAAAGAACAAATTAAGGTCGAGCACTCTGAACCTTTATTTTTAAAATAACTTCTTTAATAATATGGAAAAGGTAAATTTCGGAATTTCTCTGAAGAACATTCCACAAACTAACAAACGGAATTATTTTGTTAATCATATTTTTAAATAAATAATTATATATATTTACTCGTATCGGGGTTTTTTCTTTGGGCTTCAGACCTGCACCTGTGCGATTTTTTTCGGCAGAAGTTCATGTTTGTAGCTCTTTCTTTTTTAAAAACCTTTTTTTCCCTCGAGATTGATTTGATTATTGGCAAATCATAAATTCGAGGGTTTTTCGAAACGAGTCTAGTTATCTATATTTGTATATATATATATATATATATATATATATATATATATATATATATATATATATATATATATATGTCCCCGGTAGGCTCAGGACAAAGGTACAAGAACGAAACAAAGATCTATTTGTTGTTTTTGTAGACTTCACAAAGGCTTTCCATACTGCATCTCGAACTGCACCTTTGGAAACTTTTGTCAAAATTAGCTGTTCCAGAAAATTTTTTCCATATTATTATCTCCCCTTTTTACGAAGGACTGAAAGCTTTTGTAAGGTCTGGAAGTGACTAATCAGACGCCTTTTTTTGTCTCCAGCGATACAAAGCAAGGTTGCGTTCTTGTTTCTCTTCTCTTTTCACTTTTCTTTCCTTGTATGCTTGAAAAAAACATTCTCTGACCTAAGTGATGCAGCCAATGTTGAATTCCGAAGTGGAGGTTTATACAATCAGCAACGTTTTAAAGCACAATCGAAATTGGGTCTGCAGCTGGTACGCGTGTGTTTCCAGGAATTTTATTATGTTTTTTAATGATTCTTTCTAGATTTTCAGTGCAACTGTAACTTAATTTAATTTAATTTAATTTTAAGGTGTTTTTATTTTATTATTATGAAACAGCCCTTTAGAAAATAAATAAATAAAATAAAACAAAATTCACCAGACACTTAACAACACACCATAGTGCCAAAATCTATCTCTGTGACTGACAAGATGATGTGCGTACATGAATGCCATCATTCGCTTTGAAATAGACACCCCACCCTACCTCAGCTTGACCTCTTCCTGAAGGTGACTGATACGTGGATAAAAATTAACTCTTAAGCCCCTTATCAAAAATAGTCGCCCCAGCCGTTTCCATGGTAATCAATGAACATGCTTATAAAGATGCGTAAGTTTCAAGATTGGTTATTCCTAAATTTTCGCTTGAGGATGAAACAGGGCTTGTTACTTTAATTCAATTTAATTTTAATAATTATATTGAGGGTTTCGGCTCTTGTTTTCGAAACATGAGAACTCTTATGTAGCGAAGGAATCATATTTTAAAAAAGAATAATTATAATTTAAGCTCTACTTCTGTATGGAGCACTTTTAAAAAAAAATAAAAACAAAAATACTAAAGAACTCCGGATTATTTACCTAACGTGTTCTTTCCTATTTTTCTACACACACACACACACACACACACACACACACACACACACACACACACACACACACACACACACACACACACACACATATATATATATATATATATAGTTAAACCTAGAGAGCTAGACAAACCTACCAAGGTTTCACCTAAGCGGATCGTCAGGGAAGGTTGGCTTCCCTCACGACCCGCTTAGGTGAAACCTTGGTAGGTTTGTATGGCTCTCTTGGTTTAACTAGATCTGCTCTACTTAACGTACTGAGCACTTTATTTAGTTATTTTGTTTACTCTTATTGGGTTTTTTGGGCTTTGGACTTGGATGCTAGACGATTATTTTCGACTGACGTACATGTTCTTTCTTTTGGTTTGATTATTCTCAAATCTAGGTTTGAAGTTTTTCCGGGCTAGTATAATTTCTTATACTTATAAGATTATTAATACAAATATATATATATATATATATATATATATATATATATATATATATAATTTTAATGCTTTTATTAGTTTTTTTACAGTAAGCTTCCGCCTGTAAAAGGGGACACTCGAGGTAGAGTGATACGTTAAGGTGTACTTTATATGGATAAGAGCGGAAGATAACGGTTAACTCTAGACTTGAGTAGGTTAAGATTTTAGGGAATGGGGAAATATCCTCTTGGGGATCTGTACCACGGAACAGTGGTTCGCTGGAAGAAGCTATTTGAATGGAACTTTCTTCTCACTGATGGAATACGGAGGGAGTGTGGGTGGTTTGCTACAATGTAAGTGGACTGGTGGGTCCTAGCCGTGAAGGTTAAACCTGACTGAAGCAATAGATACTCGTATTTGAGTAGACGCTCCGTTTACTTATTAAACAGTATATTTATTTATTTTTGTCTACCGGCATGAATATTTGAGAAATCCTATTAAAGGAAAAAATTACGAACTCTAATTTTTCGAACATTCAGACCAGTAGATAATCATGTCTTTTGAAAGATAATATTCCTTTTTTTTTATTTTTAGTTGGTTTTCTTTCCAAGTCTACCTTCAATGAAGTTTGATTTGCTTATCTTAAGTGTTTAAGAGAATAATAAATCCTGGTAGACCTATAGTTACCTTTGGATCGTCTCCCTGTATAGGCTAAATAAATCCCGGCCGACTATTCAAATGTAATGTCAATCGACATCTCCAGTTGCCTTGATCTATCCACTGTCCTTCTCCTCATCCTTCCCTCTATCACTCCTATCTGATCTTGTTCCAAATCTGTAACCCCTTGCGTCCTAGTGACTTCCGGCCTTGCTTGGGGTGAAACGCTTAAATAAATAAATAAAAAAACAAACAAACAAAAAAAAAAAAACAAAAAAAAAAACGCATCCTTGTTTTATTCGTCTTTTCTGCTTTTGTGTATTTACCGAATTCGTCCCTTAATCACATGTTTGTTTCTACTCGCAGTTAGTGGTTGTTTGGATATCTTTTTTTTGAGAAATCAATCTTTTCTAGTATTTCAAGTAGCTCTTCATGTCTTACCTAATCGATCTTTCTGTAATCTATGAAAACCTAGTTACAAGTATTTCACCTTTCTTTGTCGTACTGTTGGTTAGAGGTTAGTAAACTAGATTAGCAAGCAGTTACTAGTCAGTTTAACTAGATATTTTGGCCTTGAGCCAGAAAACATTATAAATATTGCAGTGCACCTTATCGTGATCTAATTGATCCCTAGCTCGTTGAGTTGACTCCTACTTGCATTTTGTTAGTTCGACCCATACTGAACGTCTCACGACTCTATCTTAAGATCCCCATTCTTCTATCTGCCGTGTCCCTTCAGGACGAGGGCGATCATTGCTCTCCACAATTTCCTCTCCTTTGTAGCACTTAAAAATTGTCTTTTTGTTATTCCTTTTAAGACCTGTTCTACATCGATTTACTCAAGCACATTCTTCGGCTTTTATGTGCCGTGTCTCTTCAGGATGTTGGCGATCATGGCTCTCCACAATTTCCTGTCCTTTGTAGCTCTTAATAAATTTTGTCTTTTTTTATCTCTCCTAAACTTGGTTCTGCTATGCATTTACTCAAGCTCATTCCTCGTCTTCAATGTGCTGTGTCTCTTCAGGCCGTTGGCGATCATGGCTCTTCACAATTTCCTACCCTTTGTAGCTCTTTATAAATTCTCTCTTTTTGTTATATCCCCTAAACCTTGTTCTGTCGTTCATCTACTCAAGAACGCTAGGTAGGTTATGCGTTGTTTTCCTCTGGCCTTCTTGACTTCAATTTGTCCTGTGAGTATCAAATTCTCCAAGCCTTCTTTCCTCACTATGTGCCCCAGAAATTTCAACCGTCTCTTCCTGATGTTAAGTATATGTGTTCTTTTCGTTTTCATCTTCCCTAAAACTTCATGGCTGCTCACATCTTCCGTTCCTGGTATTCTCTGAATCCTTCTGTAGAAAAATATTTCAGCTGCTTGAAGTCTCTCCTTCATCCTTGTCTAGCATTCACCGTAATATAGGGGGACTGATATTAGATAATGGTTCAGTACTCTTTTCTTTGTTTCTAACGGATTTTTGTTTTGCTTAGCGTTTGGAAAGCATTATTCTCTACCCCAGTGTGCTTTGAGGTTTCGGTGGCACACCTTCCGTCTTCTGTTAAAACAATTCTCAGATATTTAAATTGTAGTACTTGTTTGATTTTGCTATTCCCAATTTGTAATTTGCATGCTGTGCTGTCCCTTTTGCTAAAAATCATTCATTATGTCTTTTTGCAATTGGTAGTTCGTCCTTTCTTCTCTCTTTCCTTCACTATCTTCTGTAGGAATGTAAAATTCTATAATAATGACCAGATTGTGCTTTGTGGAAGTTTAATTATCATAGCTACATTATGTATCATCTGTGGTGTTGCGGTTTGGACAAAGAATAGGTTAACATTTTAGATGCTACTTTTCGGCTGATAGCTTGATGTCGACAAAAAAATGGCGTGATTGAAAAGTTAACTCCATTTTAGAAAAATAAAACTAAATTTTGGACAAAGAGGAAAGCAAAGCGTGTCAGATGAGATTCATTCTACGTAGTGCTTTTATCTTCAGCCAGTTTAACTAGGAAAAGTCTAAAATCATAACTCCCACCCACACTCCCCCAGACCGAAATATTTGGATCGAGAGTGATCAGATAAAGAGATAAGTCCTGTCCCCAAAGTATTATACCAAATTAAAAGATAATTCCTACACTAACAGCCTGTTTAATGAGCAAGATTGTATATAGCTCCCCCATCCCAGGTCATTGTAATTTCTAGACCCTTTCCATTATAAACCTCTCTTTTAGGAAACCAGCCAGCCACATGACCCAAATAGGAAGCAAATTCAAGGCTTTTTGTAATCTGTACATGTATCTCCCTCCAAGTTTCCCTCCCTCCTCGTCTGAATCGACGCTAAAGTAACGATTTTATTTATTGTAAGTTGTTCGACAGTATTAAAAAAAATATTTCGTCCACTATAACAAAGAGACGGAATTCTTTCACGGTTGGCTACTGACAGCCTACTCACGTCCACGTTTTGGGCCGCACACCGCTAAACTCCAGCAACAATACTGCTTGTCATATGATCGATCGTCTATGGTTTCTCCCCGCAGTGCACCTGGTAGCGTTTGTTGCATAGTCACGTTGAAACATTAGCGTATCATATTGATCCTCCGGGTTGCATTTGGTCGAATATGAAAATAGTTCACTAGAAATATGATTTTGGCATCTCTTTTATTCAACTACAATCTTCTAGAAAATTACATTATCTTACTGTAGTGTACGTACACACCCATATACATACGCACACAGGCAAACGGCACAGCAAATACAAATATACCCAGTTATAAACGACCAATAGCTACCTATCAGGAACCAAACACTGGGTGCGATAGGTAAATTGTCGCCATTTCATTGTTTTAATTTCGCGCATGCGCGTTGTTTCTTTTTATTTTGTCGACTGCACAGTACTGTAGGGTCAGTTGGGCAACGTCTGTTAGAAAAAGAGCACCATGACGCAATTCATTCTGACATAAAATTGGAAACGGAATGCTGTACTGCTTGGCATTCGTGCCGGAAGATCCCATACGAACATTTTTGAGTGTCATTTTAAAGGAATCGAAAAGAGTTGTATGGGTCTAATGGTGATTACGAAGGCGTTTGAGGGATCATATTCATCTTGCCACAGATCCTCTGACTAAACACTAAGGCCTACATCAACTACCTCGAGGAGGTAATGCTGACCTGGATCAAGAGAGAAGACCTATGTCTGACAATAGGACTCTGCACCATGCCACACAAGAAGCAGAACCCAGTCATGGCTGTCAGCCAATTTCTGCGATCACATCATCTCTTACATCTGGCTACCTAACTCCCCAGATTGCAACTCCCTTTTGGACGCAGTCGAGCGAGAGACCAACAAAAATCCTTGTAACACCAAAGATGAATTGAAGGCAAGGATTATGGCAGTATTCACCAACTTAAGTGGAGAGACCATCAAGAAGAGTTGCAGGAGTTTGCTCAGTAGTCTGTGCGCCGTGGTTGAAGACAATGGCGATTTTATTGAATAAATTTAGTATTTCAAGATATTTTCGTCTAATTTTGGCAAATATATCTGTTAAAATGAGATGTCAGTTTTATTTTGTGTAATTTAGACGACAATTTTTCCATTGCCCCTTGTACTTCGCTATAAACTCACTGAAACTTTGAATTTCACATCCAAACTTGGGCAGACGACACATAATAAGAATATTGATAGAACATCAAGACAGAGATTAACATTGAGTCTGTGGAATAAAAAAAAAAATTGATTCCTAATTTTTGTGTAAAGGGACATAGACATTTGTTACACATCGCCTAATTTACAAATGCATTAATCAAGTGACAGACCAACTTACTGCCAACGGCTTGCGATATTAGCAAAATCATAGAGAACGAATGGAAAATGCTTCGGTAACTCTCCGGAGATAATAACATTTGCATTCGTGAATTATTTCACAGCCCAGCAAATCTAATCGATATGTAATTATAAAAAACAGAAATATGAGAATCACTTGTAGAGAGACGGCGCGACTGCAATAACCGAAAACAAGTTTTAGTACTTTTGTCTGTTTTGTTTCGTTTTGTTTTACGGTATATCAACCTCAATGGGTTATTTAATGCCGACAAGATTTTTATTGCTAGTAATATTTTTTTCAAAAATGTATTGTTCGTAGTAATTTTTTCTTCAAAAATGTATCGGTGGAAGTCTTTCATTTTTCAAAAATGTATTGCATGATATTTTTTCTTCAAAAATGTATTGCCGGAGATCTTCCTTTTTTTAAAAAAATGTATTGCTTGTAATATGTTTTTTTCTGGAAAAATGTATTGCTGGTAATATTTTTTCTTCAAAAATGAATTGCTGGTAAAAATTTTGTTCTTCAAAAATGAACTGCTTGTAATATTTTTTTCTTCGAAAATGTATTGCTGGTAATATTTTTTTTTTTTTTCCAAAGATGTATTGATTGCTAATTTTTGTGTAAGGTAATATTTTTTTTCTTCAAAAATGAATTGTTTGCAATATTTATTTTTCTTCAAAAATGTATTGCTGGAAATATTTCTTTTTTCAAAATTGTATTGTTTGTAATATTTTGTTCTTCAAAAATGAACTGCTTGTAATATTTTTTCTTCAAAAATGTATTGCTGGTAATATTTTTTTTTCTCCAAAGATGTATTGCTGGAAATATTTCTTTTTTCAAAAATGTATTCCTTCAAAAATTCGTTGCTGGTAATTTTTTTACAAAAATGTATTGCTAGTATTAAAACTTATTTTTACACTTTCATAGTGTTTTGACCCCAGTTTGGGGATGTTAACTATTTGCCGATAGCTAGGACACTAGCAGGTGCTACCTCCCCGGGTCAGGGTGAACCTGGTAACACCAGCAATTAAGAGGGGGTTTCACATTCCCCAAAATTGCTGTCGGACGTAGTTTATTGTCTTACCCTTGACGCGGATGTAGTTTTTGTTTTAGCTTGTTCTTCCTCACACTGAGTGAATATTTCCCGATTAGTACTCTCTACAAATATCTGCTTATACGATGTAGAGACTGAATATAGCAAAGCGATGGATAGTAGGCATGTTTCTATATTGTAGATGTTGGTAGCAAGTTTTTTTCATCACTGTGTGCTTCACGAATGAAAATTTGTGCACTGGTCAGGACCGACAAATATATAACCTGTTTGCACAAAAAGGATATTGCCTGTTACCGATAAAACTTTTAGGATAAGTTCGTATGAATATAATACATATTCTTTGTAAGAAATCAGTTTGTAGATCAGGTTTTATTGACGTACTTCTGTAAAAAGGGTTTTTGTCGAGAATAAAACGTATTGCTGGTAATATTTTTTGGAAAAAACGGTGAGAAAAAAACAATTTGGGGATTTCTGTTAATTTGTTTTTAAAAATGTATTGGTGGCATTTTTACTATTAATATTTTTTTTATAGTTTCGTAGTGTTTTCGACTCCAATTTGGGCGGTAAACTATTTGCCCATTTCGAATGCTAGCTAAGAAGTTTTTCCAGTTAAAGTACTTTTATCACTGTGCTTAATGAATGTCTCTATATTAATATTTTAAAGTAAATGCTTGAGTAAATAAGACGGTAAAAGCAAATTTGAAATCTTGAGATAAAAATAACAGGAAGGTGTTGACGCGCGACAACAGGTGTGTGCATGCGGTAAGAGGTAGCTAGCTGCTGGCGGTATTCCATCAATCTGTTCAGTTGAATAGAGAAACGAGGCCAGAGGTATGGGCGATCTACTCATCAATTGCACCATCGAGGAACAACACGTCATAGTGAGCGTTCTGCTGGTAGAGGGAGATAAACCTGCAGAAATCCATCGCCGTCTGTTAGCGCAGTATAGAGAACGCAGCATGAAACAACGAAATGTGTATGAGTCGGTACAACGCTTTGGAGATGGAGGAACAAGCGTAACGGACGGAAACAGATCTTGACGCTCATCAACATCGCGCACAGAAGAACAAATCCAGAGGATGGATTCCTTGAGCGACGAATCTCGTTTGCACAAGTGGCAGTAATCGGGGACATCAAGTGTGAACCCGCACCAGCAGTACATGGCGTACAGCAAAAGTTGCGCGTATTCGGTGACCAAACAAGCAAGGAGTCATGAGCCGCGAGCAACCGAAAAATTTCTTTTTGCCTAGGATGCAGAATGTAGTTGAACGATACCAGAAGTGCATCGACGGGCAAGGGTCCATGTGGTTGTTTTTTTTTTTTTTTCGTTTATTTTGTTTTACGGCATATCAACACTTTAATGCCGACAAGACGTTTAGAATGAGTTCGTTTGAATAGAATATGTATTATTTGTAAGAAATCAGTTTGTAGATCAGGGTTTATTTTGCTTGACGACATATGAACGTCAATGGGTTATTTAATGCCGACAAGAGTTTTAGGATAGGTTCTCATGAATAGAATATGTATTCTTTGTAAGAAATCAGTTTGTAGATCAGAGTTTGGGTTTATTTTCTTTTACGGCAATACCAAATGTAGGGTTTATTTTCTTTTATGGTATATCAACTGCAATGGGTTATTTAATGCTGACAAGATTCTTAGGATAGGTTCTCATGAATAGAATATGTATTCTTTGTAAGAAATCAGTTTGTAGATCAGATTTCTTGTTTATTTTCTTTTACGGCAATACCAAATGTAGGGTTTATTTTCTTTTATGGTATATCAACTGCAATGGGTTATTTAATGCTGACAAGATTTTTATGATAGGTTCGAATGAATAGAATATGTATTCTTTGTAAGAAATCAGTTTGTAGATCAGAGTTTGGGTTTATTTAGTTTTACGGCAATCAACCTCAGTGGGTTATTTAATATCGACAAAACTTTTAGGATAGGTTCGCATGAATAGAATACATATTCTTTGTAAGAAATCAGTTTGTAGATCAAGTTTGACATATTTCTGTAAAGAGGGTTTTTGTCGAGAATAAAACGTATTGCTGGTAACATTTTTCGAAAAAACGGTGAGAAAAAAGCCAATTTAGGAATTTCTATTAAATTGTTTTTAAAAATGTATTGGTGGCATTTTTAATATAAATATTTTTTTATACTTTCGTAGTGTTTTCGACTCCAATTTGGGTGGTAAACTATTTGTTCATTTTCAATGTCTAACAGGCACCGTTAACTGCTATGGCGGAGCCAACTAAGAGAGTTAGCCATACGGAGTTATCGGCCTTGATTGTGGAAGACTAGAACAATGGCGGACACATAAATATACGTTCAAATCACGATTCAATTCAATCTTTTCCCATCCGCTGGTTACATGTCGATATTACCAAAAATAAAGGTTCAAGTAATAACAATATCTGATCTTCAATTTGATTATTTCGTTTATAACAGAAGTTATAACAATTTGGTGACGAGGATCAGATAGAACATCACAGCAAGAAAATGTTTTTCTTTCATCATGGACGATTCAAATCAACTATTAGGTTGGTGTAAAGATAATGACGTAATAATGTCGTTTTTCGACGTATTTTTTAACGTCAAAAAAGGACATTATTACGTCATTATTTTTGCACCAACCTAGTACTTCTTCAGCAACAGCTGAAATTAATGGAACTGTTTGCAAAGAAAATTCCCGGCACAAAAGAGACCAGTTTGTCAAAATGGAATTGATTGCACAATTCAGCACAGAATTCCATTAAGACCCAGATGCAAAATCAATTTTCAACGCGGGGTTCAAACGCTACGATCTTTTTCGTGTGGAATTTTGGGCGCAAACTGATGACTGGTAAGTCAGGCTTCTTCCACGAGACGGAACACGAGAAATATACCAATTATATTCACCCTAAACTGCCACGTGATTACACCTTAAAAGACACAGTGGACATATTGTCACAAATTTTCGGTGAAGAAACGTTTATTTTTAATTTAGGTTTCAATTGTTTGAATTTATCGAAATGTGACAATGAAGATTTCACTATATATGCCAGTATTGTCAAGTGGAAATGTGAACGATTCGGGCACTCACCAGTCGCTGTTTCCCAATTTAAATGCTTAATTTTTTTTCTGTGGCTTCACCAATTGAAGCAGAAGTTCATACTCGGATCCTGTCAAAATTAAACATGACACTGCAACAAGAAGCAGTTGAATATCTGTGCCTTATAAACTTGAAACATGCTTCCTCCATGGTTCAATATTCAGTCCCTTCCACTGCTATTACACTCAACACGGTCCATAAAGAAGACCTAGCCTCCCTCTGCATGATGGAACTGCGCTGAATGGCATTTTGCACATAACTGTTCATTCAAGGCAGATTGCTGCTGAAAATGTAAGAGGACACAAGGATGGGTTCTGTCAGTCACCTCGATGCAAACGCACATGTGGCGGCCTTCCAAAAGTTCTCAATCTAATAATACGCGGATCGTGTCTAAAACTAAATATTATCTCGACATGACACAGCACCAAGTGGCAGCTGAATGCAAGCGCCTTATAAACTTGAAACATGACTCCTCCGTGGTTTAATATTCAGCCCCTTCCACTGCTATTACACTCAACACGACCTCCCAAAGACCTTGTGTCAGAGTTCATGTCAGATAGGTTCAAACATTTCAGCCATGTATGTCCGATTAACACTTTACCACCCACAGTCAAATGGGCAGGCAGAACATTTTGTTGACACATTCAATTGCGCCTTACTTAAAGAATGTGGGGAGATGACAACAGAGGAGACATTACAAGCTATCCTCCTGGCATATTGCTCAATCCAGAATGAGTCAGTAAAAGAAAGAAAAACACCATCAGAGGCACTCATGGGACAGGAACTCCGTACAACATTGGACGCCATACGTCCTCAAAAAAAGCAAGTCCGGGGCCAACAACCACAAAAGCCACTACAAATACACACACCAGTATTTGATAGAAATTACTGACCTGCTAATCCAATCTGGGTACCCGGTATAATACAGGCAAGAAAAGGAAAAAGAGTGTACGAGGTTTAAACTTAGAAACCAGGTCTGGATGCGACACAAACAGCAACTTCGCCCACGTCTAACAAAGAATGACCTGAGAGGCTATCTATTACTTTCGACTTACTCATGGACACCTTCGATTTGCTACAGCATCCACCTCTAACTAAATATAGATAGTAGTGATGAACAAAGCCAAAAACGATCGAAAGGCATTCGGTCAAAATTAGAACACTTGCCAGTAAACCCCAGACTTGCAAGATAGAATACTGAAAAAAGAGGAAGGTGTTTTGGCGGAGCCAACTGAGGGAGATAACCGTGCGGAGTTATCGGCCTTGATCGGGGAGTTCTGGGTTGGGGAAGACGAGAATAATGGCGGATACATAAACTCACGTGCAAATCACGGCTCTATTCAGTCTTCTCTGATCCGCTGGTTACATGTTGGTATTACCAAAAATAAAGGTGTAAATAATAACAATATCTGATGTTCAACTTGATTATTCCATTATAACAACAGTTACAAAACTACCCCGGGTCAAGGTGGGCCTGAGATCGACAGCAATTAAGAGGTGGTTCGAAGCTCCTCAAAACCGTCCAATCAGAAGACTTTCTACCGGATGTTGTTTATCGTCAGGACGAGGTCTATGCGGAAAAGTGACATATAATTTTTTCTTGATCAGTGGAAATAAAGTTGTCTGGAAATTGCTTTTACTGTATGATTTACCCATAGACATATATAAAGAGACAACTTTCATTGAATACGACAGACAAGGAAGATTGAATTAATTTTTTACTAAGTTTTTTCAGCATCCTAACATTTTCCAGTTTTTTTAGGAGATAAGGAATATAAAAATTGTCTATAATTTTTATTGTCCCAATCGCTTTCGGCCACTTCTCTAGCCATTTTCAAGGGTGTTTTTTCTCTGGTGATGTTATTAATAAAAATATTTTGACTGTCACGTTGTAAATTATAGTTGTGTTGTTTTTTGGAAAAAAAGAGCGTTCCTTCCAGGCTATCACTTGCCACGCGCGACTGGAATTCGCGTGAGCATCTTTCTATATTTTGTTTTTTAAAAAAATTTCAACACTCTATTTCCACTGTTAAAGGTTGATCGTAGGAAAGAATTGTATGATATATAGGGCCTCTCGAACAGTGAGATGTTTCTGATAATTCGATTTGTATAGAATTCTTATATTTCCGACCAGAATTTTACTTAAATGTTCTTGTAAATTTTGGATTAATAAATGCTTTGATTGATTTTTTTTTTTATGGCTTATCAACTATTTGTGAGTCATTTAAAGCCAAAATATACGTCTGATTTTAAGAGGTCGCTTACAGTAAACCCGGTGTTGGCAAGTGGTCTCTAATTTTAAATACTGACCGGGCTCGACAATATAAATACATATCGTTTAAAGGAAAACGAAATTGGCAAGTCGTGTTCGAATTCCTATCGAGTTCGTTAGTTTCACGTTCATATAAATGACACTTAAGAAAGATATGAATCCATGTCTTCTGTTCCCAGATACGGCTTAAATAGCAAGGCTAAATGCATTCTCTTGCCTTGAGAAACTAGTATAGGGGAAGGAAGACTTAATTCAAACAAGCGTGGAGACTAACTTTACCATCTAACCCTAAATATAAACCTAGGTATCTTTACTTGTTTCCAACCCTAGCTATAACCCTAGTCTTATATTTACCAAACATCTACTTTAACTTTAAAACCGGTGTTGTCTTTAAAGAACACATACACCTAATACTCAACCTATGCTTATCTTTACCTAACATATAGCTTTAGGGCTAACATTACCTAACAGTCATCTAACATTCACCTAACAGTCAGCTAACATCACCTAACAGTCAGCTAATATCACCTAACAGTCATCTAACATTACCTAACAGTCATCTAACATTCACCTAACAGTCATATAACATTACCAAACAGTCAGCTAACATTGCCTAACAGTCATCTAACATTCACCTAACAGTCATCTAACATTACCGAACAGTCATCTAACATTCACCTAACAGTCATATAACATTACCAAACAGTCAGCTAACATCACCTAACAGTCAGCTAACATCACCTAACAGTCAGCTAACATTACCTAACAGTCATCTAACATTACCTAACAGTCATCTAACATTCACCTAACAGTCATATAACATTACCAAACAGTCAGCTAACATTGCCTAACAGTCATCTAACATTCACCTAACAGTCATCTAACATTACCTAACAGTCATCTAACATTCACATAACAGTCATCTAACATTACCTAACAGTCATCTAACATTCACCTAACAGTCATATAACATCACCTAACATTACCTAACAGTCATCTAACATTCACATAACAGTCGTCTAACATTACCTACTGAGAACTCCGGCGAGTCGAGTTTTCAAACGTAAAATGTCCTTCCACAAGTAGGGATCGACTTTTCTGGTGGGTATAAAACGCAAATTTTTGCCACCGTGTTGTAAACAAGCAACTCACAATAGGCAAAACCAATTAGTGTTAGAAGTTAGATAAAGGTAACACTAGAGTTAGTGTTAGTGTAGAATATCAGGTAAATACAAACTCGAGTTTTAGATTCATGGTAAAGAGTTAGAAAAAGACAATTCAAGAATATGGTTAAGTATTAGACATTCGGCAAAGTTAACCTGATAAGAATTAGTGTAAGAGATTGGTTTAAGATACATCAAGTTTTTGAGTTACGATTAAATGTGAGACAAAGGTAAACATGGACATAGAATTGCAGGTTAGACGGTGGGAAAAGACGGTATTAGTATTACAGCTAAGTTTAGACGTTAGGTAAAGCTAACCTTAGACCTTAGTGTCAAGGGTTAAAGTTAGGGTTAAAAGTCAAGAAAAGTTAACTAGTTTAATTGGGTGGTGTTATACGTTTGTTAACGAATATAGGCAGAGCTGGGACCAGACGACAGGTAAAACTAGACGAGAGATAATAAATAAATAACCCTAGGTAATTACGTATTGGCGCTAGTTAACCGGAGGTTTAAAGACAATGTTGGGCGTTTGGTAAACATAGGGTTAATGTTAGGGGTAGACGTTAGTGAAAAAGTATACACATGTGTATAAGTTGTTGTGTACATTATGCAAAGTGCATACTTTGTGTTAGATGACACAAATCATACGTAGGGTAGGATTCAGCTTTAGAAGTAAAGAGATACGTAAATAGTAACCCTGGTGTTAATGTTAGATTTGTTCATTATTTACATTATTGTCCTCATCTTTTATTACAACGTTTCGGCCGTTGTACGCTCCGGTCTTCTTCAGGTGGTTGGAATGTCGAACTGAACCCTTTATATCGCTAACTGTGCCATGTTTCCTCAAGGACACATGGCACAATGGATAAAGGCGTTGGTTAGATCCAGTGACAGGACCCAAAGAGTGTGAGTTCAATACCCAGTTAAGGCAGTGGAGAACTTGGAGAGGGGAATTAACAGGAGTTAACTGATAACTGATATCCATTAGGCATGGCACGTGGAACTAGAACAGTCTACCCCAGTGAGCGAAATAAAGGGTTCAATTCGACATTCCAAACAACTGAAAAAGGCCAGACCGTACAGGGGCCGAAATGTTTTAAATATGGTGACAAAGATGAGGACAATAGTCCGAATAATGTAAATAGTGTACATAATACGTCATCTTAGAAATATAGACAGATACTGAAGGGCCGAAACGTTGTAATAAATATGGAAATATATCAGAAATATAGACAGATTTGTTCGATAGATTACGAATAACCGTTGAGTTCGAATTATGCTTAAGTATTGAATAAGTTGTAATATCAGCGTTAGTGCTAGACGTTAAAAATAACCTTAGGTTTGGAGTTTTTTTAAGCATTTCACCCCAAGCAAGACGGGATCCCACTAGCACGCAATGGGCTACAGAGTGTGGAAGCGAAAGTAATGAGGCGTGATAAAGGAAAGGATGAAGAGAAGGACAGAGAATAGATCAAGGCATCTAGAGATGTCGATTGACATTACATTTGAATAGTTGGATATTATAGCTATCAGGAAAACAAATAAAAGGAATGGAATTCCACAGACGAGAGGTGCGAGACATGAAGCTATTGGAGTTACCGTTAGATGTTAGGTAACGAATAAGCCTTGCGTTTAATTTAACGTTAGATGTTAGGTAATGTTTAACACTACAGTAAGAATTAATGTTAATGGTCGGGCCGTTCGTATTTGAGTATATCTGTCCACTAGGGCAAAGAGCCAATCCCTGTTGCAGATGCTTTGCACAGACACATTTGCGTTTGTTCAACACTCGCAGAGTCCACCTGTGGTTTTAATCAATGCTGAAAGGGCGTTAGTTAAAGTTTCTGGGAGAGACAGTGCATTATCTGGCGTGATGTACAGTCTGAAAAGGCCAGCACGTTCGGACTCTCGGTCACAATGACTTGTAACTTCGTGCTAGCACAAACATCGACGGCTCCCCAAATAGTTCTGCCTAGCCAATTTCAATCACAAGACATGGGTCAAGCCGCGGTATTGTTTTTCTGGTACTTACAAATATTGACAGCTCACCAAATAGTACTGTCTACACAATTTCATTCACAAGGCCTGGGTCAACACGTGGTATGGTCTTTAAGTTACTTACAAATATCGACGGCGCCCCAAATAGTTCCGCTAACCCAATTTCACTCACAAGGCATAGGTCAACACGTACTTACAAATATCGAGGCCTTCCTAAATAATTCCACCTACCTAATTTCACGCACAAGAGATGGGTCAACCCTCGGCATGATTTTTCAGGTATTTACAAATATCGACGCCTTCCCAAATCGTTCAGTCTTCCCAATTTCACTCACAAAGCATGGGTCAACACTGCGGTATTGTTTTCTGGTACTTACAAATATCGACGGCTCCCCAAATAGTTCCGCCTATCCAATTTCACTCACAAGTCATTGTTCAATCCGCGGTGTGGTTTTGCAGATACTTACAAATATCGACGGCTTCCCAAATAGATCCGGCTACCCAATTGCATTCAGAACGCATGGGTTGTTACGGTTTTTTGGGTGTATATATATAACTAGTGAGACAATCCAGATGACTTAACTTTCTTTATAGTCTACCAATGGAAGGTTATCCAATCAGAAGCCGCAGGACATTTGTATCCGTCGTGTATAAAGGCGGCCATCTTTGTTTACCCTACCGAAGGACCAGTGGCAACTTGACCAGGCGAAGATGACAGAAGGAAGAACTACGCTCTGCTACGAAATATCCACTGCGAACCTGAACTACGCTTTCCTACTGTCTCCGAAATATTCACTGCCAACCTCTGGATTCTATACTCGAAGACGAAGGTCACCCCGCGGTATAGTTTTTCAGGTACTTACAAATATTGACGGCTCTCCAAATAGTTTCGCGTAGCCAATTTCACTCACAAGGCATGGGTCAACCCGGGGTAAGATTTTTCAAGTCCTAAAAAATATCGAGGGCACCCCAAATAGTTCCGCCTCCCAATTTTACTCCAAGGCAGGGTCAACCCACTTTATGGTTTTTCTGGTACTTATAATATCCACGGCTCCCCAAGTCTTGAGTCAACTCAGGTTACTTGTTTTTTTTTAGCCACTTCCCAAAAGTTGCAGCACACATGGATCACCCTCGGGTTAATAAGTTGAAGGATTCACCTTACTGACAAATCGGCCATGGTGAGATTCATATATTCCATAGTTGGATAGCGAAGGTTCTAACAATTCTGCCACATGACCAAGGTTTAGCCGATATGTAATTGTCGATATATAAAAATAATAACTCTAGATTTAGAGTTAGGGTAAATGCGATAGGGTTACGTGTAATGCAAAGATTAAACTTAGATTTAAAGTTTGTAGCGGTGGATGAGCGATAGCTGGTCAGGTGCATAAAAAGCATGATACGCTCATTCAAACGAGAGTTCAGTTTTTGACGAGAGGAGTTGCTTACCTGAGATTGAGGAACAGAGAGTCAGCATTTGTGGAATTAATTTGCCTATTGAACTGTGTACCACCGTTTTTTTTGTGTGTGCTTCGGATCAATTTTCACATAAAGTTAGGGTTAGACGTTTGGTAAAGTGTAACCCTAGATTTAATGTTTAGTCATACGTTAGATAAAGATTTACCTTAGCATTAGCATAAAGGTTATACCAGTGGTTCCCAATTTTTTTTTCTATAGGCCGCATTTTCGGAATGAAAATTTGCTTGCATCTCACCAAATCTAAGTACATTAAAAAAAATGCAGAGAGAGGACTAAAGGGAGATAACCGCGGATTCGAATCAGAACATTATCATTGATAACTCTCTCCTCCAATTTGCGGAGCCTAGTTACAATATTCTTAATACTTGACATAATGCAAAAATATCACAATGATAAAATCGGTCAATAATGATTAGTAACTATTTATACTGGGACTCATACATGCAAATATAAGTAATCCATAACAGTATTTTAAATTTTGAAATCATATTTATTTTGGGCATATGATTTTTTTTTTGTAACTGTTTCTATTAGGTTGGTGCAAAAATAATGACGTAATAATGTCGTTTTTTGACCTATTTTTTTAACGTCAAAAAACGACATTATTACGTCATTATTTTTGCACCAACCTAATAAATCTTTGGTTGTCATTCAATCATTCCGCCTCACCGCCTATCCTCACCCACCGCACTTATATACTAATGGTGTTAGCGTTTATTTTCCGTTTAGGGTTGGAATTGCTGTTAAGCTTAAATTTGGGCTGTGGCTTCGTTTGGATTTGGTATTGTTGTTACAATTGCTTAGGACTGAGAACAGAGTAGATTTGTGTTGGTTTTTAAGGTTAGTATTTGGGTTAGAGTTAGAGGTTATGGTAATGTGAGGTTATGTTTTGTCACAAAACTTCTAAACGGCGTTTTACTGTTAACTTATACAGCAGCTAAGGCAAGCTTTCCCAAAAGTTTGTATGTATGTAGATATGATTACGCGGTATCTATATGCAAGGAGTTGTACAATAGGCAGTTCGACTAGAAATAAGCATTTTTTTTCATTTTTTCCATATTGCTATAGATTTAAACAACCCAGAACGCGAATATTAAAAAATATATTAAATTTCATAAAAGGGGGTCCAGTTTGCAATGTAAATGTATTGTAAAGCGATACCCCTATAGAATTTATATATATATATATATATATATATATATATATATATATATATATATATATATATATGTGTGTGTGTGTGTGTGTGTGTGTGTGTGTGAAAAGTGTGTGTATATAAATATAAATATATATATATATATATAATTATTTATATATTATATGCGCGGTACTTATTAGAAAGCGCTCAATATCAGAGATAGAGCTAACATATTTGGTTGGATTGATGTGAGTTTGTGACCCTTGGTTTCACGCTTTTGCGATCGTCAGACAAACGAGTTTGTCTGGCGATCGCAATTATTTAAAAAAAAAATTCATAACATAAATATGTTATAAAATCACTACAAAAATAGCCATTTTGTTTTAACACCCTCGGTGTCTTATCAAGTGATGGTGTTGAATGTAAAATAAATGGTTTTGATAAGACACCAAGGGTGTTGAAACAATTTTTGTAGTGATTTTATGACATATTTATGTTATAAATTTAAAAAAAAAATTATATCTGCTCTACTTTGTATTGAGCACTCTTTTAAGAATAGTAATTGTTGGTTATTGGAATTCATTCCGTATACACCAATCATATACTTGGGTATATATATATATATATATATATATATATATAGGGTGTTTCAAAAAGAATACGCCAAAATCATTGCGCTGTTTTTTCAGGTCTTTAGCATTGTAGTGGACTCAATCAGTGGTTATTTGATAGAGTAGTTATCAAAGTTTGATTGGGTGTCAGTTTCACCACTGTCGTTAGTATAACTTCCGGTGCAGCTGAATTGTGGGAAGATCAATCAAAATCGCGACTCCTTAGCAGAAGACGTTTTGCGTGCTTGAGTTCGTAAAAACAAACGCCATTGTCACAATGCAGGCAGATTCGAATGACTTCATTTTTCAGCAAGATGGAGCACCACCCCATTGGCATCTCGAGGTTAGAGGTTATCTGAATGAAAACGTGCCCCAGCGATGGATTGGAAGGAGAGGTGCTAAAGACCTTGCTCTCTGTGCTTGGCCTGACAGATCCCCGGACCTCACTGTGTGTGACTTTTTCTTGTAGGGGTATGTTAAAGACCAAGTTTATGTTCCAGCACTTCCAGCAAGTATCGATGACTTGAAAGATCGAATAACAGCTGCAATCAACACGGTGGACCATGACATGCTGAGGCACGTTTGGAAGGAATTCTCATATCGGCTTGATGAAGTCCGCGCTGCCAGTGGTGGCCACATTGAGCACTTATAAAACATGAAATGAAACTTGAATGTATATACAACACATGTGTTCATTCTTGAGGTTTGTAATTTTTTTCGTTATTGACACATCACGTGATGATTTTGGCGTATTCTTTTTGAAACACCCTGTATATATATATATATATATATATATATATATATATATATATATATATATATATATATATATACACGTAATACGTGATTTTTCAAAATGTGCGGGCGGTGCAATAAAGAATGGCTCGAAATTAAAAATCAGAGCGTTGATTTCGAATCCCACTCATGTTCGTTACATTGACTTATGCGCCAATACTCTTGGGAATGGTATGAATCCATTTATTCTCACCGTAGCGATGGGTTAAATGGTAGGACTTGTATCTGTAAAAAAATCATTGTTATTTGCAACGTCCTCCTTTCTTTGAACTTGTGTCTGAGTAAGCATCGTAAATCTATGATATAAATTTTAGTTTTCTTTTTTGCGTCTGCATCCGGGAAATTCTCAAATAGCTAAAAAAAATAGATTTGTCACTATTCATAGAACAGGAGAACAGGAATATTATTTCCAAATTAAGAATTTAAAAAAATACACGAAGGTATTTTAATATTAAGGAATCCTTTCAGCCAAAACATCGTTAGAAGGAAAACGTTGATGTAACTTTTGACGAGAACAAAGAAAAGAACAATTCACACAGTGAATAAAAAAAGAAGAAAACGGAGGTGGGAGGAATTATAGAACACGATTAAAATAGATTTATTAGTAAAATAATTTACAAAAAAAAAAACAAAAAAACGAAACAAGCAGTTCCAAGTGAGTGCGAAATGGAAAAAGAGTACTGATGAACCTCCTAAACGATTGAGAGAGCAAATGATATGTTTCTTCTGTCTGCACAGATCCAGTTGATGTATCCTAATATGGGCCGCTTCAAGGAAACGTAAATGATGAGCGAACCGGGCTCCTTGAGACTGACTCAGTCTGCACATGATTCGGTCATTGGCCAGACTGTGAAAACAAATATGTGAACAATTCTTTCATAGTTTTGCACAAAGTCTGGTTCGGACATTTTATCGTCGTAGAACTCCCCATGAGCTTTACTCAGCCATTAAACTTATGAGTTTATTCAGTTATTAACTGAAGAGTTAATATTCATAAGTAAGAAAATAGAAAAACCGTGAAATTTTCACGGGTTAAAACGAGTTAACGATTATTCCTGAAAGGGTCTATCAATCTTTAGATAAGAATGGTGAAGCGCGGTCTGTTGATTTGGACATCTCGAAGGCATTTGATAGAGTTTGGCATACCAGTCTTCTTTACAAGTTGAAGAATTATCTTATTTCTGGACAAAATATTATTATTAGTCTTATTTTTCTTATATACCGTCAGATTCAGTCCATTATTACTGTCGCCACCACTATTATTATTATTATAATTGTTCTTGCCCCTACATTTGTACGACCGTTACGCCCTGCCAATACCGCTTAAATAATGAACTATTCTGTTTTGATCGTGTAGAAAGAGGGGGAAGACACTACTTGGATTCAGTGAGAAAATGAAAGAAAGGAAGACGGGATGATAAAAATTTTTAACGGCTTTTTTCAGGGAAATGGAGAAAGTTGAAAATTTCAACTATGTTCATTTGTACCTACTTCCTAAAATAACGACCAGCATTCATATATATGATTGTTCTTGCAATATTTTCTTAAAGTTGTTAGGCTCAAATATTTAAAGATGCGACAGGGGAATTTCTACGGACATTTTATTGTCGTAGAACTCGCCATCAACTTATTCAAGCTTTCACTGAAATCATCAGAAATTTCAAATAGGAAAACCTTGAAATTTTCAGCGGTTAAAACTAGTTAACGATTATTTCTGAAAGGGTCTGCCAATCTTTGGATAAGAATGGTGAAGTTCAGTCTGTTGATTTGGACATCTCGAAGGCATTTAACAGGGTTTGGCATACCAGTCTTCTTTACAAGTTGAAAGATTAGCGTATATTATTACTCCGTTTTTTTCTTAAATAGCGTCATATTCAGTCAATTCACTACTACTACTGCCACCACCACTATTATTATTATTATTAGGTTGGTGCAAAAATAATGACGTAATAATGTCGTTTTTGACGTTAAAAAATACGTCAAAAAACGACATTATTACGTCATTATTTTTCCACCAACCTATTATTATTATTATTATTATTATTATTATTATTATTATTATTATTATTATTATTATTATTGTGTCTGCGGGCATTGAGCGGTTCGAAATGTAGAAAGCGGCCCGGGAGCATCCACCCACATCAACCCTGTCATGTATTTGCCTACGGTTTCTGAGCTGTCTGTCTGTGTGTCTCCCAAGAAGTGAAGCAATCTCACAATCTCAAGTATCATTTGATAAAACTAACAGATGATTCTTGCCCTCCAGACTGACTTGTCAATTCAGTCTATTTTATTCGCGCCATTGTCTCGCGATCATCTCTGAAAGAATGCGCGCAGTGCCCAGGATTTTGCCGACAGTTTACAAATAATTGGACGACAATCAAGTTCAGCTGGCATTGTGAATAGACAAAACGAGAGCTTCCCCACCTCTTGAGTTGGCTTGTACCAGTTCTCCACCAGATTCCTAGGTCGTCTTTTCTATCAAGATACCTGGTTTATTATTATTATTATTATTATTATTATTATTATTATTAATAATAATAATAATAATAATAATAATAATAATAATAATAATAATAATTTTTATTTTGTATTTATTCAGTGGTCTTTTTACTTTTTAATATAAGAGCTTTTCAGATTTTTCGGCTACGTTTTTCTTTAATATTCTTCTTTACTCACCTTTTTCCCATTCATACTGTTATGAACGTTTCCCTTCCTTTCTTTCTTTCTTTCTTTCTTTCTTTCTTTCTTTCTTTCCTTCTTTCTTTCTTTCAACTTATCACTTATTCTTTTTGTTTGTTTGTTTCAACTCAACTTTTGACACTTTTTTTCCTTTTCTTTCTTTCTTCCGATTTATCACGCTCCTGTGATCTCTTTTCTTTTTTTCTTTCTTTCTTTCAACTTATAATTTTTGTCTTTTCCTTCCTTCCTTCCTTCCTTTCAACTTATGATTTTTTACCTTTTCTTTCTTTCCGTTTTTTCCTTTTTTCAACTTATCACCTTTCTTTCTTTCTTTCTTTCTTTCTTTCTCCGTCTCTCCTTCAAAGTAGAGGGTTACTGAATGATACTGTTGCAAGAGCATAAAAAAAAAAAAAACAAGTCAGAATATTACGATCGTATATAAGAACGATAACGGTTGACCCTAGATTTCAAGAGGTTCTGTCAAAAAATGCGAACGTTTCAAGGAGAACAGAAACTACTGCACATGGTCAGAAAGAGATGTACACTTTTCTTTAGACATACTGGATGTAACAGAAAAATTGTCCAAATCGTGTTACAGCATAACTGTCCATCCCAGAAAAGAGAGTCAAGTCGTAGTCGTTGACCTTGCCGATACTATATCTCCAAATCACTCCTTTACAGATGCAGTAGTTTCTTCTTACACTTGCATTGAAATATTCGTTTGTGACAAAGGGGTTGACGCCATGTTGCTGTCCAGATGTTCCTAGAGTTGTTCTTTGGTATCGTTTGAATATGTAAATGTGGGTAAATAGACTCTTATGATAGTAAGGTGTCTTGACTTACTGAAGAGGATGTGCAGCTTCATAGGGCATTCATTTATTCTAACTGGAAGAACAGATATATATTTCACCGAAGCTGTCCTAATCGTAAATCCTACTCCGGTGGATCTTCGGTTTGTGGTTGCCTCTTCCGGGAGAATGTGTATCCGCTTCCCTCTTCCTTCAAAGAACCCTCATCGACGAATTGGATTTCGCTGAGCGCAGCGAATCGGCATCACTACACTGGCAGCAACCTCTATTCTTCCTTGTGATCACATGGTGCCGGTTCTGTCCGGCAGCCTCCTGACATTCCACATTCCAAAGATTAATGGTTTTTTTTTCTGCTTAGACATCTGATTTGTTCGACCACAGTGGGATGAGGTTGCCAGCCGCGGTAATGTGACCAGACACTTTGAGGGAAAGGATTTGTTTGCGGACCTTTTTTATCCTCCTCCCTCATGTGAAGATGAACAGAGCTCACGTGAAGAGGTTACTCGGTCGCCCTGTGTCCCGTCGCCAGGAACAGAACGGCTACTGGCTTATGGGCCGGCTACGTGCAGGTTTGCGAATACAACTGCCAGTGACCGTCTCCATCAATCATCGTAGGTGTTTGAGTGAAAGTTGTGTGCGTTGATAGATCGATGATGAGACCGATCTGTGCGGGAAGAATTTATAGTGAGAAAATCTTTACATTGGGGTAGTCCCACTATCTCGGTTTGGAGACTCATTATCTGAGGGACCATTACAACCGGAGACGGCCAGGCTGCAGTAGGCGACTACTTGTCCCGGGCAGTGATGCACTGATGTACTCCCTGGCACTTGGTGACACCGCCTTCATGGCCATTGGATCTGTAGACGATCTCATCCACCCATCCGGCCGGGAATCAGTATTCACATGTAATAGGTCTGAAAGGCCCGAAATGGTGGACGATTTGGACCAATCGATTAACCTCGCATAGTTTTCCTAGCAGTCGACGAGGTTTATCCGGGTGTAGCTACTGTTGCATCCATTTGGAGCCACATTGATAATAAACTCGGGAAAGCTATGAATTTATATTTTCGCCCCATCTGTGGGTTAAATAGTAGAGTAAAAGAGGCTGTTTAGTTATGAATCGCAACGTCTATAAGCGTTATTCTTTTCAAGAACACGTATTAACTCACAGACAAGAAAAACAAGGAACGTCTGGAGAGCCATGATTGCATATCTTCTGGAATAGTAATATTATTTTAATTGATATTACTATATTAAACTTTCTATAGACATATGTTTCTTTCTGCGATGTATTCAGCCTCTAATTTAAAACAAAGTAGGCATTGTTTACTTTTGCAAATACGTAATAAATTCCAAGTTATCCTTCGGGTGTGAAAACCTTTGTCTTGATGAATTTTCTAAACAGACCTATCCGGAAAGAATTTGAAGTGGGAAAATCCCAAACTCGCGGCATGAAAATTCTGTATCCAGTGGTACAAAGAACCGTTACCAGCGGAGGCCTTCAGGCTGCAGTAGACGAACAGGACTTCCACTCGTCACACCCATACTCATGCAGTAGACGGCACTTTCTGACACCGCCTTCATGACAGTTTGATACGTAGGAGATCGGAGCTTCCTACTCCGCAGGGAATCAGTATTCACATAACAATAGGGATGGCAGATCCGAAATAATCGAGGGTTTGGGCATGTTGATTACCGTCACCTGGTTTGGCCACCTAACCTTGGTAAACTGTGGCCTTTGCATGCAAACAGCTATTTGGGTCCACAGGTGAGAGTTGGGCGTCAGGTGGGATCAAAAAGTACGACTGTTTCCCTTTCGGCTATCCCTCTCCGACATTTTTAAGCAAACGCATCGACGTCAAATACTAGGTGGGTTAGAAAGTCCTGACTCAATTAGGAAGCAGAAAGGAAACAACAAATCGTGATCATACTTATTATAAAACCCAGGTTGTGTGTGTGTGTGTGTCTGTTCGTTTATATATTGGATCGGTTTTCCTACATTTTTCAACCGATTTCAACAAAACTTCACAGGACTACGTAAAATTACCTTGCGGTGGTTCTGACAACGCCAAAAATTGGAAAAACACAATTGTTTTTGCATGAAATCAATTTGAAAACACGATTAAGGGATTAATGAAAGGGGGACAACTCATATCGAGTTATACTTATTATAAAACCCAGGTTGTTTGTGTGTGTGTGTTCGTTTATATATGGGATCGGATTTCCTACATTTTTCAACCGATTTCAACAAAACTTCACTTTTTGGGGGGCAGGTAGTGTTTCTTATTGTCTTGCACACTTTTTTCTTTATTTTTACATTCAGAATGCTTTAAAAATTCCATTTACAAGACAATTGTTTATAATAAAATTCTTTTCAATCGGTAGACTCATAACGATTGAAAACAATGTTTTTTTTTGAGTTTGGGTTTGACCAATTCGTAAAAAAAAACAAAAACTAATTAAGACATGCGTGTCCGTCAACCTTAAACAATAATCTTTGTCGATTTTATTTTTCAGTCTTTATGATTGTCGATACTTGATCTGTCTCTTACTGTTACATCCCCGGGCAACGCCGGGTTCTACTGTTAGTCTCTGATAAAATTTCCAAGGAGGGCTACATTTTCAGCTTGTTCCACACGGACGCTCCATCAACGCGCAACTGTATTGCCAGCAGCTAGACCTTTATTCAACAAACTAAAGAATGAGTATCCTGCTTTGGTCAATCGAGGTTGGGCTTTGTTTCAGCAAGACAATGCGAGGTCACACCCTTCCAGGTTGACTAAGGAAAAGTTCAAACAGATGGATGGTGTTCAGATTCTTCCACATCCACCGATAGTCCCGATGTTGCTCCGTGTGACTATAGCCTAGTCTGCTCAATGGCACACTTCCTTCGCGACCAGCGATTTATCACTTTTGATGAAGTGAAGGAAGCTTGTTTACAGTTTTTAGATTCAAAACCAGCAGACAGGCATCTGGGACAGATTCGGATACTGGCTGATCGCTGGTAGAAGATCGCCGAGAATGATAATCTTTATTTTGAAGAATAAATGTTGCTATTGCTCCATTAAATTTTGTTTTCATTCCGCTTCCAAAGTGAATCAGGACTTTCTGTCCAACCTAATATATCAATTACGATTATTATAATAAAATGTTTATTTACACTATTTATAATCGAAATATTTTCCTCATCTTTCTTGTTGTTTATCACAACGTTTCGGTCCTTGTGCCTTCCGCCTTCATCATATATTACAGGGAATTCTGAATTGAACACATTATTTATAAAATGTTTAAATGATAAATAATCCAAATGTTTGAATAACCAGTACCTTTCAGCTGATCTTGCTTCTGATCTAGCTCTTACATCTAAATGGGGAAAGACTGACTTTATCATTCAATACATCCAAAACGAAGCTATCATTTCATCCCATAAGTTCTGTCCGAATTTTGAATAAAGAAAACAAGTGACCAAATGTTACATTTAATTACAGATTCAATCAACAATGTATTTTCCATGATTATCTATGACTTCCTTCCATGTATTAACAAGCTTACTAATTCCATTATTGTAAAATTCTTTTGGCTTTGATTCGAAGAATTCACAAATGTCAGTTTTAACCTCTTCCTGTGTTACAAAAGCTGTTTCTTCCAAATGATTCTGTAAGCTACGAAACAAATGGTAGTCTGAAGGAGCAAGATCGGGAGAATAAGGTGGATGAGGAATTTTCTCCCAACCAAGTTCTTCGATCTTTTGTGACGTGATTCTTGCTGTGTGGGGTCGCGCATTGTCCTGATGAAACATCACCTCTTTTCGATTCACTAGAGCAGGTCTTTTTTCCTCAAAGCTTGGTTCAAACGTTCTAATTGCTGACAGTATATTTGAGCATTAATTGTTGCATTAGGTGGTAAGAATTCAAAGTTGATTATTCCTTGGCGATCTCACCAGATTGAAAGAAGGACCTTTTGCCCATGAAGTTCCCTTATCGGCTGTGGCTGGGGTCCTTCCCCTTTACCAAGCCAGTGTCTACGACGGCTAACATTTCGATAAAAGATCCATTTTTCGTCGCCAGTCACAAGCCTATCCAGAAAAGGTGAAACAAGTTGGCGAGAATGGAGAGAAGAGCAGATGTCAACTCGGGATTTGAGGTTGTTTTCAGACAATTCATGAGGCACCCATTTTCCAAGTTTAGGAACTTTTCCAAGTTGTCGAAGATGGCGATGAACAGTTGTATGGTTTGAACTGAGAACCACTGCCAATTCCTCAACTGATAAAGCAGGATTTTCTTCAAGAGCTGCTTCAAGAAGCTTTTCATTAAACTCAACTGGACGTCCGGTTCGATCTTCATCTTCAAGGATGAAATCTCCACCTCTGAATTTTGCAAACCATCTTCTGCAAGTTCTTTCATTCACACATTCCTCTCCATAAACTGAGTGAATGTTTCTAGCCGCTTGAACTCATAAAGCATTATGTGCCTCAAATGATTCTTGGGTACTTCCATGTTAGCAGGGTTTTAATCAAACAAAATTTAATTTTATTATTCTCTGAAATGAAATTTGATCAGTTTAAATGCATCTAGACATAAAAATAATATTCAGCTCCATTAGACATTATATAAATGCTCTTTAAATTTCGTTCATTTTAACAAAAAGTTAAAATTCGGACAGAACTTATGGGATGACCTGATAGTAACGCTTCATTACCACCGAACGGACTCAAATTTTGCTCCAATTCTTATTCGTGCCATCGCTAAAGATGACCGAAAGTAGTAGCCCACAAATAAACTTCACACTTTAAATATTCGTCAATCACCAATACACTGACCAGTTAGATAGCAAACTCTTTAAATACAACCAATGGAGCAGAAAGGAATAATACTACAAACAATAATTATAATATATATATATATATATATATATATATATATATATATAGTATTTACATTAGTCGGACTATTGTCCTCATCTTTGTCGCCATATTTGTCACAACGTTTCGGCCGTTGTACGCTCCGGCCTTCTTCAGGTGGTTGGAATTTCGAACTGAACCCTTTATTTCGTTCACTGAGGTAGACTGTTCTAGTTCCACGTGCCATGTTTGATGGATGTCAGTTATCAGCTATCTCCTGTTAATACCCCTCTTTAAGTTCTGCACTGCCTTAAACGGGTATTGAACTCGCACTCTTTGGCTCCTGTCACTGCCAACGCCTTTATCCACTGTGCCATGTGTCCTTGAGTGAATCAAGGCGTTGGTTAGATCCAGTGACAGACCCAAAGAGTGTGAGATCAATACCCGGTTAAGGCAGTGGAGAACTTACAGAGGGAAAATTATATAAATGTTATTTGTATATGTATTTTAATGTTGTTGCTCAACAAAATTTATGACGAATATAGCAAAAACAGATTAAAACGTATATAACGTTTAATGCCATTTTACATTTCTACTAATTTCTGGTCCCCCGCCATTATATTGGAACGCTTGTTTTGCAAAACAATTTATGACAACAATGGATGAATTTAAAATTTTAAAATACTTACAGAGCGTGTTTCCCTGTGTTTCAGAAACACAGACAGATCCTGAAGAAGGCCGGAGCGTACAACGACTGAAACGTCGTGAATATGACGACAAAATAAGGACAACAGTCCGAACGGTGTAAATACTAAAATTAATCATCGAAATGTTTTGGCAGATAAGTAAATAAATAAATGAATAAATAAACGAAAACGAATATGATCAATATTTCGGAAATTCATTCAGTATTAATTCTTATTTACGTAGGCATTATTTGGTCGTCGTCGTTGTCATCGTCATTTGTTGTGCCATATAATTATCTCTCTGAAGTTCGACTTTGACTCAAGCCGTCGCCATTTTCTGTCTGCTGGTTTAAAAATATAACCTTTTATGCGTCTGTTTATTTTGGTATGTAAACAAGAAAGACTATTTTCAACAATAACCGTGCCCTTTCTTTTGGGGCTCTATCTTAATGATGTCTTGTGTCTTTTGTTCTGACTATGATTATGCTGATTATGCTCTCGCTCTGTATGACGTGTTTGCTTTTCCCTTGCTGCAATTCTAACATTCTTCGTTTTAATCATCGTCTGTTTTTTTATTTACCATCTGTTCCTTTTTACCATTTATTCTCTTTCAATCTTTTATTCTGTTTTTTTTTTTTTTATCATTTCATCCCAGACAAGACAATAAAGCCACTAAGACGCTAGAAATTACTGAACGAGAAAGAATACGAAAAAGAAAAAAAAAATTATTAAGGAGAAAGAACAATAAAAGAACAGAAATTAAGAAGACAGAAGATAACGACTGACATTGCGTTTAACCTTTTGAAGATCAAAATTGGCTGGAAAGCCGAAAGAGAGTTCAACAAGTGAGAAGTGCAAGAAAAGAAAGTTTTAGCATAGAACTTACAGTTACATCTCGCTAATTCAATTGTAGAATGATGAGGTCCTGTCGCTAATATAGTACTGTGCTGAAATTCATAAAGAGTAGGTACCATAGCGAAGAGCGATATTTATTCTGTTTAACTACAGAAATGTGGCACGAGGCCGAAAAAGGGGATTGGGGAAAGGACGGTCTTCTTCTGTCTTAACTATAACTTAGCTAGCCGCAAGCACTGACCCAATCGTAAAAAACAAAATTCCTGACACCAAAACAACACATTCATAAGTACCTTTCTTACTACAACCACCATAATGCCTCTTTGTCTCTATGAAAATACTAACTAGTCCCCATATTTACAATTCGTTGTCTGTGGGGGGGGGATAACAAATCTAAAAAATTAACCCCAATCAATATTTACAATATGAATACTAAAGGCTATTTACAAGAAACTAAAGAAAATAAGATTAGTAATAACCCCCCCCCCACAATCACTAAATGTGGCAGAAACATCACTTCACTGGCCGAAAACAAAGCGGGACTATAATAGTATAAAACATTCATTCATCCCAAGTACTCACACTGACATGCACTCATTCAGACACGACAACAAATACGAAACCACTCACGCGAAACGAAAGGCGCCCCGCATCCACCAGCGAACTGACATCACTGACCACCTAACGAGGGAGGGGATGGGGAATTAAAAAACCAGAGAGTAGAGCTCATCAGAACAATTACCATAAGAGTATTTATAGGAAAAGGTACAGGGAAATTATATTACGGGGGTTAGAAAGTGATTGAAACGGAAATACCAGGTCAGGACCGATAACATTGCAGATTCTTTTTTGAATCTTACCAAGCATCTCTAAATATATGGCAGGCGAACCAGACCGTATGTGGCAGCGATATTCGAAGCATTGACAAATAGTAGGACTTATGCGTAAGATAAATTCTCGCGTGAACACAGTGAACTGACTTTTCTAGCATTAGGTCAAGGGAATGATTCAATAGTAAACGTCATATTTTCCACTTCTCTTGATTGATTCTCTATTCACACCACATTACACTTACCTTCGATTTTTATTCTCTATTTTTGTCTTCCCCTTCTTTCTTCTTTCTTTCTTCCTTTCTTTCTTTCTTTCTTTCTTTCTTTTTTCTAATACTTTTCTTTCTTTCTTTCTTTCTTTCTTTCTAATACCTTTCTTTCTTTCTTTCTTTCTTTCTTTATTTCTAATACCTTTCTTTCGTTTTAATACCTTTCTTTCTTTCATTCTTTCATTCTTTCTTTCTTTCTTTCTTTCTTTCTTTCTTTCTAATATATTTCTTTCTTTCTAATATCCTTCTTTCTTTCTTGCTATTTTCTTTCTTTCTTTCTTTCAAATAGCTTTCTTTCGTTTTAATACCTTTCTTTCTTTCTTTCTTTATCTATTTCTAATATCCTTCTTTCTTTCTTTCTTTCTTTCTTTCTTTCTTTTTTTATTTCTAATATCTTTCTTTCTTTCATTCTTTCTAATATCCTTCTTTCTTTATTTCTAATATCTTTCTTTCTTTCTTTCTTTCTTTCTTTCTTTCTTATACATTTCTTTCTTTCTAATATCCTTCTTTCTTTCTTTCTTTCTTTCTTTCTTTCTTTCTTTCTTTCTTTCTTTCTTTCTTTCTCCCACAGGTTCTGCGTGTTCTAAGTTTACCCTTTGACACATTTTCTCTTCTTTTTCCTGTTTCTCCTCCTCCTCCTCTTATAAACACTATTTTACCAACCAGTTTCTACTTTTTCGTCATGGCTCCTCCAACCTTCTCTGTCTTCACTGAAATTAAGCTACGTCGAGCCTTGTCAGTACCTACATGAGTGACCGTTTGTGGCTACCAGGTGCTGTAAGCTTGGATGTGCGGGTGGTGTAATGGAATTGGAGATCAGAGGACCGATTTCCAGTTCTAGACGGTTTTGTTATATTCACTTATCATTGAGAAAGGCATGAATCCAGCTTTTTCCCCCGATATAGGTTAATTGGTAGGACTTGTACCAGTAAATTATTATTATTTTTTAAGAAAGAAATTTTAAAATAATCTAAAAATAATTTTTGGTTTTAAATAATCTACAAAAGATTGACAATCCGTAAAGAAACGATATTCCATTTCACACTTTCGATTTTTATTTATTATTTTTGACTTTTTATTCTTTTCTTCCTTCCCAGAGTCTTCATGTTCAAAGTTTAACCTTTAAAGACATTTCTTCTTCTTCGTTGGTTGTCTGCCATTGGTAACGCAATGAATTCATTACTTAATAGATGTTCCGCATTTGTATTCGTGTGTATGTACCAAGCTAAATTTAATGCCACGCCGTCGAGTAGCAATCAGCAAAGTGGTCTGATAATCATTGTTACGAGTTCGATTCTTACTGAAAAGCTCTCCTCCTGTCGCTTTCTCTCAGAATGATGGAAGTTCTCCTCCCCTGCAAAAAAAAAAAAAAAGTTCTCAATGCCCCACCAAAATGCCCCAATTCATGATCGTGTGACACGTTAAGGTAAAATTCTCCTTCTATATGCCATTTTTTTCAGGACGTTCCTTTTTTGTCCACAGTTTCTTGTCCCCCGCAGCTCCCTAATAAATGTTGTCTTTTTGTAATCTCCCCTAAACCTTGATCCGCCATCCATTCACTCAAGCACGCCTGGTCAGTAATGCGTTCTTTTCCTCGATCTCTCTTGCCTCCAGTCTGTCTTGTGAGTATCACTCCAGGCCCTCTTTTCTCATTATATGTCCTAGAAATATTAACTTTCTCTTCTTGATGTTAATTATAAGTGCTCTTTTCGTTTTTATTGTCTATAAAAGTTCGTCGTTACAGAAAGTTCCATGGTATTCTCAGCATGTTTCTGTAGAACCTCATTTCTGATTCTTCAAGTCTTTTCTTCATCTTTGAGAAGATTGTCCAGCATTCGCTTTTATATAGTAGGACAAATATCACGTAACGGTTCTGTAGTCTTTTCTTTGTTTCTAACGAAGATTTTCTATCTCTTAATACTCTGCTTATTTTTTGGAAGGCATAATTGGCCAACCGAATGCGTCTTTGGATCTGTGTCGCACTTTCCGTCCTCTGTTAGAAAACTTCACAGATATTTAAATTGTACTTTTGCTGTCTCCCATCTGTAATCTGTATTTTGGACTGTCTCTTTTGCTGACAACCATGGTACTCTGTCTTCTTGCAGTTTATGTTCAGTCTTTCTTCTCGCTTCCCTTCTGTTGCTTCAAGTCCCTTCTCCATCCGTGAGAAGACTGACCAGCATTCACTGCTGACCTCTGATATACAATAATAGTTCAGCAATCTTTTCTTTGTTTCAAATGAATTTTTTTCGTTTCTTAATACTTTGCTTAGCTTCCGGGAGGCATTTTTCGTGTTCCAATGTGACTTCGGATTTAGTTGTCGCGCTTCCGCCTTCTGTTAAATATATATCTGTTAAAATTCCCAGATATTTAAATTGTTGTTCTTGTTTGATTTTGGTATGTCCAGTTTGTATTAGGTTGGTGCAAAAATAATGACGTAATAATGTCGTTTTTTGACGTATTTTTTAACGTCAAAAAACGACATTGTTACGTCATTATTTTGCACCAACGTAATAGACATTTTTTTTTCCTTCACTGAAATGCTAAGCTACTCGTCGTATAGTGTTCTGCTGGTGCACTCATATACGGTTGTATTAGTTTGGTGCAAAAATAATGACGTAATAATGTCGTTTTTTGACGTATTTTTTAACGTCAAAAAACAACATTATTACGTCATTATTTTTGCACCAACCTAATAATTTGAATGTTAAGCTATTCTTTTTGCTAGCAACCATACACTTTCTCTTCTTGCAATTACCGTAATTCCCCATGCATAATACGCCTTCATCTGCACCCGTAAAATTGTGCTGAAAGTGTGGGGAAATGCTTCTACTCATGCATAATACTCGCCCCGTGTTTGGCAATCAAACCCTGTAAATTGTCCATTTCCAATTCCATTACGACCAGAGTTTCCTACTTTTATTTTTTAAAAATGGTTTTAAACATAGAATAATATTATTCTAATTTAGTTTTATGGTAATTCTTATTTTATTTTACGGCAATTTTTTTAAAGATTTTTTTGTAGCTGTGCATAATATGCATCCTTGATTTTGCTTCTTATTTTTTTTAGAAAAATGCGTATTATACACGGGGAATTATGGTAGTTTCTTCTTTTCGTTTTTCTTCTCTATCTTCTGTAGGATTTCTTAAAAAGGATATAGAGACAGGCTGCAAGATTGATTTTCTGATCGAGAGGGAATGGAAGAAGGAACCAAAACAGAATAAAGGAAAATGGCGTTTACGGACAAAAAAATAGCAATAGAAATAGCGAAATTAAGAGATAAAGATAGATGAAAAAAACAAAAACTAAAAAGAAAAAGCAAATAAAAATAGAGAGAAAAAAAAAAAAGACATTCGAAAAGGAAGAAAAGTAACAAGAAGATTGATCCCGTGAATGAAAGTAAAAATTAAAAAAAAAAAAAAAAATATTCTGTCATTTTAAACTTCAGAATCTAACCTAGTTACAGGAAGCCTGCCTGTCTGTCCAGGAGTTGACGTCAGCGAGAATTACAGTTGGATCTTATTTCGAAATGCAGTGGTTCCGAATAAATTATACCAAGTATAAACAGTGGCCATTTTGAAGCGAGTGAAGTGAAAAGAAACGCTATTCTGGCGCAATTACATCGGGTAAGAAAATAAGAGCAAATAAGGGCAATTCAATGAGACAGGTGACCGGCGAAATAGAATTAAACAAAAACAACCACAATGCAAACAAAGCGTAAGTCTATCTATAAAAGGTTTTTGCGTCTTGTCTCATTAATGTGATTTCTAAATCAAATACCCATTTGCTATTCCCGGTCTATCATTCCGCCATTTTGTTTTTGTTTCTAAGTGATTTGAGATCTGTTTTTTATTCTCTGAAAAGGCTTCGTTCAGTCTTTAATAATATCAAGTTGGAATATTGTTTTTACTCGTAGTGTCTCCATACGACAATTGTAACGGTTTCATCTAAAATCCACGATACATACTTCTGTAGAGAACTGTTTTCACAGGATTATGAGGTGACTGTAATACATATGGATGAGTCCATATAACAAAAAGGAGTAAAAAGCAAGGTTCTTCTTCATTGCGGTCAGACGACACTGGAAACAAAATAATAGAATAAAAAAGAAACGGGAATAAAATCTGATGTTATGATGTGATCGTAAATTTATTTTATGTAGATTAATATATCAAGACCTTACTTTCCCTCCTGAGGCCAATTTAATGGTTGGGAAGGGAGCCATACTGATGACGTAGGTATTCCAAGTTGGGACAAACATGATCTTAAGCAAAATATAATCATCCTGTACCAAGTGTTCCAAGAAATAAAAACTCAAGATAAACCTTTCGAAAACAAACTATGATCGAAAATAGAAAGGATAACAGTTACGGCGAATAGTCTGAATCTATCAGAATATAGAGTTAGTAAATACTAAAGAATACAAATAGTTAAGAGAATGGATTACTGATGACAAATGTAGGACAAATTTTCGGATTAAGCCCCCGGAAACCAAATCTCATGAAAATTTATATTCTGGTGTGAAATTCGCATGCTTATTTCGAAAATAACAATAAAAGTTTGCTGAAGAAAACTGTTTAGGAGTCATCGGCAATATAAGTTCGGCCTCATTCGCGTCACGGTTACAACACGTCCGCCATTATTGCCTTTCTTTACATACGTTTGCTTCGAGTAGTAATGCACGGAAGTTTCACTTGTCTTGATTACTGCGCAATGCGCGAACTTTAAATTAAATCGCAAATTGTACAGTAATCAATACGAGTAGGAGGATCAGGAAAATAGCCGTTAACTAAGTAAGCTTCCGCGCATTACTACTCGAGGAAAGCCTATGTAAACAACTCCAGTAATAGTAGCAGCGCTAGACGCGAATAAGGCTGAACTTATATTGTCGATAACTCCTAAACGATTTTCTTCCGAAAACTTTTATTATTATTCTGAAATTAATCAGGCAATTTCACACCAGAATGGAAATTTTCATTATAATTGGTTTTCGGGGCTTAATCTGCAAATTTACCAAATTTAGTATAGGAGATAAGGGAACTGAACATAGAATAAACTGCGCTAGAGTTAGTTTTGCCCAATACCACAAATAGCTGCAGAACCAAAACATTAACCTAAATCTCAAGTCATTTTCTAAAACAGTCTCGCCAAATCAAGAGTTTCATATGGATGCCATGCATAGCGCCAAACCCGTTCAGAAATATCTAAAGTGTCAGCTGTAATAAACCGTAATGATTAAAACTAGCTTCCAGCGAATGAAGCCTGTAACTCTTACCGGGGACCATCCTTCTTCGAACCTCGCCAACTGGCGCTACAGAATCACAAATAAAGAACTGCACCAAATAGCAGAAACCACATCACTTGATAATGTTCAACAGCTAGAATGGAGATCAGGTGTCACTCGAAGAGAAAATAATGTCATAGTTAAGAAGTTGACATTCCACACTACTCAAAACGAAAAGTTAGGAAAGAACCACCCTACCACCATCAATACTGGAAAGAGCATTAAGAGTTACTGGATTTGAGAAAAATTCTTTTCAGAGAAAGATTTTTATAAATTTCAACCGCCGAGGGTATCGAATAACTGTTAATATTGAGATTGCCATTCGAAGCATATTAGAGAAAAAGTACTTCTTCTGAATTTATATTATATATATACTGTTGTCAGTCTCCCAGTGATCATGTGTGTCACAAGGATTGGGACCTCCACGTAGAAGAGGAAGGTTTGAATTTACCAAGTGTTTCGTGTTTTATAGTCGGCGGATAAAATCTTTGAAATCGCGTTTCTAAGTGTCACCACCTTGAACGAAAGGGGTGGAAAAAAAAACAAAAAAAAAAAAACGAAACAAAAAACAAAAGAAAACAAAGAAATAAAGAAATAAATTAAAGTTTTCTGGGTCAAGTGAAAAAAAGCAGGATAATTGATGATTTCCAGTTGCTGGTCTATATTAAAAGTCACGATTGGGATGGAGGTAGCCAATTCTGGTTCGAGCGTAGCGGGAAAAAGACAGTCCCTGAGGAAGTTTAGAAGCTAGTTTTGCCAGTTACGTATAAATATAACAAGAGTGGTGTTGCGTAGATAGACGAGCAACCTTCTCTACACTAATTGTTGAGCATATATTCGTCCATCCGCTGTGAATAGAACGTTTAGTAAAAGGAAAGGTCGTCATAAAGTGGGTTGATAAGTATTGCGGTTGTGCCGTACGCATTGCTGCACTGAGCTACAGTATTCTCTATTGCTGTATTATTAATCCGTGTCTCTCATGTTATTTAACCTGTCTTACAATCAGTCTTTTTTTCGGTGTTTGCTTACAGTATTGTTAACCAGAACTACGAGCTTTTTTGCGCACAAGAGTAAAGTGTAAACTTAGGGAATGCATGGTAATTTTTTTTAATTCCCCACATTTTAGTTTTGCACATTCCTCTTGGCTCTCAGTTATGCTCCTTTTGCCTTCGATATGTTCCGTGTGTGTTAAATTCTCCGAGCCCACTTCTCTCATTATATCCAAGAAATTTCAATAGTAACTTTCCGATTCCGTGTATAAATGTCCTTTTTTTGTTTCTATTTTAATTTAAAGCTTGCCCATATGCTCCGTCTATGGTATTCTCAGCAGTTTTTTTTTTCTCTATAGAATTACATCTCAGCTCACCTTTTCATCTGTGAAGAAATTGTCCAGCATTCATTGCCACGCATGAGACTTGGTATTACATAGCCGTTCAGCGCTCTTTTCTTTGTTTCTAATTATTTTTTTTCTCTTTCTTAATGCTTTGCTTATCTTTTGGCAGGCAGCATTTGCTATTACAATGCGCCTTCGGATTTCTGCGTCACATATTCTGTAGTCTGTATAAAAAGAATCTGCTATGTTATAGATCTTGACCTGGCATCTCGGCTCATTTTCCCACCACCGTATGTATCTTCCCTTTATTTTTCTATGAATATTCTCATGGTAATTCGTCTTCACTGGCATCCCGACTTTACGAATTTAAGCGGAGTATTGGTTTGTGGTTGTATTTTTGTCGGCGGCTAGAAATTGGTTGAATATGTTAGACCTTTTCTATTCTGGCATCTGATGATCGAGTTTATCGTGACAGGAAGCTAAAGATCGAAAGCTCATGAACGATTGAAATTGAGTTCATATATATATATATTCCCAACTTGATTTGCCAACTTATTCAAGATAGTCTTCGCCCTCTCTAACCTTCTAACTTTTTATCCTGGAGTAACAAAGTGCTTCACACGTTTCACGTACGATTTCATTTTCAAGTCTCTTTTCACTGCTTTTTCGACTGTCATAGCTGAAACTCCTCTCTCGCGTGCCAAACGTCTTATGTACTGAGTTGGATCTTTTCTAATTGATCTATTTAGCTCTAAGTTGAAAGGATAATCCCTCTTCCCGTTGTGACCTGATCCACTTTTTCTCTCTGCTGTTCCATCTTTTTAAAACTTACTGACCGCTCTCTTGATGGTTCTGGAATAGATTTTGAAGATGGAAACCAGAATATGAATGTTGGTATCAGTACTAAAAGCCTGAATGATCTTTTTCCCCATCAGCATTGCTCATTTGGGAAGACAGTTTGGCTGGAACATAATGACTTTTATACACCCGGTATATAATTATAATATATCGCACAATGAATACTTTATAGTAGTTAAATAATATGGCTCCTTAAGAAATAAAAGAAGGAAAAAAAAAAAGAAAGAAAAATATTTAACACAATAACGAAAACTTAAAGTTAAACAAAATACAAAATAAATGCAGAAAACAAAACTTTTAGCATATACATTATATAAAATAATAGAATAATAAAATATATAGATGAACTTTTAACTAAAGGGTTTTATACAGAGTATTAATATAACAAATCAGTAGAGTATATTAAAACCTATAGCCAAACCTATATAACTCTAGTCAAAATATTACCAGTAATGTTAGAAGAATAACGTACAAACTATACTACATCGAAGAAATCTAACTCAAGATAAGCTGTATATGTTTACAACAAGGTTATTCAACATGTAATAAGAAGCAATTGTCAAATTTTAAAGTTTAGCATGATTTTCAGGGTCAAAGGTGTAATATGTTTGAAATTGACCGTTAATTCAAATCTTTGATTTAATAAATCTTCCCTATGTAAAAATCTGATTATCTGCATTTTCTCCTGTAAATACGGAAAACAAGGTTCGTATAAGGATTCTACATATCCTTGTTAGTTTTAAAATTTTCTACGTAACTTTAGGTGTGACACTATTTAACGCTGGTAACAGGAAAACAAGGGTTAATGCGTATATCGACAAATAGACCGATAGCCATGAAAAGATTTTATTTTTTAAAGAAGTTTAATTTATCAAGGAATGAGAAATTTCGTAAGCAATAATTTTACGGAAACCAACGTGGCAGTAAATTACGGAAAGTCATAAATTACCAGTTATAAAGACATCAGATAAGCAAATGGCCTAAAAAAAGCTGGGATTGAGAACAAGAGATTCTCAAAATTACGAAAACGCAAAATACCAATTTGACATTGATTTATTTCGAGCGTTAAGAAGTGTTGGTTCAAAATATGGAATAGGCAAGATCGACGAAGATAAGATCTGCAGCTCAGAAATGGAGAACAAAGACTCTTTGTAATTAAAGCATAAAGTTTGGAGAATGGCCGATCAAGAAGTGCTTTGTGTTAAATATCGGAATTTTAACAGGACGAGAAAACGGTTGCGTAGGCAAAACTCCAAATGATAATTTTATTTAGTTCTTAACTGTGACGAGACGGAAAACCCTATGTAAGAAAAGTGCCAAAATGATAAAGTTTTCTAATTAATGAAGTAAGTTAAGCCTCGCTAAAGCTATCGAGAAGCCATTGACCGATTAGTAGCCATAGTTTCGGGCGCAGACAAGACCCCAAGAGAGGTGGTGAAATTACTCACTCCCATCGATAGGCGTTAGTGTGAGATGCCAATAGGTGAGAGAAGGAGTATGGGCGGATCGATATCCTGCGACCCTGACTCGAGGAAGAGGAGGTCACACCAAAATTGTATACGTAATCAATTTTGTCGAACAATGGACTTTTGTTGGATTTAAAGGAATCAAACAGCATCTTGCTCGACCCAGGTTTTTGGTAAGGGTACATAAATACTAATGCTTTGAGCCGAGGAGTTACAAGAAAGCTCGCTGATCCACGTAAATGCCTGCCGGCGAAAACTCCGACGATAGCCTTGGTCCACACTTGTCGCGGTTTATCTTGGCCCCTGTCACCTTCTCGTACCGATCAAGCGTTTCTGTACCACCTCAATGTCGCTGCGGGACGACACGAAAGCAGATACGTCATCTGCGTACGTGGAAACCCTGGCTCGAGACCCTCCAGGAACAGCGATTCCACTCAGGGCCGGACTGCCAGTCTCGTCCTTCAGCCGGCGAAGGAGAGGCTCCAACGCCAAAGCATAAAGGAGAGGCGACAGCGGACAACCCTGACGAACCGACCTAGACAGCACGAACGCGTCCGACAACTTTCCGTTCACCTGTACCACAGCACTGGGGGAGCGATACAGGAGGCTAATCCAGCGGCAGAAGTTGGGTGCGAATCCAGCGGCCTGCAGGACAGTAGCAAGGTAGCGATGGTCGACCCTATCAAATGCCTTGGACTGATCCAAATTGATCAGCGCGGCTTCCTCGTCGTCTTTTACAGCCTCTATGATCGTGCGGATCAGATGCAGGTTGCTCTGAATTGATCGGCCCCTCACGGAACAAGTCTGCTCAGGTCCCAACAGAGACTCGGCAACTGACTGCAAACGCTCCTGCAGGATCTTGGCCATAATCTTTAACTCTGTGTTTGCCCTTTTTCAACAGAGTGATCACGCCCCTGGTGATCCGGTTGGGGATGGACCCCGACCGAAACCAGTTGTTGAACACTGCAGTCAACATCGGAACAAAGATGTGCGACAGCCTCAAATACAATTCATAGGGCAAACCATCCAGACCGGGCGACTTGCCTCTGTCGACCTTCTTCAATACCGCGTAGACTTCGCCCTCCGTGATCTCTCCCTCGCAGCTAGCCGCTTCAGTCGGCGAAAGCCGAGGAAAGTCAGCCAAATAGCTACGAAACTCCTCCTCACGGAGACCAGGCTCCTTGGTAAACCGGCTCTCGAAATGGCGCCGAAACGCCTCGCACATGTCGTCAGTGGCCCGAGGAGTACGCCCCTCTGGGGATATGACTTCACGAATGTAACGATCGCCACCTCGACGGACCTCTTCCCTGCGCAGATCTGCGCCCAAATTCACACCTTCGGAAGACATCTTACTTAACTTATGTCTAATTACCTGGCCCATGTAACGCTCGCTATTCGAACGACCCAGGGCCTCTCTAGCTAAGGCTATCTCTAGGGTATCCCCCCCAGCCACCGCCCGGGAATAACTAGCCTTAAGTGTCTTCACCTTGTCAGCTCTATCTAGAGCGACCCGTTTGCTGAAATCAGTGGTGAAAGACCTAATCCTACACTTAAGTCGCTCTCACCACTTATTCCCGATAACCGCCCCCACTAGCTCCCGCTGCACTAGTCTAATTACCTGCTCCTGGAAGTCCCGCCTTTCCAGTAAAGACAGATTGAACTTCCAGTACCCAGCCATTCTAGGCCTATTGTCTAACGCCACCCGGGCACAAACGAGTTTGTGATCCGAATAGCCTACCCAGTGGAACGTAGGGCAATCTAGTAGATCTATGTCGGCTCTTCTAACTAACATTCTGTCAAATTAGCTAACTACCTTGTCAAAAGTCCAATTAAGAGCCCACGTCAACATTTTCCTCCCGGGATGATCGACCCGGTATCTATCGACGAGACCATAATCGTCGATCAGATCAACCAGGCCACGATCGCCCCTTCTCCCGCTAGCTCCCCGCCCCCTGTCTAACTTGGGATCCAGGATGGCATTCCAGTCCCCCATTAAAACTAGGCGCGTTGAATTAACTAGGAACGGCCCCAAATGCCGAATAAACGAGACCCGCTCCTCCCGGTCATTGGGCGCATAAACAGCAACGACTCGGGACGAACCACTTTTCACGGCAATATCGACCACGATCAACCGGCCCTCGGCATCAGTATGCACAAGGTCCACCTTCGCATCAAGAGTACGTCTGACAAGCAAAGAAACTCCTCTGGCAAACCGGTCCCCATATGCTGAATAGACGACAAAGTCATCCTGCAGCACACACGCATCGGAACTGCAAACAAAGTGGGTCTGTTCGATCGCGGCAATATCCACATCCAGAGAGAGAAGGTCCCGGAGCAGGCGGGCAGCCTTACCCCGTCTAGGCATGCAAAAAATAAACGAATACGCGCAAAAACCTTATTTATATACAGGGCAGAAATCTGCAGCAGTAAGGACCCCGACGGATTGTACCAGGTTCCCTGTACCCAGCTCAGTCGTCATACGACCCTCCACGACAATACCGCCAACGTCCGTAGGGTATGTTAATTTTATTGCCCTATATAAGGAGGGATGGAGCAAAACCGGGACCCTCCCAGTGCAAAAATGCCTCATTTTTTTGAGGTCTTCATTGTTTTCCTCAACTACCCTTAATTTAGGGTATGCTTCTTGAGCCTCGTAAATATGGCTCCATACCTTTAAGTAGGCACCCGTATCCCTTACAACAGTGATGACACCTGGGGCATTGGGGAAGTTTCTTGGATCCTCCACTGATTTTCCATCTACCTCCCCCAACTTAAATAGTAGCCACAAAAGCGCCCTTTTTTTGTTTAGACAGGCCTTTTTTGGCCTCTTCCTTGTCAACCTTACAAATGCCGTCTGGCCCCGGGAAATATTTCTTTTTCTTTTCCCTAGCCCGATGCGGAGGGGAGGAGGAAGATGAGTGTGGGGAAGTAGCTGGTGAACTTAGGGGTGTAATGGGGGAAGAGGGGATTGGAGCACAGGAGGAGAAAGAAAGGACGCTCCAAGCTTTAGAGGAGCTAAAATGTCTTGTTGGTGAAGCAGGAAAGGAGCGCCGCCTGGTTCTGTCCATGCTTCGCTCCTCCCTGCTACGACCAGAATGGCTTGTCTCTGTCTCCTCAGGGTCTTCTTCCCTGCTCCTTTTGGCAGCCCGTGGTGGAGGCATTTTATCCACCTCCATTTCTGTCTCCTCCTCCCTCTTCTTTTGTTGTTGGAGGTGTTGCTGCTGCTGCTGCTGCTCCTGCTCACGCTGCTCATGTCGCTGCTGCACCTGCTGCTGCTGCCTCTGTTTAGCAGCCCCTTTACTGGGACACTCCGGTTTACGATTCGGTTTGACGGCCACTCGTTCCTGCTGTTTTTTCTCTCCGCCCTGAGGTTGTTTTGAAGCCGCCGTTCCTTGTTTGTATCAGCATTCTGCTGCTGACTGACTGCAGCCTTCTACGGGAGCTCCTGCTGCTGCTGCTGCTTCTCGAGAGGTGAGGTTGCCACTTTTGTTCTCTTCCTCACCACTTCCGTCCACTCGCTATTGGCCGCCTTCTTTGTTTCCTCTCTGGGCACCACTGCTGTTGGTACCGGTGCTTGCTTCTCCGATGGTGCTGGCTTCTTGGTCGGACACGTCTTGGCCAGGTGTCCAGCCTCACCACAAACCCAGCAGCAGGGCCGGCGGCCCTCAACCACCACAAACTTTGAAGCCTTGGCGGTTCAATGTCACCATGACCTCCATATCACCGGTGGCAATGCCCGCCTTACTTCTGATGGCCGATACCCCCTCTACAGGACCGTAATCAGAAAAGAAGGCACCCACCTGGTCTTCCGTAATGAACATGGGTACATCATGCAGGATAACCCTTGTTTTCCGCGTGCCCATGTATTCCGTTTGTAGCTTAATCGTCTTTGTGGTGAGGGTGCAACCGGCCAGCGCCTTTGCAGCTTCCTCTGAAGCCAACAACACATCCCAGCACGCCTTCGATCTACGCGCCAAGACCGTAGCCCCGATCTTCAGTGTCTTTAGGGCTTCTTCCATTGGCTCCCTATTGACGGGTATGAATTTCCTGGTCTTAATATCAACCGTCAATAGGGAGATTGTCCTTTTCTCCACCGTCTCCATGACCGAAGGCATTGGCACGAGTTCATCCTTTATCATGAACTCTTTTAAATCCTCCCGCCGACTTCTGTAATATTCTGGGATTTTTGCGGCCTTTCCGGCACCCAAGCAGATGGTGCCGTTGAAGTAGTGGCCAAAGGCTCTTTTTCCTGGGTCACCTCCGCCATAGCGGGAGGGTATTCCCCACAAAGCAAGCAGTTCAACAATAAAAGGCAAGAAAACCAACAATGTCCGACTTACTTTTTTTTCCAAATCTTGTCGCTGAAGAAAACGTCCACTGGCGTACGCCACAAAACAATACAATCAACACCAATCAATACCAACACAACGGGAGGTATGTTGGGTATGTATAACTACTGAGTATATATGTATAACTAGTGAGTCAATCCAAATGACTTAACTTCCTTTATAGCCTACCAATAGAAGGTTAACCAATCAGAATCCGCAGAACATGGTATTCGTCGTGTATAAAGGCGGCCATTTTTGTTTACCCTATTCGAAGAACCAGTGCCAATTTGTCAGGCGAAGATGACAGAAGGAAGTACTACGCTCTGCAACTTTGCCACGATATCCACTGCGAACCTGAACTACGCTTTCCTACTGTCTCCGAAATATTCACTGCTGACCTGTGGATTCTATACTCGAAGACGACCGTCATGAAAATGTCTAACAACACTAACGTTGCCAAAAATCACCAAAGTGTCACTTCCGACTAGAAACGGGTTGGGACGAGAAATGGAATGCATGCAAACGCTTACATTTTAAACTAGCTGCTGTACAAAGAACCGATATAAAATCAGATTTTTTTTTATTCAAGCGCCATTATTTTTTTTATCCGTGTGTCTTTACCCTGTTTGAACTGGCCAGTACAAGGATACCCGACGACGAAGCCTGTCCAAAGGCGCAACAAAATGGCTGGTACACCTTCAGACATAACTTGGTTCTCGAGGTCGTGGCAGCAGCTGCAAGAAATGCTAGCATACTCTCGTTGGAACTTGCGAAGGGTAGCCTACCTGAAGCAAGGTGCGACTGTCACAAGGCAGAAGACCAGATAGGAAAACACAAGGAGGTGGAGAGTGTTGGTTGATGCTACACTGCCAGTGGAGGTCATTGCGTCTGGTCTGAGACGGGATCTGGTTATAGTTGACAGTGAGAAGCAACATCTGTTGCTTGGCGAACTGACAGTAGCATGGGAAGAAAGGATTGAAGAGGCGCATGAAAGAAAGTTGATTCGGTATGAGGGACTGGTGGCTGAAGTCTGTGAGAGAGGATATTGCTGCACACTGGTGCCATTTGAGGTTGGCTGAAGACGATTTCCTGCTGCCTGTCTAAAAAGATTCCTCAAGTGTGCTGGGATCCAAAAGCCGGATAAGGTGATAAAGGTTTGTGGTGAAAAAGCGGTGGAAAGAAAGGGTATGGATTACCCAAAAATTCTTATCGAGTCGTATCCAATTAACATAGACCGGTTGCAACGTAACATCATCCAGCTGTTGTGGGCCCACCGTGTGGAAAGGTACTGAGCTTAATGGGCCGAAACTTTGCTGAAGCACGGCGCTCAGCTGAAGATTGCAGCTGATCTGGAGCACTTGATGTGTACTTATGTTTATATATATATATATATGTGCGATGGATTTCAGTGTGAACTGGTTTTCCGTTTTGGCCAGTTCACACTCATTATTCCATCTTAAGGTGTTGGAGACGCTTTACATCAGGTCCAGGCAACCTACTCTTTGCAAACAAAGAGATTGTTTGTTTGGAATTGCTGTGCTGCGTTTCTAGCATCTTTGTTGGTATAATTTTTATAATAATTTATTTCTCCCTGTCCAATCATTCATGTCACCCATGACAGACTTTTTCTTTTTCTTTTCCTCATAATTTTAGTTCCCCGTTAACAGTTCTGATGAGAGGGGACGAAACCGGTCGACTTTTAATGCCTTAATACGCTTCTGTACTGTTTCAAACATATTTAAATATATATATGGACATTTCATTGAATTCGACAGGCAAGGTGCTTTTATTTAGTTTTTTATACAATTTCTCATGTGACCTAATATTTGTTTTTGTTTTCAGATGATAAATTATATAAAACTGTCCGAATGTTCTTTTTATCCGAGCGCTTTCGGCTATACATTTAGCCATTTTCAAGATTAAGTACTTTAACTGTTAAGTAAGAAATAGTTTGTTGCATTTATGTATTTATATAAAGTTTCATTTTTCAAAACACCGTCAAGATATTGTGTCCATGTTCATAGCTTATATTATTAAGTGTTGGTTTTTTGATTTCATTAATAAGGCTCCCATTAATTTTAGCCCTTTTTTGCATGTAGATGATGCTATTATACTTGTGTTGTCAACAAGTATGTTGCGAATAGGGCCCGGTAGGTTTCCATGAATATTTAAATGAGATCAAATTGAGCTATTGTCAGAAAGGTGTAGAGTGAGTCTGCATGTCAAACATGTTGTAGTGTGACCTATATAATTATTTATGAATTTTGATTGATCAGGAATACAATTCCTTAATGGGCATTTAAATTTGTAAATAATATTTCTCCAATTTAATTTTGATCTAAGAGGTGGACTAATAATTTTAACTATAACGTTAGAGGTTTTAGATTTTTTGTAATGAATAATTAATGTAATTTTTTTGTTATTGTCAACTGGTATATATATATATATATATATATATATGGTATAAATAAAATGACAATTGGAAAAAAGATCTTAGATTTTGCCATTTTATTTATACCAATCTGTCTTGTCCACAGAATTGATCTGGGAATTTAACTATATATATATATGCTACTCGCACTTGTTGTAACTCGAGACCTTTAATATTGACGTTTGAATGAGAAAATCGATTAAACTTTCATCTTTCAATATTTTCAAAAAATGGTTTTTAAATGTTTCTATGCAGCTTGTATTCTTGTTAACATATATCGGAATGTTATTCATTCCTTTCAAGAGAATTTTATTAAAAAGGTACCTTGTAGAATTTCAATGGGTAGAATTATCAATATTCCAATACTTCGACTCTGTCAGCCTATGATTTGAATTTGTGTCTGAAATTCTGAACTTCTTCTGGGAGGAGTTTCGTCCTACCCCCTAAATCAGGTTGAGAGACATTTCTCTAGATAACGGTGAACTGCCTCTGAAATTTGTAACGAAAAATGTTTGAAGATGAAATGAAAACAAAATATATGTTTTGAATCGTTTCACCCCAAGTAAGGCGACAGTGCCTCGAGGGTGCAGGTGATTACAGGGAGTAAAAGCTAATAAGAAGACTTTAGCGAAAAGAAAAGACAACAGAGGAAACAAGGTTCAGGAAGACAGAAGATGACGATTGAGGTTGCATTTAAAATTTTGAAGATTGTGGGTAACAGGGAAGCAAGCAACCGGAAGTTCCACAGTTGAGAAGTATGAGAGGAGAAACTATTTGAAGAGAACTTACGTTTAAGTGCAATACGGCAACTGTTAAAGTGTCGGTTGCATCTATCTAGTTCAATAGTAAAACGGCGAGTCCTTGTTGCCATTGTTAACATTTTTGGGTACTTTAGTATTAGTGAGCCAGCCAAAATGAGCTGACTCATTTTATAGTTCACCAATAGAAAGATTAACCAATCAGAAAGCTCAAAATATTCAATGCGACGTGTATAAATGCAGCCATGTGTTTTTTTTCCGAATATTCACTGCCAACCTCTGATATCGAAGTCTGAAGAATTACGGAAGAGCTTCTGGTAGTATTGGCGATATATTCAGATCCAGTAGAGTGTCTAACTCGTGAGTATTAATCTTTAACGTTGTTTTATTGAACAGATTACGTACTACGCTGTATTTTATACTCATAGACTTGGCGAACATGGTCAACAGTTATTCTAGTAACCCGCTTAAATTCATATAGACAAGGTACTAACGTAAGGAACAGTTGCAATGAAAATATTTGTATAAAAGACAAAAGGGGAGTCACGTCATGTTGTTGAAAAGTAACTGAACTCAAGATGCCATACTTAGAACGATTACATTACAGACCGTTTATTGAATTTTATCAAGAGTCTTGAAATATACAGCAGGAATACCAGACCAGATATGGCAGCAGTACTCAATACATGGAGGAATGATAGATTTATAAATGTGCCAAATGGTTTCTGAAGAGAAATCCTCAGGCACAGCACTGTGAACCAAATTTATTTACAGTAGACGTAGCAATTGATTTGATATAGTCGCTCTACTTCAAGTCAGTGGAATACGTGAGGCGAAGAAGGCATACAATGTCGCTCTACAAGAGTCTCGCAACAGCCAGGCTGATGTCAGGCAAAAAAGGTTTTCTGTGGTGATTAAATGAAAGCGGTTTTTTGGAGGCGTTAAAATGTACATGTCATTCCTTGCCCGAGTTAACCACTGATTGGATGTCCTCTTCGAGAGCAGTTACCAGGTTTACTTTGTCGGATCTGTCGGACTTACTACTATGACAGGGGTAAATGATTGTGCCGACTACATAAATATCTAGTTGGGAATTGATGACATCGGAGAGGTCATTGATGAAGATCAGAAACGGCGTGTGTACAAGGATAGAGCCCCGAGGGAAGACCGCGTTTATATGAAATGATCTGGAAGCTCGCCCATTCAACATAACTTTCGTAACATGATTTGTTTGGAACGATTGGATTAAGTCAAATATTTATCATAAAATGAATTTAACAGAAATACACTTCCTCATAAAGAGTTTAGTCTTTAGAAAACAAATCCTCCAGGATTTTGATGGCCATGGCTCTCCACAATCTTGTATACTTTGGTTGGTGCAAAAATAATGACGTAATAATGTCGTTTTTTGATGTTAAAAAATACGTTAAAAAACGACATTATTACGTCATTATTTTTGCACCAACCTAATAGCTCTTAGCAGAGTCTGCTTTAATATCCATTCCACACTTTGATCTTTTATCCAATTACATAGGCTTGTTAGGTTTCACTTACCTTCAATATATCTTGTAAGTATCAGATTTTCAAAGCCGACTCCCATTGTTATGTGTCCCCCAAAACGTCAACTGATTTTTCTGATTCAATATTTGGGTCCAATAGACTATTGAAATAATAATTATATTCTAGTTGATAACCGATTTTTTTTGTCCATTTGTCTCTTTTGCCGGGGAGCTTCTCTTTTTATATGATATGTCTGAAGGCATCCGGTCCTGCAACAGCACTTCCCTCATTGCAGTAAAAGATGTTGGGAGGGTGACAGTGTGGCAGTAGTCGCGGGGAAAGGTCTGTTTTTGCCCCTGGCACATATGCATATGCAAGCGTATGGCACCTCACATAAAAAAAACGACTTTATTCTGCATCCTGCCCT
>OZ010580.1:117348781-117388781 GCA_963932145.1 Acanthosepion lycidas
GTGGTTTTTTCAGTCAGCTTGTCTGTATCGTTTTCAAGAAGCGAGAGGAAGATCTAAAATGTCAGCTAATTTAACAGTGATCTCATCCCACAATTTTTACTCTTGCTCCATATGCGGCATCCTTTGTAAATCACGAGTGGGTCTTAAGTGCCACTTAAGATTATTGCACAAAATTTCATAACTGAATCAAAAAAGGTGTCAGATCCTCATACGTCGAAACCGACGGGAGATTCCATTATATATATATATATATATATATATATATATATATATATATATATATATATATATGGATTTCTTTTTCTTTCTTTCTTTCTTTCTCAATCTATCTATATATCTATCTATGCCAGAATTTTCATATCTATGCCAGACTTTTCATATCTATCTATCTATCTATCTATCTATCTATCTATCTATCTTTTCAAAAGAGCTGTACACATTTATCTATCTCAGACTCTTCATATCTATCTATCTATCTATCTATCTATCTATCTATCTATCTATCTATCCCAGACTTTTTATATCTATCTATTGATATATCTTTCTATCTATTTAAACGTATGACTCGTAGTCTTACATTTACTAATACGAGGGAAACTATTAAAATAGACGGAGCGCTAATTTGTCATTATGTTATACGTGGGTTCATTAAATAGGAATGCGACATATATGCTCAGAATGATATCAAAAAGAGCAATACAAACGCAGAAGGTTGTATGCCTGTGTTTTATAGATTATGCAAAAGTGTTTGATAAATTACTCCACAAAGAACTGTCCCGACTGCAAGATGCACTTATTAGATATTAGAGTTATTCAGAACCTACGACCTGATAGAAAACAACTTACGATGGAAAATGACTTCAGTAAACATACAGAAAACAGAAAAGAGTGTAAGACAAGGATGTGCTGTCTCACCAGACTTATTCAACCTATACAGTGAGGCAATTCTGAGAATTCTGGCGGCCAGAATCTTAACAACATAGGATATGCAGATGACACATTGTTGATAGCAAACATAGAAAGGAAACTACCAAAACTTCTAAAGAAGGCAGTGAGGGAAGACGAGAAGAAAGGACTGAACGTCAATTGCAAGGAGACGGAATGCATGGTTGCTAGCAAAGGGAACAGACCAACATGCAAATTACAAAACAAATTAAGCACCAATATTTAAATATCCGAAGAAGCATTGAGATAGCGAAAGATGCTTTCAAAATCTCATCAAAGTATCAAGAAACAGAAATTTTTCGTTAGAAACAAAGAGTACTGAACTGTTATGTAGTAACAATCCCTCATCTATGGCTGTAAATGCTGAGCAATCTTCTCACAGATGAAGAAGAGACTTGAAGCAACAGAAATATGGTTCTACAGAAGGATGCTGAGAATACCATAATCCGAATATATGAGCAACGTAGAAGTTTTAGAGAAAATGGAAACAAAAAGGATACTTATAGTTAACATCATGAAGAAAACTTTGAAATTACTAGAACACATAATGAGGAAAGACGGCCTGGAAAATTTGATACTCACAGGGCAGATTGAAGGTAACAGGGACAGATGTAAACAATGCATAAACTAAATAGCGAGCTTAAGTAAATGGATGTTGGACCAGAGATTAGGAGAGATATCAAGAAGACAAGAAGAGTTAGAAGGGACAGGAAAATGTGGAGAACCGTGATCGCCAACGCCCTGAAGCGATGCGGCATAAAGTTAATTGTTTTTATTTTCAGTTTTCTTTTCTTCCTCCCAATTCTCTTTTTTTCTACAAAGTTTCTTTCAAATTTTCTTCGTTCATGATCTGCCATCTTCTGTCTCAGTCGTTCGTCTTCTATAATCCTGATCCCTATATCCTCACCAAATTTCCCTCACCAAATTTCCTTCCCTTGTAAACATTCCAATATTCTTCTTCTTCTTCTTCTGTTGCTGCTGCTGCTCCAATTGTCTTCCTCCTCCTCTGGATTTTCTTTCGTCCCACTTTTCTTTCCCCCCTTTTCTAGTTATAGTCATAGTGGTCGTCAATTATGACAATCCTCATCCAGTTCTTCTTCTTCTTCTCCTCCTTCTACTTCTTCTTCTCCTCCTTCTACTTCTAGTACTACTCCTCTTCCTTCCTCTTCTTCTTCTCCTCCTCCTTCTACTTCTTCTTCTTCTCCTCCTCCTACTTCTTCTTCTTCTTCTTCTTCTCCTTTTACTTCTTCTTCTACTTCTACTACTACTTCTCTTCCTTCCTCTTCTTCTTCTCCTCCTTCTTCTTCTTCTTCTTCTTCCTTTTCTTCTTTTTCTTCTTCTTCTTCTGTTGCTGCTGCTGCTCCAATTATCTTCCTCCTCCTATGGTTTTTCTTTCGTCCCACTTTTCTTTCCCCCCTTTTGTAGTTATAGTCATAGTGGTCGTCAATTATGACAGTCCTCATCCAGTTCTTCTTCTTCTTCTCCTCCTCCTACTCCTTCTACTTCTTCTCCTCCTCTTACTTGTTCTTCTTCTCCTCCTTCTTCTTCTTCTTCTTCTTCTCCTCCTCCTCCTCCTTGTTCTTCTTCTTCTTCTTCTTCTTCTTCTTCTTCTGCTGTTGCTGCTGCTTCAATCGTCTTCCACCTCCAATCTGGATTTTCTTTCGTCCCACTTCTTTTCTTTCTCCCCTTTTCTAGTTATAGTAATATTGCTTGTCAATTATGGCAGTCCTTATCTGGTTCTTCTTCTTGTTTTTTTCCCCTCTTTTCATCTTTCTTGCCTCCTCCTTCTTCCTCCGTCTTCTTTTCTTCTTCTTCTTCTTATCCTTCTTCTTCTTCTTCTTCTTCTTCTTCTTCTTCTTCTTCTGTTCCTTTCTTTCTTATTGTCTCCCTATTCTTTCTTTTTCTCATTATCACAAATTCTGCCGCTTCTTGTTACTCTGTAGAGACGCTACTTGACGTGTTCTGTCACACGGCAAAATTATTCGAATCATTCGATTTGAGGAATGGCCAGAGAAAAATCGATGAGAATTTGATGGATGAGACGTGATTAGAAACAGCCAACACTACAAGTTCACGGCGCTCTGCAAATGCACGCACAAATGTCGGATTCTGGAATGTTGCCTTCACAATAACCGAATGATGAGCAATTTAACCCGGGCGTTTCTTGCCCGCAATATAGACACCGATTTTTCAATTGTTGCACGCGTTTTTGAAGAGGATTTGCATGTCCTGATGACTTGGACGTCCGACGGCACACGATAAGACGATATGCACCTTGATTTTAAACAAGAAGAAATAATCAATTATAAAGCCGGGCTGGAATGCATGACTCGAGGAAGCTGAAGTGGTTGGGAATGAAACATCATGCAAATCATTAGCAGACATTAACAATTTCATACGAATAATACACACAGACACACACAAACACATACACACACAAACGCATACACACACATATATATACACGCACATATACACACAAACACACAAACAAATACTCACACAAAGACATGCACACACGCAAACTCATACGCATACACACACAAACACATACACACAAACACATACACACAAACACACACAGATACATACACGCACAAAAACATACACACAAACACATACACACACAAACATATACATACAAACACATATACGCACAAACATATACATACAAATATATACACACACAAACACATACACAAACACATAAACACACAAAGACATGACACATACAAACTCATACGCATACACACACAAACACATATACACAAACACATACACGCAAACACATACATAAACACACACAGATACATACACACAGAAAAACATACACAAAAACACACACAAACACATACACACACAAACATATACATACAAACACATATACGCACAAACATATACACACAAATATATACACACACGAACACATACACACACATACAAACACATACACACAAACATATACACACAGACACACACAAACACATACACACACAAACACATAAACACAAACATATACACACAAACACATACACAAACACATAAACGCATACACACAAACACATATACACACAGACACATACACAAACACACACAAACACATACACACAAACACATGCGCACACACAAACTCATACGCATACACGGAAATACCTACACACACAAACACATACACAAACACATGCACACATAAACAATCACATACACACATAACGCAGGATTCGATCCCTGATGCAATCAAAAATAAAGCGACTATCTTAAATAGACACTCCCTAATTATAAAAAGGATGAAAAGGATGAAATAACAATTAAAAACATAATTTGCCGATACATATCACTCAACAATCCTAACAAGCAACGTCGACTATAAAAAGTTTAAAACATCGAATTTGTTGCCAACAGAACTAGGCCTCAAAATCCCCATCTGTAAAAAAAAATAATGTTGTCTATGAAATTTCATGCAACTTTGGAGATTGCATCTCCGACATTAATTCTGAATTCAGAGTTGTCCTTCTCCTAGACTAGTTGCCATCCAAGGCTATAGAACCCAGTCTGTACTGCTATTTATCCATAGCTGGGGGGAGAAGAAGAGGATTCATACCTTTTCCCAAGGGTATTAGAACGTAAATGAATGTAATGGATTCGACTGGAATTCGAACTCGGCTCTCCGATTCCTCATTCCGAGCCGATATATATATATATATATATATATATATATATATATATATATATTACACTCCGAGCAAGGCGTGAAGCCATTAGGATGCAGGGGGTTGCAGAAGATTTGGAGCGAGAGCAGATAGGAGTGATAGAAGAAAGGATGAGGAGAAGGATAGTGGGTAGATCAAGGCAACTGGAGGTGTCGATTGACATTACATTTGTATAGTTGGAGATTATAGCTCTGAGGGAAACAGTAATTGGGAAGGGTGTTCCACAGGCAAGAGGTGCGAGGTATGAAGCTATTGGTGTAGAAGAGACGGCAACATTTAAATGTTTCTACAGTGTAAGGATGGGAGCAGGATGCCAGCCTCGTAGGGCGCTTGAATTCATGGAGTCTGGGAACCAGTGAAAGCAGCTCATCAGAGCAATTACCATGAAAGTACTTGTACAAAAGACAGAGAGAGGCGACGGCACGTCTGTGAGAGAATTACTGTAGACAGGACGCCAGATCAGGGCCAATTATATTACATATCCGTCTCTGGATCTTGTCAAGAACTCCGAGGTAAACAGAAGGTGCCCCAGACCATATATGGCAGCAATACTCCATGCAAGGGCGAATGGCTGATTTGTATATTTGAAGTATCGACTCCGGGGAGAAAAATTTCCTGGCGCGGCACAGAGAGCGAACTTTCCTCGCTGTGGAAGAAGCAATTGACTCAATGTATTTTTTCCATCTCAGATCAGCAGTCAACGTGAGACCGAGCAGACGCAGGGAGTTGCTCTCAAGAAGTTGACTATCAGACATTCTAATGGGGGATAGGGAAGGATCTCGATGCTGATTAATAGAGAGTAGTTTAGTTTTTGAGGCGTTAAAGTTGACCAGCCAATTCCTGCCCCAGTTAACAACCGATTGGAGGTCCATTTCAAGACGAGCGGCCAGATTAGTTCTGTCACCGACACTAGATTTGTTTTTGAGGCAGGAGTAAATTGTAGTGTCGTCCGCGTAGATGCCAACTTGGGAATCTATGGCGTCAGGAAGGTCGTTGATGAAAATAAGGAATAGAGTGGGGCCAAGGATGGAGCCTTGGGGAACACCTGCATTCGTGGGATAGGAACTGGAGGAGAATCCGTTGAGAACGACCTTCAATTCACGGTTTCACAGGAATGATTGTATTAGATCAAACAATCGACCTGTAATACCATAACCCTGGAGCTTACGATATATATATATATATATATATATATATATATATATATATATATATATATATATCTGTGTGTCTATTGATGCAATGCTTCATTAAAAGAAAATCACCATATTGATAAATATTTTTTTATCCTATCTAAGATTTTGGCTTACATAAGCCATTATCAAAAATGACAATTACATTACAATATATTAAACAATACACGGACAAAACAATAACGATAGTCTTTTTTTGTTTGCATGAAAGATTTCCAAGCAACGACAAACTCGTGTATACGAGACGCTGGAAACGAAAATCGCGCCGCAACTTATGACGTCACACATAACCACACGAGAGTGAAAACGAGAAGTATTAAGTATGGGAAGTAGATATATTAGATAGGATAAAAATATGTATCATTATGGTGATTTTCTTTCGTCTTTTAAGGATAATGTTATCAAGCTTAACAGACGATATGAAAAGAATTTATATAAAATAAATAGACAAAACTTGTCTATATTATTTAATTAAACATGCATCAATGAAAAAATGATGCCTAAATACACACAATTTATATATATATATATATATATATATATATATATATGTGTGTGTGTGTGTGTGTGTGTCTGTGTGTGTGTGTGTTGCTAACTGGGTTGTTGAAAGAGTGTACATGACAACATTCAGCTGACTTAGCTGACTTAGTGCATCAAACTAAACGTATTCCAAGCTTGTGTCCTTAGTACCGTCCTTTACGGCAGCGAGACCTGGGCGACATATACCAGGCAAGGAAACCGCCTGAAGAGCTTCCATCTCCGTTGCCTACGACGTATCCTCGGTATCACATCGAGAGACAACCAGGCACCTGGATTCATTCTCCTCTGTCAACGTTGACTTCGGTGGCTGGTTCACGTACGTCGAATGAATGTGGCCGTCTAAAGGAAGGAAAACCAACCCTTCCTCAGGCTACAGAGGCTGGTCGTGGGACCAATCATCCGACCCTGTGGAACAATTCAATTACAGAAACTTCACCAGAGGCCTTATGTGCCACCAGGCACCAGGTAGACAGCAACCTCGGGGCCGCACGAGATAACGTTAAGTAAATATCGACAGACAGCAATATAATCAGATATAGAGAAATGCTCTGAGATTGGAGATTCAATAAGTAAATAATTTATTTTCCAATAACGGTTTTTGGCAAAGTACCAAAATATATATTAGACTGCTATAATTCCTTTATTCCGCAACGGTACCATTATAGTCGAAGAGAAAGACACTTATCTAGATTCTTTCTATGTGCCGTGTCCTTTCAGGACGTAGGCGATCATGGCTCTCCACTTCCCTCTATCCCTTGCAGCTCTCAACAAGCTCTTTCCTTCTGCTTCCTCCCCCAGACCACGTTCTGTCATCCTATGTTTTTCTTTGTCTCTTTTTCCCTCTATTCGACCTGTGAGTATCAGATTCTCCAGGCCTTCCTTTTTTATTATGTGCCCCAGGAACTTCAGTTGCCTCTTCCTGATGTTGTTTGCATCCTCTCTAAGACCTCATCGTTGCTCACACGCTCGGTCCATGATATCCTCAGCATCCTTCTGTAGAACCACATCTCTGTCGCCTTGAGTCGTTTCTTCAACTTTGAGGAAATCGTCCGACATTCGCCGCCGTAAAGAAGGACAGACGTCACGTAACAGCTCAGTATTCTTTTCTTTGTTACCAAAGAAATCTTCGTGTCTCGCAATACTCTGTCCAGATTTTGGAATGTGCCCTTGGCCATCCCAATACGTCTACGGATCTCAGCGTCACACTTGTCAGAACGCTTCCCAGATATTTAAAGTTCCGCCGCGACTGCTTGATTCTAGTGTTCCCGACTTGCAAATTGGATTTCGGACTCATCCTTTTACTGATGACCATGCATTCTGTTTTCTTGTAGTTTGTGCTTAGTCCTTTCTTCACACTCTCCGTCGCTACCTTCTGTAGGAGATTTTGTAGTTTCTTTTCAGTGTCTGCTAACAACACTGTGTCATCTGCGTATCTTATGCTGTTAAGGTTCTGGCCGTCAGTGCTAAATCCAGGTAGGGTTTCCAATTCTTTCAGAATTGCCTCGTTGTATTGGTTGAACAAGTCGGGTGAGAAGACGCATCCTTGCCTTATGCCCCTTTCTATTTTCGTATATTCTCTGAACTCGTTCTCTATGCGCAAAAATGCTGTTTGCTGCCAGTATAGGTTCTTGATTATCATGATATCTTTCCCGAATATATTAAGGTTGCTGAGCAGTTCCAGTAGATGTTAGAAGCATTTATGTACATTTCAGGAAGCAGTCAAGCTAACAGCTTAAGTAAACATGCGAGCGCAAAAGCTTATTAAGCACCGGCAACAGATGAGCTGATTTCACTATCGAATACTTTTTTTATCTTCGCAACCAGAAGTTCCCAGACTTGGCTTCTAGACATCTAAAATGAATACAAGCGGACGAGTTCATTATCATTTATATTAACTACTTAAAAAAAAGGCTGACACTCTTTATGAAATAATATATATATATATATATATATATATATATATATATATATATATATATATATATATAAAGAAATATAGTCTTAAGGTGTGCTATATTTATGGAATAAAGTGCTCAATATCAGAGATAGAGCGCGTGTAAATATAAAAGTGAACATAGAAGTCAACACTTAGAGGCGACAGTCGCCTCTAAGTGTTGACTTCTATGTTCACTTTTATATTTATATATATATATATATATATATATATATATACAAGGATAAGTAAAAAATTATTCTCAATTAAGCAATACCATCTCTTTAGACAAGATATTTTTTTTACATTCTCTCGTATTTTACAAGCATAAAACATATGCAAACAACATGGTGTAAAATGATTCTTTTCGAACAATTTTTAAGTTTTGGGGGAGAAATCCTGTTTTTAAATGACTGTATAGTTGGTTTGTTTTGTTTTACGGTATATCAACGCCAATGGGTTATTTCATGTGGACAAAATTTTAAATGCTAGTAATATTTTCTTTTCAAAAATATATTTCTGGTAATATTTTTTTCTTTCAAAAATATATTTCTGGCAATATTTTTTTCTTCAAGAAATCTATTTCTGATAATATATTTCTTTTCAAAAATGTATTGCTGGTAATAATTTTTTACGAAGCATTTCTGGTATTAAAACCTATTCTTACACTTTCATAGCATTTTGACACCATTTTTTTTTGGGGGGGGTAACCATTTGCCCATAGATGGGACCCTAACAGGTGCTACCACCCCGGGTCAAGGTGGACCTGGGAACACCAGCAATTAAGAAGTGGTTTTACGTTCCTCAAAACCTCCTGATCAGAGGCCTTGCTGACGGATGCAGTCTATCGTCTTACCCAGGACAGAATCACTGTATGTACATTATTTTTAAACAAGAATTTACTTTAATATCAGTTGTGTCGTTTATTTTTATTCTTCGCTTTCCCAAAAGCATTAGTGCAAAATGAACACAGATTACCTTAGATTACTCGGATTCAGTTGTCAGATGCTGTTTCCAGCTTTGCTAAACACTTGGCCTCAGTCATCGTAATGGTGGTATTTGAAAATGAAGAAATATTTACCTAAACGCCTACAAATAGGGTATTTCCAGTTTCTGCATGTGTCCCATGAAAGCGTTTCATTTTTCAGTTTATCCGGAACAGTAATTTTGGACCTAGTTCTATTTAATATTCCTTTACTTGAATTTTTTTTAGTCCCACTCAGAACCCAGCCGTTTGTCTTGCCAGAAGACACATAGATGTATTGGACCCTACCTAAAATCTTGCGTGTACTATCCCAGAACCCCCAGACACTGACAAGCAAGCCTGATTGGGGGCCCTGGGGAAATGTTTCGTGACTCTCGCTATCTTATCAACATTTGCTTTTTTTCTACCTACATTTATAAAAGTTACAAATGAAACGAAGCACAACGGACGATTATTAAAGGATAAAATTATTTTTTTTCGGATTTTGACGTCCTTCTGATTTTTTTTTTCATCGAAATCCGTGAATTTGTTTTACTCATGCTAAGACTCAAAAAAAAAAAAAATAAAATTCACTATTTTTATCGATAATGTCGAATATGTTAAATTATTCAACTTTTTATGAAGAAAAATATCAAGTTGATGTCAAAAAATTACCGCAAAACATTGTTGATTTATTTAAGATGGAACGATCTATTATGACATGTCTCTAATTTGTATTTAGATACATTATATTTATCTTCAATTTTTCTAGTTGAATTTCTCACCTGTATTGCGTATAATCCATTATTATATCCATAATTAGGTTACAATGAAATTTGTTTTTTTTTATGGATACTACCTTATGAAAATTGAGATGTAATAGAGTCGGGAGTCGTATCATTGATTCGAGTTGACACGAGATGCTTGAACTGGCCCTGATGTGATCGTCCCTCCCAACTGACTATATTGTATTTATTTTTTTATCTGTTGTATTTATTTTTAATTTTTCATGTTGAATAGTTCACCTATATTGCATATTATACATTAATGCAAAAAAAAAAAAAGGTTATTTGTATTTTATATGAATACTACTTTATGAAAACTGAGATGGGTTAGGTTGGTGCAAAAATAATGACGCAATAATGTCGTTTTTTGACGTATTTTCTAACGTCAAAAAACGTCATTATTACGTCATTATTTTCGCACCAACCTATTATTTGTTGTTCGTGATGACGGTCGTCTTCGAGTATAGAATCCAGAGGTTAGCAGTGAATATTTCGAAGACAGTAGGGAAGCGTATTTCTGGTTAGCAGTGGATATCCCGGTAAAAGTAGCAGAGCGTAGTTCGTCCTTCTGTTTCTCTTCGCTTGACAAGCTGGAACTGGACATTCGGGTAGGGTAAACAAAATGGCCGCCTTTATACACGACGGATTGAATGTTCTACGTCTTCTGATTGGTTAACCTTCTATCGGTGGACTATAAAGTGAGTCAAGTCATTTGGGCTAGCGCACTAGTTACATAATGTATCCAAAAATTGTAACAGTTGTAGACAGGCGGGGCGTATCATAAATTTGGGGGGGGGCACGAGATCACTGCACCGGCCTTGCCCTACTTGCCCACTGAATCCTAGAGATGAATTGAAGAAAGTGGATCATGACCTGTGCAAGACCTTTTTCTTCTTTTCCGTTCCGTGCGCGTTATGTACGTTTCCGCCTCTCCACAACTTCCACTCCTTTATAGCTCTTAGCAACGTTTGTCTTTTTTTCTTTTTGTCTTTTTCATATCTTTCCGAGTCAGTGTTCTGACATCCATTTACAAAATATGCCTTGTGAGTGTCAGATTTGCTAACCCTTCTTTTCTTGAAATTTCAACTGTCGCTTTCGGACACGAATTGTAAGTGTCCTTTTTGTTTCAGTTTTTCCTTCAAATTTCCTTAGATACTCCGTCCAGGGTATTCAGAGCTTCCTTCTGTAGAACCACATCCCTAACGTCTATTCATCTGTAGAAAAATTGTCCAACTTTCATTCTCATAACAGGTAGGAGGAGGATGATATTTTAGAAGTGTTCAATTCTATTTTCTTTGTTTCTAATGAAATTTTCCTGTTTGTTAAAACACTTACTAACCTTAAACCCACTGACGCATACGCTGAATTTAAGTAGTAGGTTAGTGCAAAAATAATGACGTAATAATGTCATTTTTTGACGTATTTTTTAACGTTAAAAAACGACATTATTAAGTCATTATTTTTGCACCAACGTAATAACAATTACAAATTTATATTTATAAAAAATGATTATTTTATGAGTTAGCCAAGTTATTGCCCAATGACGTCCTTCCCAAGACATGTTTCCTCAAGAAAATACCTTGGGATTGACAAGAATGATTATTATTTTAAATTATTTTATCGTTCAATAACGTGACTCGCCCACAAATCGACAGTCTTTTAATGATATAAATTTGTAAATGTCACTTAAATTTTAACGTGGTTGGAATTAAAGTGAAGAAAATTGAAAGGCGTACAGGACTTAAACTGAGTTAAAACAAAATGGTAATGTTAATGATAATATTAGCCGTTGTCCTATAATGCAATATTTGGCATTCATTAACCGATTTCGGTTGAAATTTATAAAAATCTTTCTTTTAAAACGAAAAGAAAATGTTTCTTATGTCTAGTAACAGTTATCGAGTTAGATAAAGAGATAGTTAGGAAGGTAGGTAGGTAGGTAGGTGATAATGAAAATAGTAATGGTAATATGAGCCGTTTCCGTATAAGGAAACATTTAGCATTCATTAACCGTGCAACCAGAACTGTTTTCGGTTGAAATTTATAAAATCTCTCTTAAATCACATTCTCAAGTCCAGTAGCTGTTATTGCGATAGATAGATAGATAGATAGATAGATAGATAGATATGAACAGATCGAGATAGATAGATAGATAGATAGATATGAACAGATCTGTATAGATAGATAGATAGATAGATAGATAGATAGATAGATATGAACAGATCGGGATAGATATGAACAGGTCGAGATAGATAGATAGATATGAACAGATCGAGATAGATAGATAGATAGATAGATAGATAGATAGATAGATATGAACAGATCGGGATAGATATGAACAGGTCGAGATAGATAGATAGATATGAACAGATCGGGATAGATATGAACAGGTCGAGATAGATAGATAGACAGACAGATAGATAGATAGATAGATAGATAGATAGATATGAACAAATCGAGATAGATATGAAAAGGTCGAGATAGATAGATAGATAGATAGATAGATAGATAGATAGATATGAACAGATCTGTAGAGATAGATAGATAGATAGATAGATAGATAGATAGATAGATAGATAGATAGATATGAACAGATCGGGATAGATATGAACAGGTCGAGTTAGATAGATAGATAGATAGATAGATATGAACAAATCGAGATAGATATGAACAGGTCGAGATAGATAGATAGATAGATAGATAGACAGACAGACAGATAGATAGATAGATAGATAGATAGATAGATAGATATGAACAAATCGAGATAGATATGAACAGGTCGAGATAGATAGATAGATAGATAGATAGATAGATAGATAGATAGACAGACAGACAGATAGATAGATAGATAGATAGATAGATAGATAGATAGATAGATAGATATGAACAGATCTGGATAGATAGATAGATAGATAGATAGATAGATAGATAGATAGATTTGAACAGATCGGGATAGATATGAACAGGTCGAGATAGATAGATAGATAGATAGATAGATAGATAGATAGATAGATATGAACAGATCGGGATAGATATGAACAGGTCGAGATAGATAGATAGATAGATATGAACAGATCGGGATAGATATGAACAGGTCGAGATAGATAGATAGATAGATAGATAGATATGAACAGATCGAGATAGATAGATAGATAGATTAAATAAAAGAAAAAAGTTTTTTGTTTCTTTTTTCCTATGAAGTGCTTATTGATTACTTTTTATATGTGTTCCTTGATGAAAGCTACAACATGACATCATAGCGTTGGTCACCTTTTTGCGGTGCCTAATTAGTTATATGCCTAAACGGCGCACCTACATTTTATGTCTCATCCTAACATTGAATATAATCGTTGTTCTTTGATCACGCTAACCATGGCCATCATTAGTTAAATCACACACACACACACACACACCTATATATATATATATATATATATATATATATATATATATATATATATATATGCAGTATATCTTCATTCAAGCATCTTAAATAATCTAGACCTAGAGGCATATATCTATTTATTTTATTTCATTTTAATCCTCTCAAATTCAATTTCATAGTGCTTTTACAAAACTGAGTAAGAAAGTTTTGGTTATTTCTTTTATTTTCCCAAGTAATTTAAATCACATCTAAGATCATCTTCAGCGGTTAGTTGTAAAGACAAAAATTAGAGTAATTGATAGTTGTGAGGTTTTTTATGTATGAACGTGTTCCGTTATAGTCAATTTACGTTAAGAATATGAAACGGAGGTAACTTAGTTTAACTTTTTTATTATTTATGTTTTAAAAATACTCAATTTGTAATTTTTTCGAAAAAATCACATATATATATATATATATATATATATATATATATGTATATGCAATTATTTATTTAAAAATATGATTCCTTCGCTACAAATGATTTCTCATGTTTCAAAACAAAAGCCGAAAACTTCAATATAATTATTTGAATTTCGCTTGAAGATGGAACAGAGCTTGGTACTTTAATTCAATTTAATTCAAATAATTATATTGAAGTTTTTGGCTCTTGTTTTGAAACATGAGACCGTATGTAGCGAAGTAATCATATTTTTAAATAAATAATGATATTTAGGCTCTACTTTTGTACCGAGCACTTTAAAAAAAAATAGCAAAAATACTAAAGAACTTTTTATCATTTACCTAACAAGTTCTTTCCTATTATATATATATATATATATATATATATATATATATATATATATATATATATATATATATATGTAAGCAAATATATGGATATAGATCCGACAGTATGAAGAAAAATATACGGAAAAAACAAACAAAAATCTTTATATGCAATTATGCTGTTTTAATGTTAATATGTCAACGTCGGACGTTTCGGTCTAATAAACCATCTTCAGGACATATTCATAAAATATAATTAACATTATCAATTCAACATGACAAAGACGATGGACATAAGAACAAAACTTATCCAAACAGAGAACTGAAAGTTTTATATGATCAGCGTTCCGTTTTAAACATGGTCACGTTGTCGTCACGTGGGCGACGCTGTGAAAACGTATTCCTAAAATTTGAGTATTTTGAATGAAAAATGAAAAATGAAAAGAATTCTATTTTGATCTAAAATTTATATGTACACTTGTCGAGCATTAATCTCGCTAGAAAAGGGGAAATACTAAAGAAGCCAGAATTGATAATGTTAATTATATTTTATGAATATGTCCTGAAGATGGTTTATTAGACCGAAACGTCCGACGTTGACATATTAACATTAAAACAGCATAATTGCATATAAGTATTTCTTTTTTCTTCATATATATATATATATATATATATATATATATATATATATATATATATATATATATATATATAAAGTTAATTGGAAAAAACTATTCTTAGCTGACGCGTATCCTTCTCTGGGGGATTTTATCAAGGCAAATCAAAATTTATTTTTTTGTACGTGTTTATGTATAGCACATACGTCCATTCCAAACAGTAACAATCTGATCACAATTTAAACAATATTCATTTATTTAAAAAAAATCTTAAAAATTACTCACTTGCTTTTGTTTTAGCAGACTTTGACTTGTATTATTTGTGTCCTCCATGTTTTGATTGACCTTTCAACCATCTGATGAATAGTCATAAACGTTCTCAAATTTGAAAGTCTTCATAAACCATTGTCATCCTTGAGTCGTTATAAACACATGCAACAAAATAAATCCTACGTTTGGTTTGATAAAGTTCCTCAGAGGACGAAACGCGTCGGCTAAGAATTTTTTTCGTTCTTTTTTCTTTATTTATGCTGTCCCATTACAGATACACACTATCTGAAAATAATTTATATATAACAGGGTAAATGGCAAATTATCGCCATTTTATATTTTTAATTTCGTGCATGCGCGTTGTTTGTTTTGGATTTTGTCGACTGCACACTATAGTAGGGTCAGTTGGGCACGGTCGGTGAGAAAAACAGCACCATGATACAATTTCATATTTTCAAAACATCATGCTGAACTGCTTTGCATTCGCGCTGGAAGCTCCAATACGAAAATTTCAGAGTATTTGGATGTCAATTTGAGGATAGTGCAGAGAGTTCGGAAAGAGTTGGATGAGTTTAGTGGTGATTACGAAGGTATTTGAAGTGATCATTAATGATGGTGACTTAGGCCTCAGACTCAACACGAAGGGCCACATCAAAGTGCCTCGAGGAGGTAGTGCTGCCCTGGATCAAGAGGGTTGCAGCTAGCAGACCATATGTTTGGCATCATGTCATACAAGCAAGAGAACCCAGTGATGGCTGTCAAACAATTTCTTCGACCACATCACCCTTAAAATCTGGCCGCCTAACTCTCCAGACTGCAACCCCTTGATAATTATTTGTGAGGTAAGTTGAGCGAAAGACCAACAAAACTCCTTGTAACACCAAAGATGGACTGAAGGCAAAGATTATGGTAGCATTCACCAACTTAAATAAGGAGACCGTTCAGAAGAGTTGCAGGAGATTTCGAAGTCGTCTGGAGGCCGTGGTTGAAGCCAATGGTGATTTTATTGAATAAATTTACTAATCTTTAGTATTTCAAGATATTTTTGTGTAATTTTGGTAAATATATCTGTTAAAATGAGATGTTAGTGTTATTTTCATTTTTGCGTAATTTAAATTTATTCATCACACACTATATATATATATATATATATATATATTACGTGTGTATCTGCGGGCCTAATATAGTCGTGTAGCTAATATTAACACAATAATTTAGTTTCTCTTTCATTATTTGATGGGACAATCAAATCAAACCCTGTGCTAAGCGACAGCAGTTGACCGTGAAGAAAGAGCAAAACAAATAATTAAACTAAAATAAATTTCATTTACCTGAAAACTAATGTTGAACGCTGACAGTGAGTCGAATTGAAGCGCTAAGTCGATGCCGAATTGATAGAAGCAAGAACAATTCTACCTAATTATTTATATCTAAGCTGCCTTCAGTTTTTGCTTTCATTCAGCTTGTATCACTTGAAACGTATAGAGGACGCCATTATTATTTTTTTTTTTTCTTCGGTTTTATTTCTTTGGTTCGTTATTTACAATATATTTTCTGTTGTAAATTTTCTTCTCTACTGAATTTGTCTTTCATTTTATTTGACTCTTTCTTTCTTTCTTTAATATGCTTTGGTATATGTCTTTGTCATTATTCATCTATCGTTTATTATTTTTATTTTTTTTAATCTGGTATAAAATTTATTTTATACTATTTCCACTTATTTTCTTTCTTTCATTCTTTCCTTCTTTCTTTCTTTAGATAGGCTTTAAAATTTATTTGACACTATCTTTGTTGATTTTTTCTTTCTTTCGTCTTCAATTATGTTTTTTTTTGCTTACTTTTGTCATTATCGATCTAACATTTTTTATTTGCTTTAGTTAATCTGGTATAAAATTTACTGTTTTCATTTATTTTCTTTCTTTCTACTCCCTGCTTTCTTTCTTTCTTTAAATGTGCTATAAAATGTATTTCACACTATCTGTGTTAATTTTTCTTTCTTTCTTCACGACAATTCGCCGGACTAATATTTAAAAAAAAATCTATTTGCCTTGTCAATTCTCTTTGCCTGTTGAATATAAAATTGCTCGGCCACGACGAAAGAATCGTTTTCACATTGGTACTAATGAAACAATTACGCGTGCACGCACAAAGAGAAAATTGTACACATAACATATATATATATATATATAGATGGCGAGAGAGATATGAACAAACTGATATGAATATTCTTATTTTTCTATGTGCGGCGTCTCTTCAGGACATAGGCGATCATGGCTCTCCCAACTTCTCATCCACTGTGGCGGTTAGCAGTTTCTCCATCTTTGCTAAGGCTGCCAACTCCCGTTCACGTCAGTTAAGTAGCTCGCTACCTTCTCGCTCTCTTTTGCACATGATATAACCAGTAGTAGATAAATGTCCGAAGTCTTAAAGATATTTTTAATAATTAGTCTGAGAAAACGGTTGTATATAGATAATAGTTTAGGAATATCTGAACAAGTTGGACGCTATATATATATATATATATTACGAAATGGACAAAGTCCGACAATTTATTAGACATTTTTATGTTTAACGTTCTTTTTATAGATACAAGTATTTAAGTAAATGCTCTGTTTATAATAAACAGTATTAAATAACATTTACCGGCCTGAATGTCCGAGAAATTTTCATAGAAAATATTCGTCCTTTGACAGGATTTGAACCTGCATCATATACGGAACCGTCATTTACGCTGACGTGCCTTGACCGCTCGGCCACCAAGGATCGTTCGATAGCGGGTATCCCGCATGTCACATAACTGACTGACTATGGGTAAATAATAGGATAGATCGGGTTCTATAGCCTTGGATGAGAACTGGTCTACCGCGGGAAAAAATCTGCCTCGTCAGTCATGTATTCAAAAATAGATGATCGCCTAAGCGTGTATCACGCATGGCAAATAATTGACTGATAAGCCGCACCAATGTTTACATTTATTAACTTATGAATAACTCGGGCCCATGTCCACATTTTTGGCTTTAGAGTAAACCGGGCATATATCTATATGTCTATCTTTCGGGCATATATCTATGTGTCTATCTTTCATGCATATGTCTATTTGTCTTTCTTTCGGTCATACGTCTATGTCTACTTTCGGTAATACGTCTATGTCTATCTTTCGGGCATATATCTATATGTCTATCTTTCAGAGTCTAGTGTAAACCGGACCGATGCCTGTCTTTCTCTTAGTGTAAATCGGATCGATATCTAGCATTTTTTTTTGTCAACTGTAAGCCGGACCTTTGTCAATCTCTCTGTCTCTAATATACATCCGACATTTCCAGTCAACTTTGACATTCAAAACTTTAAAGTTTTCCATCACTCAGAAGTTCCAGTGCTTCGATGTCTCCCAGGTGGCTTACTTTTAAGCGCTGAACCTGTGGCCCTAGACTTCTCAGCCCATATCAGAATCGATTTCACATCCGAAACAATATCATACAGACGTAACAGGAAATGAGCGCGAAAAGCTATTTGTTTTTACAGTTACAGATTCATCAGTTTTACAAAACGTTTCAACAGGAAACGTACGGTTTACATCAGTCAAAGCCATGATCGTAACTGAATGTATTTGACAAAAAATGGTAAGAAATTAGCTAGCTGAAGACACCATTACCATTCGCCTAAATTCATTAGCACCACACAGGTGGCAGTTTAAAATGTGGGAGGTATTTGTGCCACACGGTGTATAATATTGAAAATTCCTTTTCTAAAAAAATCCCTATATAAATAAAATAAAGATGTCCGGAGAGTAAAATGACCGGAATGTCTTGAGTATGATAAACAAGATGAGTCCGAACAAAACATAAAATAATGATAATTCCTAATCTAAAAAAAAGTCGAGTAAAAGGAAACGCTAGTGAAAGGTTCTCAGCCCAACCAACAAATACCTGTATTTTTAAGGGTATCATAATCAGGCCAAAAGCATTTCAATAACCCCTCATAGATGTTGCATTAACAATGAGATAAACAAGGAGCGGCATAAATACCTCCCACATTTTAAAGGTTGCAGAAACACCAAGGCCACTGCTATTAAAAAAAAAAAGTATTTCACTGTTGTTTAAACAAATGGCTATAGTTTTTATTCATTTTATTTTTAAAATGACTTCCCCAGATGGCGGCCTCTGTTCGCCAAACACTGTTGTAGACGATTTCTAAAGTTTTACATCTGCCCGGAGAACGATCGCTTGGAGGTCTTCCAAAAGTTTAAAAAAAAACAAAAAAAAAAAAACGCTGAATCTGTGGCCCTAAAGTTTTCAACCCATATCAGAATCGATTTTATATCCAAAACAGCATTATCCCGACGTAACAGGAAATCATTATCAAAAGAAAAAAAAAAGTTTAAGTAGCAAAAGCACGGTGTGCAATGGTCCAAGCCACAATGGTAACTAATGGTGTTTGAAAAAAACAAAACGGATGGGCATGAAGACACCATTGGCACTTGTTTAGGTTCACTAGCATTACGCAGATGATTACAAGTGCCTTGAAGAGGTAGTGCTTTCCCGAATCAAGAGGGTGGCTGCTAGAAGACCATATGTCTGGCAACAGGACTCTGCACCATGCAGGAGAGATCCGTTATGGTTGTTAGACAATTTCTGCTACCACATCACTCCTTACATCTGGATACCTAACTCCCCAGACTGCAATTCCTTTAATTATTATGTTTGAGGCGCAGTTGAGCGAGAGGCCAACAAAACACCGTGTAACATCAAAGATAAACTGAAGGCAAGGGTTATGACAGCATTCAACAACTTAAACAAGGAGACCGTCCAGAAGAGTAGCAGGAGATTCCGACATCGTCTGGTGGTTGAAGCCAACGGCGATTTTATTGAGTACATTTGCTCTTTAGTATTTCAAGATATTTTTTGTGTAATTTTAGTAAAGATATCAATAAAATGAGATGTCAGTGTTATTTTCATTTTGCGGCAATTTATCCATCGCACCGCGTATATTTATTCATTTTTGGGTCTGTCGATATTTCTGAGATGAGATGTCAGTTATTAGTTATCTCCTGCTAATTTTGATAACTGATGACTGACATCCATCAAACATGGCACGTGGAACTAGAACAGTCTACCCCAGGGATCGAAATAAAGGGTTCAGTTCGAAATTCCAACCACCTGAAGAAGGCCGGAGCGTACAACGGCCGAAACGTTGTGATAATATGGCGACAAAGATGAGGACAATAGTCCGAATAATGTAAATAGTGTACATAATACCTCATCTCAGAAATATAGACAGATAGTGAAGGGCCGAAACGTTGTAATAAATATGGCGACAAAGATGAGGACAATAGTCCGAATAATGTAAATAGTGTACATAATACGTCATCTTAGAAATATAGATAGATACTGAAGGGCCGAAACGTTGTAATAAATATGTCGACAAAGATGAGGACAATAGTCCGAATAATGTAAATAGTGTACATAATACGTCATCTTAGAAATATAGACATATACTGAAGGGCCGAAACGTTGTAATAAATATGTCGACAAAGATGAGGACAATAGTCCGAATAATGTAAATAGTGTACATAATACCTCATCTTAGAAATATAGAGAGATACTGAAGGGCCGAAACGTTGTAATAAATATGTCGACAAAGATGAGGACAATAGTCCGAATAATGTAAATAGTGTACATAATACCTCATCTTAGAAATATAGAGAGATACTGAAGGGCCGAAACGTTGTAATAAATATGTCGACAAAGATGAGGACAATAGTCCGAATAATGTAAATAGTGTACATAATACGTCATCTTAGAAATATAGACAGATACTGAAGGGCCGAAACGTTGTAATAAATATGTCGACAAAGATGAGGACAATAGTCCGAATAATGTAAATAGTGTACATAATACCTCATCTCAGAAATATAGACAGATACTGAAGGGCCAAACGTTGTAATAAATATGTCGACAAAGATGAGGACAATAGTCCGAATAATGTAAATAGTGTACATAATACGTCATCTTAGAAATATAGACAGATACTGAAGGGCCGAAACGTTGTAATAAATATGTCGACAAAGATGAGGACAATAGTCCGAATAATGTAAATAGTGTACATAATACGTCATCTTAGAAATATAGACAGATACTGAAGGGCCGAAACGTTGTAATAAATATGTCGACAAAGATGAAGACAATAGTCCGAATAATGTAAATAGTGTACATAATACGTCATCTTAGAAATATAGACAGATACTGAAGGGCCGAAACGTTGTAATAAATATGTCGACAAAGATGAGGACAATAGTCCGAATAATGTAAATAGTGTACATAATACGTCATCTTAGAAATATAGACAGATACTGAAGGGCCGAAACGTTGTAATAAATATGGCGACAAAGATGAGGACAATAGTCCGAATAATGTAAATAGTGTACATAATACGTCATCTTACAAAATATAGAGAGATACTGAAGAGCCGAAACGTTGTAATAAATATGGCGACAAAGATGAAGACAATAGTCCGAATAATGTAAATAGTGTACATAATACGTCATCTTAGAAATATAGACAGATACTGAAGGGCCGAAACGTTGTAATAAATATGGCGACAAAGATGAGGACAATAGTCCGAATAATGTAAATAGTGTACATAATACGTCATCTTAGAAATATAGACAGATACTGAAGGGCCGAAACGTTGTAATAAATATGTCGACAAAGATGAGGACAATAGTCCGAATAATGTAAATAGTGTACATAATACGTCATCTTAGAAATATAGAGAGATACTGAAGGGCCGAAACGTTGTAATAAATTTGTCGCAAAGATGAGGACAATAGTCCGAATAATGTAAATAGTGTACATAATACGTCATCTTAGAAATATAGAGAGATACTGAAGGGCCGAAACGTTGTAATAAATATGGCGACAAAGATGAAGACAATAGTCCGAATAATGTAAATAGTGTACGTAATACGTCATCTTAGAAATATAGACAGATACTGAAGGGCCGAAACGTTGTAATAAATATGGCGACAAAGATGAAGACAATAGTCCGAATAATGTAAATAGTGTACATAATACGTCATCTTAGAAATATAGACAGATACTGAAGGGCCGAAACGTTGTAATAAATATGGCGACAAAGATGAAGACAATAGTCCGAATAATGTAAATAGTGTACATAATACGTCATCTTAGAAATATAGACAGATACTGAAGGGCCGAAACGTTGTAATAAATATGGCGACAAAGATGAAGACAATAGTCCGAATAATGTAAATAGTGTACATAATACGTCATCTTAGAAATATAGACAGATACTGAAGGGCCGAAACGTTTTAATAAATATGGCGACAAAGATGAAGACAATAGTCCGAATAATGTAAATAGTGTACATAATACGTCATCTTAGAAATATAGACAGATACTGAAGGGCCGAAACGTTGTAATAAATATGGCGACAAAGATGAAGACAATAGTCCGAATAATGTAAATAGTGTACATAATACGTCATCTTACAAAATATAGAGAGATACTGAAGAGCCGAAACGTTGTAATAAATATGGCGACAAAGATGAAGACAATAGTCCGAATAATGTAAATAGTGTACATAATACGTCATCTTAGAAATATAGACAGATACTGAAGGGCCGAAACGTTGTAATAAATATGGCGACAAAGATGAGGACAATAGTCCGAATAATGTAAATAGTGTACATAATACGTCATCTTAGAAATATAGACAGATACTGAAGGGCCGAAACGTTGTAATAAATATGTCGACAAAGATGAGGACAATAGTCCGAATAATGTAAATAGTGTACATAATACGTCATCTTAGAAATATAGAGAGATACTGAAGGGCCGAAACGTTGTAATAAATTTGTCGCAAAGATGAGGACAATAGTCCGAATAATGTAAATAGTGTACATAATACGTCATCTTAGAAATATAGAGAGATACTGAAGGGCCGAAACGTTGTAATAAATATGGCGACAAAGATGAAGACAATAGTCCGAATAATGTAAATAGTGTACGTAATACGTCATCTTAGAAATATAGACAGATACTGAAGGGCCGAAACGTTGTAATAAATATGGCGACAAAGATGAAGACAATAGTCCGAATAATGTAAATAGTGTACATAATACGTCATCTTAGAAATATAGACAGATACTGAAGGGCCGAAACGTTGTAATAAATATGGCGACAAAGATGAAGACAATCGTCCGAATAATGTAAATAGTGTACATAATACGTCATCTTAGAAATATAGACAGATACTGAAGGGCCGAAACGTTGTAATAAATATGGCGACAAAGATGAAGACAATAGTCCGAATAATGTAAATAGTGTACATAATACGTCATCTTAGAAATATAGACAGATACTGAAGGGCCGAAACGTTGTAATAAATATGGCGACAAAGATGAAGACAATAGTCCGAATAATGTAAATAGTGTACATAATACGTCATCTTAGAAATATAGACAGATACTGAAGGGCCGAAACGTTGTAATAAATATGGCGACAAAGATGAAGACAATAGTCCGAATAATGTAAATAGTGTACATAATACGTCATCTTAGAAATATAGACAGATACTGAAGGGCCGAAACGTTGTAATAAATATGGCGACAAAGATGAAGACAATAGTCCGAATAATGTAAATAGTGTACATAATACGTCATCTTAGAAATATAGACAGATACTGAAGGGCCGAAACGTTGTAATAAATATGGCGACAAAGATGAAGACAATAGTCCGAATAATGTAAATAGTGTACATAATACGTCATCTTAGAAATATAGACAGATACTGAAGGGCCGAAACGTTGTAATAAATATGGCGACAAAGATGAAGACAATAGTCCGAATAATGTAAATAGTGTACATAATACGTCATCTTAGAAATATAGATAGATACTGAAGGGCCGAAACGTTGTAATAAATATGGCGACAAAGATGAAGACAATAGTCCGAATAATGTAAATAGTGTACATAATACGTCATCTTAGAAATATAGACAGATACTGAAGGGCCGAAACGTTGTAATAAATATGGCGACAAAGATGAAGACAATAGTCCGAATAATGTAAATAGTGTACATAATACGTCATCTTAGAAATATAGACAGATACTGAAGGGCCGAAACGTTGTAATAAATATGGCGACAAAGATGAGGACAATAGTCCGAATAATGTAAATAGTGTACATAATACGTCATCTTAGAAATATAGAGAGATACTGAAGGGCCGAAACGTTGTGATAAATATGTCGACAAAGATGAGGACAATAGTCCGAATAATGTAAATAGTGTACATAATACCTCATCTTAGAAATATAGAGAGATACTGAAGGGCCGAAACGTTGTAATAAATATGTCGACAAAGATGAGGACAATAGTCCGAATAATGTAAATAGTGTACATAATACGTCATCTTAGAAATATAGACAGATACTGAAGGGCCGAAACGTTGTAATAAATATGTCGACAAAGATGAGGACAATAGTCCGAATAATGTAAATAGTGTACATAATACATCATCTTAGAAATATAGAGAGATACTGAAGGGCCGAAACGTTGTAATAAATATGGCGACAAAGATGAAGACAATAGTCCGAATAATGTAAATAGTGTACATAATACCTCATCTTAGAAATATAGAGAGATACTGAAGGGCTGAAACGTTGTAATAAATATGTCGACAAAGATGAGGACAATAGTCCGAATAATGTAAATAGTGTACATAATACGTCATCTTAGAAATATAGACAGATACTGAAGGGCCGAAACGTTGTAATAAATATGTCGACAAAGATGAAGACAATAGTCCGAATAATGTAAATAGTGTACATAATACCTCATCTTAGAAATATAGAGAGATACTGAAGGGCCGAAACGTTGTAATAAATATGTCGACAAAGATGAGGACAATAGTCCGAATAATGTAAATAGTGTACATAATACGTCATCTTAGAAATATAGAGAGATACTGAAGGGCCGAAACGTTGTAATAAATATGTCGACAAAGATGAGGACAATAGTCCGAATAATGTAAATAGTGTACATAATACCTCATCTCAGAAATATAGACAGATACTGAAGGGCCAAACGTTGTAATAAATATGTCGACAAAGATGAGGACAATAGTCCGAATAATGTAAATAGTGTACATAATACGTCATCTTAGAAATATAGACAGATACTGAAGGGCCGAAACGTTGTAATAAATATGTCGACAAAGATGAGGACAATAGTCCGAATAATGTAAATAGTGTACATAATACGTCATCTTAGAAATATAGACAGATACTGAAGGGCCGAAACGTTGTAATAAATATGTCGACAAAGATGAGGACAATAGTCCGAATAATGTAAATAGTGTACATAATACGTCATCTTAGAAATATAGACAGATACTGAAGGGCCGAAACGTTGTAATAAATATGGCGACAAAGATGAGGACAATAGTCCGAATAATGTAAATAGTGTACATAATACCTCATCTCAGAAATATAGACAGATACTGAAGGGCCAAACGTTGTAATAAATATGTCGACAAAGATGAGGACAATAGTCCGAATAATGTAAATAGTGTACATAATACGTCATCTTAGAAATATAGACATATACTGAAGGGCCGAAACGTTGTAATAAATATGTCGACAAAGATGAAGACAATAGTCCGAATAATGTAAATAGTGTACATAATACGTCATCTTAGAAATATAGACAGATACTGAAGGGCCGAAACGTTGTAATAAATATGTCGACAAAGATGAGGACAATAGTCCGAATAATGTAAATAGTGTACATAATACGTCATCTTAGAAATATAGACAGATACTGAAGGGCCGAAACGTTGTAATAAATATGGCGACAAAGATGAGGACAATAGTCCGAATAATGTAAATAGTGTACATAATACGTCATCTTAGAAATATAGAGAGATACTGAAGGGCCGAAACGTTGTAATAAATATGTCGACAAAGATGAAGACAATAGTCCCAATAATGTAAATAGTGTACATAATACGTCATCTTAGAAATATAGACAGATACTGAAGGGCCGAAACGTTGTAATAAATATGTCGACAAAGATGAGGACAATAGTCCGAATAATGTAAATAGTGTACATAATACGTCATCTTAGAAATATAGACAGATACTGAAGGGCCGAAACGTTGTAATAAATATGTCGACAAAGATGAGGACAATAGTCCGAATAATGTAAATAGTGTACATAATACGTCATCTTAGAAATATAGAGAGATACTGAAGGGCCGAAACGTTGTAATAAATATGTCGCAAAGATGAGGACAATAGTCCGAATAATGTAAATAGTGTACATAATACGTCATCTTAGAAATATAGAGAGATACTGAAGGGCCGAAACGTTGTAAGAAATATGGCGACAAAGATGAAGACAATAGTCCGAATAATGTAAATAGTGTACATAATACGTCATCTTAGAAATATAGACAGATACTGAAGGGCCGAAACGTTGTAATAAATATGGCGACAAAGATGAAGACAATAGTCCGAATAATGTAAATAGTGTACATAATACGTCATCTTAGAAATATAGACAGATACTGAAGGGCCGAAACGTTGTAATAAATATGGCGACAAAGATGAAGACAATAGTCCGAATAATGTAAATAGTGTACATATTGCGTCATCTTAGAAATATAGACAGATACTGAAGGGCCGAAACGTTGTAATAAATATGGCGACAAAGATGAAGACAATAGTCCGAATAATGTAAATAGTGTACATAATACGTCATCTTAGAAATATAGACAGATACTGAAGGGCCGAAACGTTGTAATAAATATGGCGACAAAGATGAAGACAATAGTCCGAATAATGTAAATAGTGTACATAATACGTCATCTTAGAAATATAGACAGATACTGAAGGGCCGAAACGTTGTAATAAATATGGCGACAAAGATGAAGACAATAGTCCGAATAATGTAAATAGTGTACATAATACGTCATCTTAGAAATATAGACAGATACTGAAGGGCCGAAACGTTGTAATAAATATGGCGACAAAGATGAAGACAATAGTCCGAATAATGTAAATAGTGTACATAATACGTCATCTTAGAAATATAGACTGATACTGAAAGGCCGAAACGTTGTAATAAATATGGCGACAAAGATGAAGACAATAGTCCGAATAATGTAAATAGTGTACATAATACGTCATCTTAGAAATATAGAGAGATACTGAAGGGCCGAAACTTTGTAATAAATATGGCGACAAAGATGAAGACAATAGTCCGAATAATGTAAATAGTGTACATAATACGTCATCTTAGAAATATAGACAGATACTGAAGGGCCGAAACGTTGTAATAAATATGGCGACAAAGATGAAGACAATAGTCCGAATAATGTAAATAGTGTACATAATACGTCATCTTAGAAATATAGACAGATACTGAAGGGCCGAAACGTTGTAATAAATATGGCGACAAAGATGAGGACAATAGTCCGAATAATGTAAATAATGTACATTATTCATTTTTATATTAATGTAATTATTATTTAATATTTTGTTGTAATTTGATAAATTATTTAAGAAATTATTTATTTTTGATAATATATTTTAACGTACCCGTTTTTTTTTTTTCAATTTTCTTTCCTTGCCATAACAATTTTAAGTTTTTGAATGACCAAAATTTTTTTTAAATATAAAAATAAAAAAAATATAAGTGTTGTAGCATACCAACGGAAGATAATGTTCCCATTCACATAATTACAGTAGTAAATACTGTATGTTGGTCTGCAGTTGGAGATTCGTCTCCAGCTGTGCTGGTTAAACTCTCTGTCTTCGGGCAGAGAGGGTCCCCGCACGAGGCTATGTCGAAGGGCAGATTCTTGTCTCGGGGAAAAAAAGCCACCCGACCCCGTTTTATACGGGGTCTAAAAGAAATTTTTAACCGAGCCTACAGGTTTGCTTATCCAACATTAAGTTCAGCCTTGTGCCACATCTCATTGCGTGGGGCGGTTGGTAGATATCCTTCACTTAGAGATTCGTCTCCAGCTGTGCTGGTCAAACTCTCTGACTCCGGGAAGAGAAGATCCCCAGACGAGGCTATGTCGAAGGGCAGAGTCTCGTCTCAGGAAACAGCTACCCTACTCCGTTTTATACAGAGCCTACGGGGAATTTTGGACCGAGACTACGGGCTCGGATACCACAGATTAAATTCGGCCTTGTGCCACATCTGACTGCGTGGAGTGGTTGGTAAAAATCATGCAGTAGGAGATTCATTTCCAGCTATGCTGCTCAAACTCTCTATCTTGGTCGGAGAGGATCCCATGACGAAGCTATGTCGAAAGGAAATAGCTACCCAACCCCGTTTTATACGGGGTCTAATCTAAGGGAAATTTTTAGTCGAGACTACGGGCTAGTATACCCCACATTAAATCCGGACACGTGTCACATCTGACCAGATGGGGTAGTTGGTAGATATCCTACAGTTGGAGATTTATTGTGGAATTCATTTCTACCAGTTGACTACCACTTCTACGCGCCGCTGGCGAATCTTATATGTGTTGTTCTTGCCCCAAGTATTATCGTTCATTACCAACCTTCGTGCGATTATTCAGTAACCTTTCTTAGGTTACAACAAAAAGATTGAAAAATGATACTGTACGTACCTTTGTTTTAATTATTAGATTTCAGTACAGTGAATATCCTTGCCTTAAGAATGAACATCCGAAGTCCTGATTTCTACTCGGGTTTGTACTTCGATCACCTTGGAGCTGTTTCTCGTAGCCGTCCGTCGCACTTAAATTCTCCAGTAACTACTTAACGACCCCTACGAACAGATGAACACGCAGGCACAGGTGTGCCCCGGGGCCTATTATTGCTTAACTTATATTTCTACGAAGATGCCGTACTGACATGCAATTTTCTTAGAAGCACGTCCATCATACTGTGTTCCAGTCTTCTCTTTCGACTGTCAGTTTTTCCATTTCAATCAAATGCCAACTTTCTCCATCTTCATCGAGGTAAAAGCAAACGGGTCGCAAATGTTTGAGCACGCTGATTCCTAATGGGCTGAGGATTCCACTGCTATGGAATAACAGGGTAGAAAATTTTAAGCGCCAAATATCTCTGATTTATTAGATTAGTAACGAATTTTATAAAAGAAGGGCCCAGTAAACCTTTGCATAAAATAAAAATATTGGGAAGGAGAGTAAGAAAGAAAAAGAATGGAAGAGAAAAAAAATAATAAAGGAAAACATTAAAATGACGTTTGCCGCATTTGAAAGCTTCTCTGCTGTGCATTTTAAACGATGCATGTTTTTATTAAATTTTTATTCAGTATTATTCAAATTGAAATATAGAAGAGTGACGACGTGGTTATACGTAGTAGTAGTAAGATTAGAGGGGTTTTATATATCAACAATTCTTGAATTATTTTTATTTTCAATCGTTTCACTATAAGCAAGTCAGTAAGACACAAAGGGTTACCGAGTTTGAAACAATAAGAAAATAAGAAATATTATTAAGGAGCCAGAACAATAAAAAAAGAGGAATCAAGAAGACAGCAGTTAACGATTGATGTTGAATTTAAATTTTTGAAGATTAAGTTGATTGAGAAGCAAAAAATCCAGAAGAGATTTCGACAAGCGAGAAGTGCGAGAGAAGAAACTTTTGTGTTAGAACTTAAGGTTGCATCTAGCCAATTCAAATGTAAATTAATCTGACCATGTTTCCAATCTAGTACTGCCCTTAAAATCATAAACTTTAGGTACCATAGAGGAAAATAATATTTATTTTGTTTTAATACAAAAATGTGGCACAAGGCCAAAAAGGAGATAGGGGAAGGATGGTCTTCAGTCTGTCTTATCTTAAACTTAGCTAGCGACAATTACTGGGTAAATTGTGGCCATTTTATATTTATTTAATTTCGCGCATACGCGATATTTGTTATTGATTTTATCGACGGCACAGTATAGTAGGGTCGGTTGGGCACCGTCTGTGAGAAAAAGAGCACCCTCATGCAATTCACTCTGTCAGAAATTTGGAAACGGCATTACTTCCACTAAAACAACACATTCTTACTTACCATTCTCATTACAGTCACCGTAATACATCAAGTCTCTATGAAGCCCTAACTAGTTCCTATCTGTACATTTTGTCTCTGTGTGTGTAGGGAAGGGGTGAAAATAACAACTTTTAAAAATGAAATCGCAATGAATATTTATATAGCACATGTCAGCTTCAGTCACTTTCACACCTCTGTAACATGGCTTTTTTTTTATAATTGTTCTGATGAACTTACCGTAAAAGTACTTAGAGCTTATGAATTTCGACGCATTACTAGATTGGCGGCAAGTTTTCATCATTTTACAATTGAGTTGGCTAGATGTAATTTCCATACTAAAATTTCTTTTCGCGCTTGTGGAACTCCCTTCCGGTACCATGCTTTCCGGCCAACTTTAATCTGCAAAAATTTAAATGCAATGTCAATGGACATGTACTGTCGTTCTGATTACACTTCTTCTGTACTCGTTCGTTAGTGGCGTTTCTCTTTTTTAATACTTCCACAGCCAGTAACCCTTTGTGTCTTGGTGGCTTTATTGTCTTGCTTGGGGTGAACTTGATTAAAAAAAACACGAAAATACAATCTTAACCTATTCAAGTTTAGGTTAACTCCAGTTTTCAAAAGGTTAAGCTTTTCTGAGTTGAAGCTTTTACTGATCGAGAAAACATCTCGGAATTCCGTTCCACAAAGTAGCAATTTAAGTGCAGTACTAGATTGGCGGTATGGTCTCATTATTTTACAGGTGAAATGGTGAGAAGTAAGGGTAATTTCTATACTAACAATTTACTTTCTTCTTCTCGTATGAGGAACTCTCTTCTGGCCTCCTGCAACCGGTCACCATTGATCTCCAAAAATAAAAATGCAGTATCAATCGTCATCTACTGTCGTCTTATTTCCTGTGCTTTTATTTTTCTTTATCCTTCTCATAATCTCTCACACTCAGCACCTCATTGGGGTTTAGTGGCTTTATTGCCTTGCTTGGTGTTGTGGAGCTCTCCCCTTTTTACATAAGATGGAATCGTCCAAAGTATACTTATACTGACAGAGAGAATACCTGCTGTTGAGATACGCCGAGATACAGTCTCGACGTCTGTTGAACTCTCTGCTTTGCCAGAGAGGAACACGGACGAGGCTTTGCCGAAGGGCAAAGTTTCGTCTGGGGAGGTAGACAGTTCCCGAACTCGTTTATGCGGGTTCAAAGGAGATTTTTTTTTGTCAGAGCGTACAGGCTCGGAGAAACCCACGTTAAACTCGGCCTTGTGCCACATAATATTCCTAGTGGGTGAACTGTTAAATATCGAGATAGGTTGGGATACATGGAGACACGTTGAGAGATACGGAGACAGACACAGGGTGTTCTCACAGAGTTATACAAGAGTCCAGAGAGAGAGAGAGAGAGAGAGAGAGAGAAAGACAGAGAGAGACTTAAAGAGACTTGTACATATATTTTACTTACAGAGACTTGTACATATATTTTCTACTAACCCGCATTCCTGGACTACTAATCTTCACTTCAAGTCTGTATTCTTACGTTTAATACACTTATTTTTCTATCTCAATTTCTGGCGTTGTTTATTTATTTGTGCAGGATTCCATTCCCGGAATCCACAACACTTGGATTAAAAAAATAAAATTATAGCTTGGTTCAAGTTTTTACTTGTACGCTTTTATATCTGTTCGAATAAGTTGTATATATATCAAAAATAATATATATTTTAGATTTAATTTTGTCTGCACAGATTTCTTGCACTTTCTAATAAGATGACGGTCCAAGAAGTTTCTTTCGATTTTTATTTAAGGTATGCAAATCGATATTTAATTCATTTGAACTTCTTGGCATATTGAGTTATACCAGGGATTTTTTCACATATTACAATTTTATCTGATAGTCCAAGAAATCCTGGGTAGGAAGTTGTGTATTACATAATAATTTCATAAAAAAGTTACTTTCTTTAAATTCTAAATTATTTATCCATTCAGTGATTTTCCGATCCCAATTATATAAAGACTCCTCCACTAAATATTCCGACCCACGCAATTATTAAGACCAAAGAGTAATAATATTTAAGCAATTATTCGTTTCGAATAGCTATTCCCCATCTTTGTGGTCATTTTTATCACAACGTTATACGCTCCGGCCTTCTTCAGGTGGTTCAACTGGACCCTTTATTTTACAGATGAAAATGGTGAGATGTAAGGGTAATTTCTATACTAACAATTTCTTTTCTTCTTCTCGTTTGAGGAACTCTTTGGGGTAGACTGATCTAGTTCCACGTGCCATGCCTAATGGATGTCAGGATACCAGTTATCTCCTGTTAATTTCCCTCTCAAAGTTCTCCACCGCCTTAACCAGGTATTGAACTCGCAATCTTTGTGTACTGTCATTGGATCTAACTAACGCCTTTATCCACTGTGCCATGTGTCCTCGGCGACATCTCTGCATGAATTTCTGGGTATTATAAACCTAATGTCTTCAGCAACCATTTTTACCAGTGCTCATATTGCAATTTTTTGCTGTTATCATTCATGTTTTTACCAGTGCTCATATTGCAATTTTTGTTGTTATTATCGCTGTTCTCTGGCACTCCTTATTACTGGTTCCCATATTGTATTCATTTCTATGCTTGGTCGGCTCAGGGTATTTTTGTGGCCTAGCATATGTGCTGATTCCATAAGTTTACGAATCTTCCAATGATGTTCGTTGTCTATGATCTCAACCTGATCCCACAGAGGGCGGTGATCTCACTTTTATCTCCATATGTGGTCAGCCACGCCTGATTTTTCCACTTCCACTCGTGTTACAGTTTTATGGTGTTCTTGAAGCCTTACCTTAAGGGGGCGGCCTGTCTCCTCTTTATGGCACGCAGAACTAGAGCAATTTCCCCAGTGAGCGAAATAAAGGGTTCAGTTCAACATTCCAACCATCTGAAGAAGGCCGGAGTGTACAAGAAGGCCGAAACGTTGTAATAAATAGTCCGAATAATGTAAATAGTGTAACAATAGATCAATAGATAGATATGAAAAGTCTGGCATAGATAGATAAATAGATAGGTATATATGAAATGTCTGGCACACACACACATATATACATACATATATATATATATATATATATATATATATATATATATATATATATATAGATAGATAGATAGATATGAAAAGTCTGCCATAGATAGATAAATATGAAAAGTCCGGAATACATAGATAGATATATAGATAGTTAATTAGCGAGCGAGATATTAGGTTGGTGCAAAAATAATGACGTAATAATGTCGTTTTTTGACGTATTTTTTAACGTCAAAAACGACATTATTACGTCATTATTTAGCACCAACCTAATAGATATGAAAAGTCTGCGATATATATATATATATATATATATATATATATATATATATATATGAAAAGTCCGGAATACATAGATATATATTAGGTTGGTGCAAAAATAATGACGTAATAATGTCGTTTCATGACGTTAAAAATACGTCAAAAAACGACATTATTACGTCATTATTTTGCACCAACCTAATAGATATAAAAAGTCTGCGATATATATATATATATATATATATATATATATATATATATGAAAAGTCCGGAATACATAGATATATATTAGGTTGGTGCAAAAATAATGACGTAATAATGTCGTTTCATGACGTTAAAAATACGTCAAAAAACGACATTATTACGTCATTATTTTTGCACCAACCTAATAGATAGTTAATTAGTTACCTAGATATATATGAAAAGTCTGCGATAGATAGATAGATATGAAAGTTTGACATATATAGATAGATAGTTAAACTAAGATTTAGACGTACTTTATCAAATGCTCCTGCATAATCTATAAAACACAGGTAAACACATGTCCAGTCTATTGTATTCTCAGCCTCCTTCTGTAGAACTATATTTCTGTTGTCTCCAAGTTTTCTCTTCATCTGTAATGAAATTGTCCAGCTTTCCCTGCTATGTAGGCGGCTTGATATTACATAGCAATTTAGACAATTATTCCTATTAGGCAAAATGCTCCCCCACCGCCGATGGTTTTTTATATCACTTGAAATAAACATACCCCGGATTTAGTGGCTCACTAAAATTATGGAGAAGCAAATACTTCAGCTGATTATCGTATTAACCAAATCTCGAGTGATTTATTTAGCTTAGGATCCTAAGCCGAGATCTCGTTCATCCTAACCTAAGCTGCTAGTTAATCGAAATGTTTCTTCTGTGGCTGGGGATTTTGTTTTGATCTGTTTGTTGTTGTGATACTAATAAAATTTCGAATAATGCAAAATATTCTTTTGGGTGAAGCCACCTACCAGTTCCTGGAATTAAAAAAAGATGTTGATCGCTCCAGTAGGTTTGTTTTTCGTTTTGTAAACCCCAAAACAGAAAGAGAATTTATTCAATAACATAAAATCCCCTCAAATCATTATTATGTCACACCGTGACCCATACACGAGTTTGGTTGGATCATAATTCAGTTTTCCCTGATTTCAATACTCATTATTTTTTTCAAAATTGTTTTTAAATTATCTTCTTTTTTCTTTTTGTTTTCTTTATTTTCTTAAAGGTTTGTGAATTCGTTTTTCAAGATGTTTTTCTTTAAATTTTTGTTTCATTTTCTTTATCCTCTTTCACGTTTTCAAATTCGTTTTTCCAAATTATTTTCTTTCAATTTTTTCTTCATTTTCTTTGAGGTTTTCTAATCCATTTTTCAAACTCCTTTTTCAAAATCTCATTCTTTCAATTTCTTCATTCCTTTTATTTACTTCTTCATTTCTTTCAATTTCTTTTTCATTTTCTTTGAGGTTTTCAAATTCGTTCATTGAAATCCTTTTGTTTTAATTTCTTCTTCATTCTCTTTATCCTCATTGAGCTTTAAAATTATTTTTTAAAGGAATCCTCTTAAATCAAATTTCTTCATTTTTCTTCATCTTCGAAATTCTCAATTCTTTTATCAAAATTCTATTTTTTTAATGTTTCTTCATTTTCTTTTCTTCATTTTCATTATCGTCTGCGAGGTTTCCATTTCTTACATATTTTTTTTTCTTAAATCTCGTTCGCATTCTGATTTCTTCGTTTATTTAAACTATTCAATATTTTAATTGTTTTTCGAAATCATTTTCCTTTAATACTTTTTCATTTCTTCTTCATTGTTTTACGGTTTCCAAATTTTTTTCTTTTATAATTTCTTCATTTTTTTCTTCAATTTCATTTTAGCCGACGTCATTTTCGAATTCATTTCAATCAAATTCTTTAACAGGTATTCATTTTTCCTGTGCTTTTATTAGTTTTCTTTATCCACTTGGATAATTTTAAATTCTCTTATTCAAATTTCTATCTCAGTAACTTCTTCATTTCATTTTTATTTTCTTCGCTGCCTTTGAGGATGCCAAATTCTTTGTTAATTCTTTATTTATTTTCAATTTCTTCTGTGTTTTTGCTTTCTAAAAATTAATCTTAAAATTTTTCTAACACGGCTCCTTCAGTTTCGCCTGAGTCGCATTTCTTCATGAATAATGTCAGACTTTTTTTCAAGCGATCCTTCTTTAAACGCATTATTTCTTTTACGCCCTCTTGAAATTTTCGAGACCGTTGGCCAAATTGGGATGGCTCGAAAATGGATCAATTTATCGTAATGTAGATTCCTTCTTTGTAAAAAGAGTAGTCGATTTTTTTTTTAACTCGCCCCTAGCCTCGGTCTTTGATAAGCGTGTGAAATATGCAACAATGTCAGGATTGGAGCTACATAATCCTCACTTTCCACCCATGAGAAAGTTCAAAGGCGTTAACGTAGCCTTGTGAGTAATCAATGATCTTCCACCCTACAACGTCTTTCCCCACAAATGAAACTCTACTCGAATCTATCGCTATTTTCATGGCAAATATTCAGACGAGCTACGTTCTTGCGTTTCACACTTTACGATTTAACAGCTATTACCCGCCATGCGCCATACACAGGGTCGAATTAACTTTGTATACCATTAATAAGGAGGAAGTCACTCACCCTGCCATTTCCTCAGAATTATTATTTGTGTAACAGATCCTGAAAGAATGCTCCTCCCATCACTGTGATCTTAACATTGTCAAGTTTAGGGGCACCCGCTATTTATTCTACATATCCTCATATATCTATATACACTTGTTTTTTTTTACAATAATATTAACTTTTTACAAGGCCCAAGAATCCCTCGAGGTAGAGGGTTACAAGGTAAGTGTCACAGTTTGTTGGGATATCTCTTCTACTCCAATAGCTTCATACCTCGCACCTCTCGCCTGTGGAACATCCTTCCCAATTACTGTTTCCCTGAGAGCTATAATCTCCAACTATTCAAATGTAATGACAATCGACATCTCCAGTTACCTTGATCTATCCACTATCCTTCTCCTCATCCTTTCTTCTATCACTCCTGTCTGCTCTCGCTCCAAATCTTCTGCAACCCCCTGAATCCTAGTGGCTCCCCGCCTTGCTCGGGGCGTAATGCTTAAAAAGAAAAATGTAGGAGAAGATAACGATAAATCCTAGATTTCAAATGGTTAAGATTGAACTTTTTTTTTGATTTGTAAATTGAATGAAAATTAATTGAAAAAACAATTATAGTAAATGATAATCATTCGAAATGCAAATATCGTTAATAAAACAATTTAGTAAGAAGAAACCCTTATAACCTTAAGTTATATGAAACTGCAAGCAAATAGCCAGCTACTGAAGAGTACTTATTAAAGGATGCCCAGATACTTACCTGGCCTAGGGATCCGTCCCTGTGCTTGTGGTTGTTACGGTTTTTTGGATATATGTATATATAACTAGTGAGCCAATCCAAATGACTCAACTTCCTTTATAGTCTACCAATAGAAGCTTAACCAATCAGAATCCACAGAACATTGTATTCGTCGTGTATAAAGGCGGCCATCTTTGTTTAACCTACCGGAAGGACCAGTGCTAACTTGACAGGCGAAGAGGATAGAGGGAAGAACTACGCTCTGCTAAGATATCCACTGCGAACCTGAACTACGCTTTCCTACTGTCTCCGAAATATTCACTGCCAACCTCTGGATTCGAAGACGACCGTCATGAAAATGTCTAACAGTGGTATCACGGCTACGACTAGCTTAGACCGGTTCTGACCACCTATGACCACCTATGACAAGCCAAGCCAAGTTATAACTAGCTTAGCCCAGCACTGACCAGCTCGGACAAGTTATGACCAGCTTGGACCAGCGGCCAGAGTGAAAACACTCGGGTCCCCATGTTAAAAAAATGACCTTGTGTCACAACCTGACTCAGTGGTAGGGGTCAAATGAATTTCCTTACCTGGCCCAGGGATCCGTCCCTGTGCTGGTGGTATCACGGCTACGGCTAGCTTAGACCGGTTCTGGCCAGCTTGGACCAGCTATGACAAGCCAAGACCACCTATGACTAGCTTAGACCAGCTTTGACCAGCTTGAACAAGCTATGACCAGCTTGGACCAGCTGCCCGAGTGAAAACACTCGGGTCCCCACGTTAAAAACTGACCTTGTGTCACAGCGTGACTCACCGGGGATTCAAGTAAATCTCCTTATTAAAGGATGCCACTAATTTTTCATTAACGACGCGGTATTTTTTGACGCTCTTGCTATTTTGGCAACATGCTTTTTTGCAATATGAATTTCTTGCAAATCTTGTTTTCTTTTAACCCTTTGGGGCTTGACCACAGCTTTACCGGTGGTAGAGAAAAATGACGTAATCCCTAGCTGCCGGTTGAACGGTGAGTAAACACTTCCGTTGCCCAGAGAAAGCACCACGTGCTTGTAATGGACAGATACTACAACAGTGTGAATTTGTTCCAGTATTTGCTGACAATGCAGAATACTCTCGCCATGGGAACAGCCTTGACCAACAGAAAGAAATACTCATAAATACTGAAAATAAAGAAAATGAAAAATCGTGGTGACAGTGACTTTCAATGCAAGGATATCGTCGTGGCAATGCGAGGAATGACAGAAAGTCCATCAATTTCTCGTCAACATGTCATAACCCCCGGAAAATCGGAAGTGATTAGCGTAGAAACAAAGATGACACAGTGATCCAGATCAAAATACCTCAGCTTGTCAATGACTACAACCATTACATAGGGAGGATGACAAAAATGACCTGATGGGATGTCTGTACAAGACACGCCGTCATCACCGCTGGCCAAGACGTCTTTTCGTCAAGTTTTTTTTATGAGAGCCATCTACAATGGGTATGTGTTGTTCCAGGCAACATTCCACGAGCAAGCCAAGTCCCTCAGCTTCAGAATGTTCCCAGATCAATTCTGTGTGGATCTGGTGAGTGCATTCAGGCCAGCTGCAGTGCACAGACAATCGATGATAATACTCTGGAACACCTGCAAAATGTCGGCCTCCACCTTCCAGAGATACCAGAAAATGACTCTACTAACAACCTCTGTGCTGTGTGCTAAATTCAAGCAGAAAACGTGCGCTTTTCTTCATGTTATAGATGAAACTGATGCTACAACTAACAAAGCAGATGCCATCTACAAGGTCAGACCAATGTTAAATTCACTGATGGAGAAATTTCTATTATTTTTATTTATTTATTATAAAACTAAATACATAATTGTCAATAATGTTTTCGTAAAACTTAATATTTCCTGTAATAAATTCATAATAAATATAATTGTTATTATTTTACTTAAGTGTAAGGTAGTCCTGCATTTACAATTCCGTACAGTTAACCACGAAAAGAAATGTTGATCACAACTGCCTAAAATCTTTAAACCATTGAGCTCTGACCACTGCTTTACAGGTGGTAGCGAAAAATGGCGTAATGCCCAGCCACCGGTTGAACGGTGGGCAAACACTTGCGTTGTGTTTTGCTTTTGGTTGTAAAAGCAATGTCAAGAGACAGATTTCTTTTCATCTGGGCTATTCTTCTTGCTATAGATGAAACTGATGATACAACTAACAAAGCAGATGCCATCTACAAGGTCAGACCAATGTTAAGTTCACTGATGGAGAAATTTCTCTTATGTACCTAGAAAAACACCTCGGTTTGGACGAAGGAATAATTCCCCTCAAGAAGAGACTTGCCATCAAAGAATACATCAAAAACAAGTCATCCAAATTTGCTCTGTGAAGGAGAAACAGGATACTTAGTGGAAGCGGAGCTCTACACCGGCAAAATACCACAGCAGTAAGAAATATCCACAAAGTCTGAATATAAAGAAAATGAAAAATAACAAAAATGATCAGATGACACGTCTGTACAAGAGACGTCGCGTCGTCATCAGCGCGGACCAAGACGTTTCTTCGTCAAGTTTGTCATATGGACCATCTACAACCGATGTGTGTTGTTCTAGGCAACCTCCCCCAGCAAGCCAAGTCCCCCAGCTTCGGAAAGTTCCTGGATCAATACTATGTCGATCTGGTGGGTGCATTCCGGCCAGCTGTAGTGCGCAGGCAGTCAATCAATGCTGATGCTCTGGAACGCCTGCAAAAGGTCGACCTCCACCAGAAGATGCCTCTGCTATCAACCTCTGTGCTGTGTACTCTTATAAATTCAAGCAAATAAACCCAACTGTGGCCCACAAAGACTTTCCTGTCAAGACTGTGAAATATTCAGTCCGCTGCACAACATGCAGCACTTCTTGTGCATCAAGAGGTGCAGCACCTGCTGGGTAGACTGGCACGCAGAGAAAGAATTCTGGCGATAAAGTGAAGGCATGAAATCATATTCTCTCCTTGCTAAGTATAATGCTTATATTTTTGTAACTATTAGGGTGGTGCAAAAATAATGACATAATAATGTCGTTTTTTCACGTTAAAAAATA
>OZ010580.1:117393781-117516281 GCA_963932145.1 Acanthosepion lycidas
ATATTAATAAAAAGAAAGAACAGTAAGATATATAATCCGGTGTTCTTATAGATATTTTTATTTTTACAAAATAGTGCTCAATGTAAATTTACAGAGCATTAATATTATAAGTTAATAGACTTAAAATATGGTTTTTCGCTACACAGTTCCAACCATGTTTCAAAAAATTCGCTTGAGGATGAAATGGAAGTGATGTCTTTAATTTAAGTACAAAATTAAATTAGGGGCTTTTAGCTTCCATTTTTGAAACATGGTTGGAACTGTGTAGCGAAAAACCATATTTTAAGTCTATTAACTTATAATATATATATATATATATATATATATATATATATATCATGTATAAGATTAGCATTAGACCACATTTGGCAGCCATATTTAATGCACGAGCGAATACTAGATTTATAAATGTTCAAGAAAAATTATTTGGCATGAAACAGTGAAGTAACAGACCTAGCAATTGATTCAATATAATAATTCCACTTAATGTAAGTCGAAAACGTGAGACCAAAACATATAAAAAACGTGTACCTTTGTGAATAACTGATTTCTGCTAAAAGAAGATATCTTTGCCGTAATTATCCGTCATTAACGAGAAAAAAAACTGACATGGCAGCCATTTTGTTTTTAAAAATTTCTAATTAAATGTCGATAAGATAACGATTTTAAAATCAATTAAGAGCTGAAAACGATTGTAGAATAAACAGAGTTTTAAATATTTTTTTATTAGTATTGCGGTTTCATTATTTCAAATAGTTTTTTTTTATCGCTGGAGATTGGGTGACAGCAAAACTCCTCAACACCCTGACAAGTTTCTCAGTGTGATGCAGACCCCAGTACTTTTACGATTTGGAGTTTCACCTATTACTTTTATTATCGTATTTAATGACTCTATACTTGTACCAACGTTGTTTCATATGTTCATCAACGACATTTCTAATATCATCAGTCCGACAAAGTAAAACTGGCAACCGTTTTCAAAAAGGAGATCCAATCAGTGGTTAACTGGGGCAAGGAATGGCCTGTGACATTTAATGTATCAAAGAAAAAAACGCTTTCATTTAATCATCATATAGGACCTTTCCTGCCTGCCATCAGCATGGTTGATGCTAACCCCCTTTGCAATCCTTTATCCGTCTCGGACTCATGTTTTCCACTGACATGAAGTCAAGTGATTATATTAAATCAATTGCTAGGTTTATTGCTAGTAAAGTTGGTTAACTGTGTTGCGCAAAACATTTTTTCTCGTCAGAATCCATGTTACATATTTATAAATCTATCATTTATCTCTGAATTGAATATTGCTGCCATATCTGGACTTGGAATCCTGCTATATAACTCGAGATTCTCAACAAAATTCGAAGAAGGGTCTGTAATGTTATCCATCCTGACCTGGCATCTCGACTTCAATCACTTTCTTAACAACATGATGTAGTTTCCCTGTGTCTTTTCTACAAATATTTTCATGGCAATTCTTCTGATGAGCTTTCTTTCTTGCTGTTTCGATTGCTAAACTGTAAGCGTGCAACTAGACTGGCAACTAAGCTTATCTATTTTGCTGTTGAACTATCTTGATACAACCATATGTTCTATTCCAGTACTTTTTTTTTCCTGGGATTTCACCCCTGTAGAAGTCCTATTTTCTTCATTCCCAGCCACCTACAATTTTCAAAAATGTAAATGCAACGCCAAACGCCATCTCATGTCTTTCTGAAACCTGTTCAAATATTGTCACTTGTTCTCACTAAAGTTTTCTCGTTTTTCTTCCACTGTTATAAGCCCTTAAGTCCTAGTGGAATTATTGCTAAAAAAAAAAAAAAATGAATAACTTGTTTTCAGTCATTTTGGTCACGTGATGCTGAGTAGATATATTCACAATTATAACCCGTGCATCTATTTTAATGTCAAACTTAAAACCAACGCCACGCCATACGCGACAGTCTATCTCACAATTTTCTCGAATTTTCCTGGAAAACGATCAATGATGGCGGACAGTAGTCGGAATATAAAGCATAAATTCGACAAATTCATTTTTTCTTTATGTTTCCACTTGATATTAAACGACATATTCAAAACCAGGAACACCTCACGAGAGGGCTTAACACGGTCCTTGTGTTGTTCTATTTACAGATCGTGACATCTATCAGATGAAATTAAAATTTTTATTATTGTATTATTACAAAATTTTAACATATCAGCAGATTGCTATTAACGTCAACAACTGGACACAAATCTTACTTATTATAAAACGCAGGTTGTGTGTTTGTGTGACTGTACGTTTATATATTGGATCGGATTTCCCCCATTTTTCAACCGATTTCAACAAAATTTCACAGAACTGCGTAAAATTACGTTGCAGTGGTTCTGACAGCGCCAAAAATTGGAAAAACACAATTGTTTTTGCACGAAATTAATTTGAAAACACTATTCTGTCGCCAGAATGAAAGGGGGACAACTCATATCGAGTTATACTTATTATAAAACCCAGGTTGTGTGTGTGTGTGTGTGTTCGTTTATATATGGGATCGGATTTCCTACATTTTTCAACCGATTTCAATAAAACTTCACTTTTTTTTTGGCAGGTAGTGTTTCTTATTGTCTTGCACACTTTTTTCTTTATTTTTACATTCAGTATGCTTTAAAAATTCCATTTACAAGACAATTGTTTATAATAAAATTCTATTCAATCGATAGACTCATAACGATTGAAAACAATGTTTTTGTTTGAGTTTGGCTTTGAGCAATTCGTAAAAAAGAAAAAAAAAAAAACTAATTAAGACATGCGTGTCCGTCAACCTTAAACAATAATCTTTGTCAATTTTATTTTTCAGTCTTTATGATGGTTGATACTTGATCTATCTCTTACTGTTAACATCCCCAGGCAACGCCGGGCTCTACTGCTAGTAGTTATTAATTAAAACAATTCATAATTAACGCATAATTTTAAATTTATTAATTAACAAAATCAGAAGAGCCAGTATCGTTTTTTTTATCCCAATTTTCGTAAGAATCTTTGGGCAGTTCTTAAGTTTGCTCTAAAATCTTTTTCATCATTTTCATCAAAATTAAGATAGTCACGACATAGAAGAAAAACATGACGTTCTTTCGCGAAAGTCCTTGTTTTTTATCATCTTCTCTATCGAACAAAAGAGCGTGTCTCAAATATTGCATCATGGGAAATTATTCCTTTTATATCAGGCCTTTTCCAAGGGATGCTAACAGATATTAAAAAAAATGACCATAAATACGTAAAGAGAAAGCCAGAAGATGGAGGTCACATCAACATGATCATAACTAAATAAATACGTAAAAAATGTGTATATATTAGGTTGGTGCAAAAATAATGGCGTTTTTCACGTTAAAAAATACGTCAAAAAACGACATTATTTTTGCACCAACCTAATATCTATTTCTGCTATGTTATAATGCTTATTACCTAAATAATAAGAAAATACTGAATAAATCTTTTAAAAACATTAAAGTATATTTAATCACATCTCCCTAATAACTGTCGCGATCTGTAAATTTAAATTTAACCAAGTGAATGACTCCAATGCACAATCTAGAAGGAGAAAGCCAGAAGATGGAGGTTTCATCAGCAAGATCAAAATGAAATAAATAGGTAAAAAATGCGTATATAGTTATTTGTGCTATGTTATAACGTTTATTACCTAAACCATAATAATACTGAATATTTTTTTTAAACATGAAAGTATATTTAATGACATCTTCCTAATGACTGACGCAACCTGTAAATTTAAATTTGAGAAAGAGATTGACTCCTATACAAAATATAGAAAGAGAAAGCCAGAAGATGGAGGTCACATCAGCATGATCAAAATTAAATACGTAAAAAATGTGTATATATCTATTTCTACTATGTTATAATGCTTATTACCTAAATAATAAGAAAATACAGAATAAATCTTTTTTAAACATTAAAGTATACTTAATCACATCTCTCTAATAACTGTCGCGATCTGTAAATTTAAATTTAACCAAGTGAATGACTCCAATGCACAATCTAGAAGGAGAAAGCCAGAAGATGGAGGTCACATCAGCAAGATCAAAAGGAAATAAATAGGTAATCTTTTTTAAACATTAAAGTATATTTAATCACATCTCCCTAATAAATGTCGCGATTTGTTAATATAAAAAAACTGAACTCTTTAGAGTCAATATTTAAAAAAAAAATAGTCGGTGGTTAGTGGATCTGATTCGGATTTCGGTTCGAATTCCAAACCAGTTCGTTACATTCGTCACCAGCTAATAACTACGAGAAAAGGTATGGATTCATCTATTCTCCCCAAAACTATGGGTAAGATAGGAGTCAGACTGGGTCTTAGGTAGCAACTAGTCTAAGAGAAGGAAAATGGATTCAAACCACCTGCTCCTGTCACTTTAGGCAAAGGTTAGAAGGTAAATTCAAAACCAAATCCACCTCAACATCCCCGGAACCGGCGCTGTTCTGGCTCGTCATCAAGAGCCACGATTGTGAAAGGAGTGGTGACCGCAGCGGCATAAAATGAATGAGTCAGACATCACAACCCCAAGGATTAGTGTCTTGTTTAACAATGGTGAATGACAAGGAAGAGACACTCCTGTTCATGAACGAAGATGTTAATCTTCTCAGGTGTGTCCATTCGTCCGAAGATTGGCTAAACTTCATTTGAAAACAACACACACACACACACACATACACACACACACACACACACACACACACACACACACACACACACACACATATATATATATATATATATATATATATATATATATATATATATATATATATATAAAGGAATATATAAATGGAAAAGTTTATAATTGTTCCAACGAGAGAAAAATGTATATTTTTTAAAAACAGAGAAATTTTGCGGTTATAATTTTTTTTTTTTTTTAATTGATATATTATATTTTAGTGTTCATAATTTTGCTACACGAGTTTCCGATTTCGTGACCTTCTTCAGTCTAATTAAAGGAATCAATTTTTAAAGTAATAAATTTTCACTTACGTCTTTTTAATGTTTCGTTGTTCATTTTCTGTATCTGAAGTGGGCCTTGATCTCATTTTCGAACTGTTGGTAAAAGTGAGTTTCTGCCTAAGTGGTAATAAAATCATAAAGTTTGGTCTTAGTTGTGGCGATGACAGGTGTGTTGATGATAGATATCCCTCTATCACCACATCAACCCTGAGACTGTCAAATCCATTTTCATTGTTGCGTATCCTGTGTGCGTGCGTGTCCCGTTAGCTTGGACATGAATCAGCACACACACACATATGTATATATACATACATACCCCCCCACATATGTGTGTGTGTGTGTGTGTGTGTGTGTGTGTGTGTGTGTGTGTGTGTGTGTGTGCATGACCGTATTGGACAATTCGACATGTTATAATGGTGAGCATACTTTGCGCACAAGGTCAATTACGACAGAGTTCGGCACTCACAGGGTGCACCAAACAGACAACCTTCTGACAAATCTAAACTACACTTTGTAAATCATTATATATATATATATATATATATATATATATATATATATATATATATATATATATATATATATATATACGTATGTGTGCGCGTGTGTTTTGGGACAGTAATACTTCCTGTTTCGTTAAAAATTACTGACAATGTAGTTCTGTTGTTTTTCTTATCAATTAACCAATTTTGTTGTATTATTGCAAATAATACATACATATATATATATATATATATATATATATATATATATATATATATATATATATATATATATAATATTAGTGGTAAATATACATATATATGCAAAATCCACAGGTGCATATATACACATGTATATTTTAGAATAAAAAATTTCCGAGAGGATAAAATCCAGGTAGAACTCAATGTCCAGAACAGAGTAAGGATATAATAAAAAGGCTTAAACACTAATATTCCATGGTCATAATTTATTCCATTGGAATCGTAAATACGATCCAATTCATCAGACCTACAAATTCAAAAAGAAAACAGAAAAAAACCCACTCCGGAAATAAAAATTTCAAGGAATAATCCGGAGTAAATTTTTCCATTTCAATCTGAATAGGTTCGAATAAAAGCAGTTTAACTGGAAGTATATATGGGTTTTTTTCTGTTTTCTTTTTGAATTTGTAGGTCTGATGAATTGGATCGTATTTACGATTCCAATGGAATAAATTATGACCATGGAATATTAGTGTTTAAGCCTTTTTATTATATATATATATATATATATATATATATATATATATATATATATAGAGAGAGAGAGAGAGAGAGAGAGAGAGAGAGAGAGTGAGAGAGTGTGTGTCCGACGGACTGATAGACTGAGAAATAGAGAGATATAAATTTGAGAGTTTGATTATTGTATGAAAACAAAATTTGATTATATTATATATTAAAATTTCTTAATATTAGGTTGGTGCAAAAATAATGCCGTAATAATATCGTTTTTTGACGTTACAAAATACGGCAAAAAACGACATTATTACGTCATTATTTTTGCACCAATCTAATAGCAATTTTTCAAAATTTATTCTGTTATCACGTGTCAATTCACACCCAACAAAGGTTCTTTGTTTCCTTAACAATGGTGAAAAGACACTCCTGTTCATAAACATTAGGCTCATAAGAAGATCATAATATATTTGCCAGATATGGCTATTCGCCCGAGGATGAGGGAAGGAAACTGCATACAAACCATTCGGAAGCCACACACACACACACACATATATATTTACATTTACACAATGGTTTGTAAATATATATATGTACATACGTGTGTGTGTGTGCATACGTATTTGGCAAGCAATTTTCGTCATGATTCTTTAAAAATTACTAACAAGGTACTTTTCTTTTACTTATCAATTAACTATTTTCGCATTGCTGTAAATTATATATATATATATATATATATGTATAATTATTTATTTAAAAATATGATTCCAACACGCTACATAAGAGTTCTCATGTTTCAAAACAAGAGCCGAAAACTTCAATATAATTATTTGAATTAAATCGAATTAAAGTAAGCTCTGTAGCGTGTTGGAATCATATTTTTAAATAAATAATTATATTTATGCTCTACTTTTGTATCGAGCACTGTTTTTTTTTTAAAATAATAACAAAAATACTAGAGAACTTTGGATTATTTACCTAACCAGTTCTTTCCTATTTTCTATATATTTTCACACACACACACACACACACACACACACACACACACACACACACACACACACACACACACATATATATATATATATGAAGAAATATAGTTTGAAAATGTGCTATATTTCTGGGATAAAGTGCTCAATATCAGAGATAGAGCGTATATAAATATAGATATAAAACTGAACAAAGAAGTCAACACTCAGAGGCGACAGGCTGTTTCATGCTAGACGCAATCTTCAGATTCGCGGCCTGACAATTGCGTCTAGCAGGAAACAACCTGTCGCCTCTGAATTGTTGATGTCTATGTACTTTCTATCTTTATATATATATATATATATATATATATATATATATATATATATATATATATATATATATATAAAGTGAGAGAGACAGATTTGAAATGATGAATTGCTGTATAAAAACAAATTTTTAGTATTTATAAAATGAAAAAACAATATCGATAGGCATTCAAATTATTGTTATTGACGTAGTAGGAATATATTTTTTATGTATCTATCTAATCTCAGTCTTTATATCTATCTAATTCTGTTCATATCTATCTATCTATCTATATATATATATCTATATATATATATATATATATATATATCTAAGTCTGTTCATATCTATCTATCTATTTAATTCTGTTCATATCTATCTATCTATCCTTATATATATATATATATTTATATATATATATCTTTATATATATTAAAGTAAGCTCTGTTCCATCTTCAAGCGAAATTTTTTTGGGAATAACTTATTTCTGAAATTTACGTGTTTTAATAGCATATTCATAATTGAAATCAAAATTTCCATGGTAACAGCCAGGGTGATTGTTTAAATAGGAAGGGGTGTTGCGTGTTAATAATTTGTATGTATATATATATATATATATATATGAGCGTTTGCATATATGTGTGTGCATGTGCGTGTGTGGTATTTTTACTAAATTTTGTTTAACCTGACAAGAACTTAAAATTATAATCTGCCTCCTGGTCGACATCTGTGTTTGAGTCGAGAATCTTGACTTCTCAACATCAAGGCATGTAAAGCCGTTCTCATTTTAAAGCATGTTGGAACACAGTCTTACTCCTACCATGTCCTTCCATCTCCGGTTGTACATGATTAAGTTAGCTGAGTAAATGTCAATAGCAGGTTACCTTGGATCAAACTAACTGAAGCAGAAATGATTTGTCAATTGCCACTTCGGCATGTTGGCTGTTATGGATGTAGCTAACAGACAGAATCACACGCTTCTCAGAAGAAAGAAAAAAAGATCAAATACAAATGATTATAGAAACATTAACACATTACACTTTTTTCCACCATTTTTCGGCGTGTCTTTGAAGGTAGGAAATTAAAAAAAAAATATTTCTTTCGCAATGACCCATATCTTGACACATTTCTGATATTATCACGGATTATTTTTTTTCATGATTCACAGATATTTAAGTGGGGTGTAGATGTCACTTTTGAAGCTAAAAGAAATCTTCGTTCCAGTATTCGCCATTTTGTTTTATTTTATTCGTCTTGAAAAAAAATAACAAAAAAACAAAACAAAACAAAACAAAAAACCTCACGATTAATGGAAGTTATGGAGTTGAAGAAGATTTAGAGACAAATGTATTATCTGACGCCAGCGTATCATGGAACGGCACAGACGAACTTGCTGAGACCATGGAGAATGTTTAAACATAATTGTGAAAGAAGTTAAAAATCTCCACTTTTGCTCTTGTGATGATAAAAAGAAAACATTATTAAAAAGGGAGAACAATAAACGAACATAAAAGATAACTGTTGTAACCTAGAAAAAGGTAACTGAATGAGGAATAACCAAAACGAAGGTTGGAAATGAAATGGTATTCTTTATAACATCAACAAAATACAATACTCGCCAGCGGCCTGAAATAGGTATACCACTGCTAATGGTGGACTACTTATTACCCCCACTTACAATAGTGTCTAACGTATTTATGAGGATTGGGACATACCCATTAGTGTTAATAGGTACGGTATATAATAAAAACTATTGACATCGCATTTAATTTTTTTAAGTGGAGGCGTAGATTTCATTTTTGAATCTAAAAGATATCTTCCTTCTCGTATTCGCCATTTTGTTTTATTTTATTCGTCTTAAAAAAAAAAGAAGAAAAAAAACAACAACTCACGATTAATGAAAGTCTACAGTGATGAATCTTTAGAGACAAACGGCTTATCTGATACCAGCATATGAGGGAACAATACAGACGAACTTGCTGAGACCACAGCAAATTTTAAACATAACTGTAAAAGAAGTCACCACAAGAAAGTCAATAAAGCCACTAAGATTACTGAGTGTGAGAGAATATGAGAAAGAGAAAACATTGTTAAGAGAGAACAATAAAAGAACATAAAATGTTAAATGTAGCCGTCTCTTCTACTCCAACAGCTTCATGTATCGCACTTCTCGCCTGTGGATCTCCCTCCCCGTTTCTTGTTTTCCTGAAAGCTATAATCGCCAATTATTCAAATGTAATGTCAATCGACGTCTTCAGATAACCTGATCTATCCCCTAACCTTCTCTTCATCCTTTCCTGTATCCTCTTTGCTCTTGCTCCAACTCTCTGTAACCCCTTGCGTGCTAGTGGCTTCCCGTCTTGGGGTGGAATGCTTAAAAAAAAATAATAAAAAATAAAAGATAGCTATTGACATTTCATTTAAATTTTTTTTTGAAGTGGGGGCGTATATGTCATTTTTTAACGTAAAAGAAATCTTCATTCCAGTATTCGTCGATTAATGAAAGTTTTGCAGTGATGAACATTTAGAGACAGACGTTTTATCCAATGCCAATTTATCTGGGAAGGATGAAAACGAACTTGCTGAGACTAAAGAGAATTATTGTTCATTGTCTCTTACGGATGAATTCTATTTCCGATGTTGCAATCTTCAAAGTACCGTTTACTTTATGTTGTGGATTCCGCGTGAAAAATCGGTCTCCAATAAATGACAAACGCAAGTATTTAAGCTAAGAAATTAAATGTATTTACACAAAATACAAAAGGTAATGCTGTTAGTAAAATCCAGGAACGCCGGTTAGTATTAATCAAAGATCGCTATATACAGTCTTGAAGTAAACTTCCTTAGGGTCGGGTGTCCTTGTAACTGACTTCTAACGTCAACTCAATCACAGTGTCTATGTACTTTCCACCCTGTTCCTCCACCTGTTCCTCTCCTCTCATCTCTGACTGACTGTGGCTATTTTATGGCAGCAGGACGAGTCCATTTATATCAGAAAAGGGTGGACCCCATAATACATTATTTACATTCAAACTAACGGTCTTTTTTAATCACTTTACCCCAAGCAAGGGAATAAAGCCACTAAAACGCAAGGGGAGGGTTACTAAGAGAATATGAGAAAAAGAAAACATTATTAAAGAGAGATAACAATAAAAGAACAAGAATTAAGAACACAAAAAGTAACGATTGAATTTTTGACGATCAAAGTTGACTGGAAACTAAGAATCCCAAAGAGAATTCCACAAGCGAGAAGTGCGAGACAAGAAGCTGTTAGCATAAAACCTACGGTTGCATCTACCTATTTGATTTGTAAAATGATGAGACGTTGCCGCCAATCTAGTACTGCGCTTAAATTCAATTAAATTAAATGTATTCATTGTTGATATCATCACAACGTTTCGACTGTTGTCTCCTCCGGCCTTCGTCAGTGGTCTGTCGATCCCGATAACGTAATTGGAATTTCGAACTAATACATGTACCCGAGTAGGGTGATCAAAAACAGACCGAGCAACAACCGAGCCACAAGGCGATATATCCGTAGACACCAACAGCAGAAGGACGACATGAGTCTATCCCTGTAGATTAAATAAAAAAAAAGGCTTCAGATCGAAATTTGCTGAAGATTACCCGGATTGAAGAAAGCCGGAGAGTACAACGACCGAAACGAATAGCAACAAAAATGAGGTCAATGTAAGTAACGTCTGGTGAATCATATTCATCTCTTATCCTTTCCCCAATCCTCCTCAGTCTTTTCTTTCACTTTCACTCCCTGGAGCCCGCTGCTTACTAGTGGCATTATCGCCTTGTTTGGAGTAAAATAATGATTATATATATATATATATATATATATATATATATATATATATATATATATATATAATAAGGCCTGAAATTAATATATATATATATATATATATATATAATAAGGCCTGAAATTAATATATATATATATATATATATATATATATATATATATATATATATATATATATAATAAGGCCTGAAATTCAGACACAAAAAACTTCAAAGTATTTATGTTATTGTGCGAGGACACACATACACATTCGCACAGACACACGTATATATATATATATATATATATATATATATATATATATATATATATATATATATATATACGTGTGTCTGTATTTCAACAATTATAAACAGTTACCATAAGTGTTATATAAAGCCACCCAAGCCACTTGATTTTTTCAAAACACAAGCGTCAACACCTGGAAATATAAACAGTAACGAATTTTTGAAAAACTAATACGTAACAGGTTAAAGTAAAAAAAAAAAAAATTAAAATAACGATTAAAATTTAAAATGAAAAATAAAACATTTTTTCTGAATACTACTTAATTTTAATGTTTCTCTGTAAAAATAACAGATTGGGGAGTGAAACCGACAGTCACCATGCAGTATTGACTCCTATGTCCAAACTGTTTATTGCTATCTTTCTCGCTACGAAGTTGCGCTTAAACGTTGATAGTCTGACTATGAAGGAGTGGTGCTAGAGTTGTGAAACATTGCATGCATTAATTTCAACTCCTCTTATTAATAATTGTGTTGTTTCTTTCTAGGTAACTCGACCTGAAAGTATTTCTAACAGTGACCCACCTGCGTGGATTTTGTCGCAATCGGTCACCATTTCGTGTGGATGTGACTGTAATTGTAATGACTGGCATATTGGGTAGCGTCACGTTTTTTCTGTAATCATTTCACCCCAAGCAAGGGGATAAAGTCACTAAGTCGCAAGGGACTTACTGAAAGTGATAGGAATTGAGAAAACGTTAATGAGGAAAAAGGACAATAAAAGAACCGGATTAAAAAATGATGACGATTAAGTGATTGAAGTCGAGATGTCAGATCAGGACCGATAACATTGCAGATTCTTCTTTGGAAATTGTCCAGAATCTCTAGATACACAGCTAAAGCACTAGACCGGATGTAGTAACAATATGTAATGCGAGGGCGCATGGTCGATTTACATATGTGCAAGATAGATTTGAATGGAGGAACAGTGGAGTAATGGATAGTGGCTCGGATTGGGCAGTTGGAGAGCCGAGTTCGAATTACAGTCAACTTCATTACATTCGTTTGCATGCAAATACCATTGTGAAAAAGAATGGATCCATCTATTCTCCCCAGTTATGGGTAAATAGCAGGACAAACTAGGTCCTATAGCCTTGCTTGGCAGTCGGTCTAGGGAAAGGAAAACTCTTAATTCATAACCAGCAAGGAGAAAGTTGAGCTCCATCAGGCTATTTTTTACTCCTACTGCGGTTGCAGTACATTTAGTGCCCCTACGACCCTTATGGGTTACGGGTCTCGTCATCTTGAAGAGAGATTCTGGTAAGAAAAAATGTCTACCATGACACAGTGAACCATCCTTCCTAGCAGCACTTAGCAACTTGTAGAATAACAATACAATAAACAGCATATACCGGCGTAAGGGTCCCAGCTAGCGTCCAGCTAGCGTCCAGCTGGCAGACAAAAATAAAGCAGGTTGTAACTCAATACAAACCCTGCAAACGAACTGATGAATCAAGCTGGTATTTATATAGAAATACCTCCACTCAGGTACCAGCAGCCAATCACAGCCCAAGCAATGGACTATTCCACTTTAGCACAATGAGATGCTCCATGGGACCATAAATAGCTCTCCTTCTCAAGGTTGAATTACTATTCACTTAGCTTGCTCCACAACTGAGTGTTTATCTCAACCACGTGATTCTCTACATGGCGCTGTGAACAGGATCTCTAATTACTTTAGGTTTGCTTGGCTGTAAATCTATATAATAAATGCGAATGTCAGTGTGTCATTGTGTCACACCTTTTCAACTTTACTCCTAGAGGCTGTAGCCCAACATATTGTACCATTCTGGAATCAAGCCAACTCTGTGAGCAAATTAAAAGGCACCTTCTGAATATGGGACTCACTACCAACAACCTCATTCATCATTGAGTCTGACAACATGGATGACTGGGTCAAATTAACAACCCTATTAGCAACATTTGGTGCAAATGACAACCTGGAGCTCATCTCACCAGACGTTATCCGTGCGGCGGGACGCAGCGACCCGCAATACAAAAAATTAATTGAAGTAATACAAAATGGATTCCAAAGGTCGCGCATCCTCACTGCACTCGAAATACACGAATACTGGGAAGTGAGGCACCGCCTAAGTGTTGACGACGGATTAGTGCTCTTAGATCAAAGAATCGTTATCCCCACCTCTCAACGCGCAAAAGTCTTACATAGCCTACATTCTGCACATCAAGGCGAAATTGGCATGAAGGCACGTGCCAATGAATCTGTTTATTGGCCCGGGATGAATGCTTCAATACGTAACATTAGAGCAGGTTGTATGTTCTGCTCAAAAATTGCCCCGAGTCAACCAAAAGAGCCAATCAATTTGACACCATCTCCTGATTGGCCATTTCAGCAAATCGTCATGGACATCTTCCATGTTGGGAACCATAGTTACTGAGCATGTGTTGACAGGTTAACAGGCTGGCTGAATCTATACCACTTGAGCCACGGAGAAGCTAATGCGTCAAGGATTATTTCAATTTGCCGAGACATATTTCAAACCTACGGCGCTCCCGAGGAACTCAGCACTGATGGTGGGCCACCCTTCACATCCCTTACGTTCAAGCAATTTTTACAAGACTGGGCTGTTAAACACAGGTTATCATCTGCTGGTTACCCACAATCCAATGATCGAGCAGAGCTTGCTGTCAAAACGGCCAAGAGAATCGTAAATGGCAACACAGGAGCTCAAGGATCGTTGGACAATAATCGTGCAGCAAGAGTCATCCTCTAATACAGGAATACGCCCATTCAAAACATTGGGCTATCCCTTGCTCAACTACTACTCCACCGCCGACTACATGACTACATACCATCCCACCCCACACTCTATAAGCCACACACGAATTGGATAATTGCTGCCCAAAATCGCGAGATAAGTCTGTCCCGGTGGAACGCTCATCTCATAGAGCGATACAATAGAACAGCACACATATTAAACCCCCTTCATAAAGGACAAATAGTGGCACTACAACGGCCGTCAACCCGCCGATGGGACACAACAGGTCAGGTCATTGAAACCCTCCCCAACCACCAATACCGTATCAGAGTTGACGGATCAGGTAGAATTACCTTACGAAATCGCCGATTCCTCAGGAAACTGGATACACCAACAATTCCAGTTCCAAGACCTAGTGCCTTACCCGAGACCCCTACACCAATGTCACAAACATTCGACGCTGGAATAACATCAAACACTGCTCAGCCGTCTACAATAACACGGACAAAACCCCCTCGGGCATTGCCCAGACTACTTCCACACAACCAGCCAGGTTTAAAGGAACTCATCCCTCCCCAAAGGCCACTACCCACACGCGATGGGGGGAAGGGAGATGTAGAATAACAATACAATAAATTGCACTTACCGGTGTAAGGGTCCCAGCTAGCGTCCAGCTGGCAGACAAAAATAAAGCAGGTTGTAACTCAATACAAACCCTGCAAACGAACTGATGAATCAAGCTGGTATTTATATAGAAATACATCCACTCAGGTACCAGCAGCCAATCACAGCCCAAGCAATGGACTATTCCACTTTAGCACAATGAGATGCTCCATGGGACCATAAATAGCTCTTTCTCAAAGTTGAATTACTATTCACTTAGCTTGCTCCACAACTGAGTGTTTATCTCAACCACGTTATTCCTCTACACAACTGATTCGATGAAATCGTTCCAATTCCCAACAGTGTAAAACGTTAGAAGGCGCGATACGTTCCACTCTTGGGGGTTATAGAACTCAAATATGGTTCTCTAAGACGAATAAAAGAGAGCAGTTTTGTTTCAGAGGCGAAAATGTATGAAAAATACATTATAATCTTGTTGATTATAGTGATGAACAGGGAGAGAGGTCTCATCAGGATCTCAAGGTAATGGAAGAAAAATAAAAAGGCAGATGGGACTTTAACCTGATGACTGATTTCTGCTCTAGCTTCAAAAGAGATCAACCTTTTCAAAAGCAACGTAGAGTTTTCAAGAAGAGAAGATTTATACCTTTAGATGGACAAAAATAAATGTATTTTTCATTCTTTGTTTTGATTCAAAAATTGATGACACATGTTTGCCTTAATTTCATTTTGTGTGAGATTTTTCTGAAAACTTTTTCTGAACTGAAAATGAATTCTTTAAGTTATTGGGACACTTTTTCTTTTATGATAAGTTATTTCAAACTTGAAAACGTTTAAGGTTTGTTCTACTTGGCCATGGCATATCACTGTTAAATGGTAATTTTGGTCTATTTTAAGAAAAATAGAAATTATCTGTACTCAGAAAACGAGATGTGATGGAAAAAATGGACTTGATTTTCAGATTTAGTGTGAAAAAAATATAGCCTAGAAACATATGTCCATTGCCCAACACAATTTTGGTCGAAAGAAAATATCGTCCGGTGTAATAGGCCGGGATATAAAGTGGTCGAAACGTTGTGAGTATAAAAATCAAGATGAGCATGCTGGTCTGAAGGGGAAATAACAGATTAAAGACAATTTATAATCTCAAAAAATCAGATAAACACCAGATAGGCATAGCCAACTAGGCACTTTACAGATAGGATGTTAACCTGATGACTGATTTCTGCTGGAGCATCAAAAGAGATCAACCTTTACAAAAGCACCCTAGAGTTTCCAAGATTTAGAAGATATATACCTTTGGATGGACAAAAAAGAATGTATTTTTCATTCCTTTTTATCTTCTTTCTTTTTAATTCAAAAATTAATGACATATGTTTGCCATAATTTAATTTTGTGTGAGAAACTTTTCTGAAAAATTTTCTGAACTGAAAATCCTGAAAATGCATTCATTAAGTTATTGGTATCCATTTTTTCTGACAAGTTATTGTAACCTAAAAACGTTTAAGGATAGTTCTACTTGGCCTTGGCATATCACTGTTAAATGGGTATTTTGGCTTATATTAAGAAAAATAGAAATTATCTGTACTGAGAAAACGTGATGTGATGGGAAAAATGCACTTGATTTTCAGATTCAGCGTGACAAAATAACCCAGAAACACTATTTACATTATTCGGTCTATTGTCCTCATCTTTGTCGCCATATTTATTACAACGTTTCGGTCATTGTACGCTCTGACCTTCTTCAGGTGGTTGGAATGTCGAACTGAACCCTTTATTTCGCTCGTTGGGGTAGACTGTTTTAGTTTCACGTGCCATGTTTAAAGGATGTCAGTTATCAGTTATCTCCTGTTAATTCCCCTCTCCAAGTTCTCCACTGCCTTAACCGGGTATTGAACTCACAACTCTTTAGGTCCTGTCACTGGATCTAACCAACGCCTTTATCCATTGTGTCATGTACCCGTGTATGAATTTCAGAGAATTATAAACCTAATATCTTCAGCATCCATTTTTAACAGTGATCATATTGCAATTTTTGCTCTTATCATTACATATTTTTACCAGAGCTCATATTGCAATTTTTGCTCTTATCATTACATATTTTTACCAGAGCTCATATTGCAATTTTTGTTGTTATTATCGCTTTTCTCTGGCACTCCTTATTACTGGTTCCTATATTGTATTCATTTCTATGCTTGGTCGGCTCAGGAGATCTTTGTGGTCAAACATATCTGCTGATTCCTTAAGTTCACGAATTTTCCCATGATGTCCTTTGTCTATGATCTCAACCTGATTCCAGTGATCTCCCTTTTCTCTCCATATCTGGTCAGCCACGCCTGATTTTTCCACTTCCCCTCGACAAAGATGGCGACAAAGATGAGAACAATAGTCCGAATAATGTAAATAGTGTACATAATATCTTATCTCAGAAATATAGACAGCCCAGAAAGAAAATATCGTCCGGTGTGATAGGCCGAGGTATAAAGTGTCCGAAACATTGTGTGTATAACAATCAAGATGAGCATGCTGGTTTGAAGGGCAAATAACAGATTAATGATAATTTATCATCTCAAAAGATCAGAGAAAAGTAATGACAGAAGGCCGGAGAGTATAACAGCCGGTATATTTGAAAACTAATATAAGCATACTGGTCTGAATAGCAAAGAATGTATTAGGTTGGTGCAAAAATAATGACGTAATAATGTCGTTTCTTGACGTTAAAAATACGTCTAAAAACGACATTATTACGTCCTTATTTTTGCACCAACCTAATAATATTCGGTTGGTGCAAAAGCAATGACGGTTTTTGACGTTAAAAAATACGTCAAAAACCGTCATTATTTTTGCACCAACCTAATAATGATTACTCATCTAAAAAATTCCGACAAAATGGCATCCTAGATGTGAAGAAAGAAAAAAACAACAACTTTGAAATGCATTAATCTCCTGTAGAAAAAATACTCTGTGAAATTGCCAACTGGAATGCAAGAAGTTCAGAACACTACAAGATAGTCAACAATTTTAAGATATCAAAACTCTCCCTCTCTCTCTCTCTCTCTCTCTCTCTCTCTATTTCTTCACAAAGGCGGAATCTTCAACTCTCTCAGTTTTGTTTGTTTTTGATTTGATGCGATTGTGCCAGACGCATTTTTTTTTCTGAGCTTCAATATTAAAAGATCTATCGTCACTGTTTTAAATTGACTTCTACGTAATCTTACCTATAAATATTGTCTACAAGATTTTTTAACTGCTTAGTTTATGAAGAACACTGGACGTGACGAGCGTCGTAACGAGAATACCGTACACTTGGGCAAATAAATCAATCAGTTCGAAATTGCCTTCGAATAACAGTGAATGTGACAGTTATAACAATCATAACGGCGTCGCACATCTTTGAAATAAAGGGCCCTCTTCAATATTCCTGAAGATAAACACGGAACGTGACGGAAATAGCAATCAGAACAAGATACACCTTATATAAAATAAAGGGTTTTTTGTTTAATATTGCCGATGAGAGACATTCAAGAGTGCAGAAATAGTAATGTGAAAATATACGCTATGTGTAAAATAAAGGGTTATGTTTAATATTCGTGGAGAAGAACATAGAAAGTGAGAGAAATATCAATTAGAACAATATACAAGATGTGTAAAATAAATGGTTGGGTTTAATATTCCCGAGGAAGAACACTGAAGACGACAGAAATAGGAATACACGATGTGTAAAATAAAGGGGTTGGTTTTAATAACCTCGAGGAGAAACATTGAAGGCGACAGAAATAGCAATTACTACAATATACACCATGTGTAATTAAATAGGGTGTGCTTAATATTCTCGTCGAAGTATACCTAAAATGGCAGAAATTGCAGTTAGAACAATATATATCATGTGCAAAATATGGGTTTCTGTTCAGCATTTCCGAAGAAGGACACTAAAGGCGGCAGAAATAGCTAATAGAACGATCAGAAAAGGAAAAAAAAAATTGAGTGTGTGAGAAAATCCTTGTTGCTGAAAGTTCTCGGAAGAGAATGGCCAGACTGGTAATTTTGTTGGTAGAAAAGCAGCAGTACTTCAAATGATCAATGTTTACGTCGGATGCTTTCCATCCAATTTTAATCTGCAAAAATGTAAATGCAATGTTAATCGCTATCTAATGTACTGGTTACTCTTCTTTTGTTCTCGCTCCTTAGCAATGTTCTTTTTTTTTGTAACTCTTCCATAAAAGTATTTGTGTCTTAGTGGCTTTACTGGTTTGCATAAGAGGAACTCGATTAAATGAAAGGACACAGAAAAGAATATCGGAACTCACAAAAGGTGGGGGCTTATTTTATCGATTATCCTGATGTTAGTAATTTTTGTTTTGATTTTAACTGCACTTTTCTTCATTTTTTTCTGTCCTTATTTCTGGAAAAAGACAACAAATTCTGCATATAAAACTTATAAAAGTATTAAGAGTTAATATTTTCTCTAAAATAAGGAAAATTAAGGTTTTTATTGTTTTTTTTAATCATTTCACCCCAAGAAAGGCGGGAATAACACTAGTAAACGGGAGAGAGTTCCACAGGTGGGAAGAGCTGGAGTAGAAGGGGCGATTGCATTTAGCTATTTCAACAGTAAAATGGTGAGGCCTAGATGCCAATCAAGTAGCACGTTTAAATTCATGTATTCAGGCCACCAGGGAAAAAAAAATAGTTGCCATGAAAATATTTGTAGAAAAGACAGAGGGAAGCCACATGAAGTCGGTGAGAAAGTGACTAAAGTCGAGATGCCAAGTCTGGATCAATTAATTTCCAGATCCTTGTTTGGAATTTGTCAAGAATCAAGACATGGACTACAGTAGAAACTTTATTTTGAAAAATTAATCGCATTCATGCTTTTGGCCAACAAATAAAGATCAGTACAATCTCATTGTCATAGATTGGGTTGGATAAGACACATTTAATTTTCTGTTGAGTTTTCAGTTTGAACAGAAAGTTATAATGGAAGTAGCCTCAAACCCCAGCCAATATACACCGTCATGGTATGAATAATAAACAATTTAGTATTTACTGATGTCATCCAAGCTTCGCTTTAAACAAAGAAAGTTCGTCCTGAATTGCTACTGGAAGAACGAAAATGTACTTGAAGTACAAAGGTCGTATCGAAGAGAGTTTTATTCAGGTCCAACCACGCGGCTTACAATCTCACGGATTAGAGATAATCTTGAAGATCATCGTATCGTACACGGTGTGCATAAGAACCGTTTTGGAAGCTCACCGATATTAACAAGCCTTGCGAAGCAAGAAACGGCGATGGAAATTTTTTTTTCACGTAATAAAATGAACATGAAATTGAATGGAATTGGTTAGACAACATATCCAAACATAAGTCAATATCTTAAATAAAAAATTTAAAGTTTCTGTGTCCCCTCTCCTTCATGCGCATATGCAATTCCATCAATGTAAATATCGCATTAGTCTGATAAAGTCTTAAATTACCGAAACGCATTCCACAGAAATTTTTTTCCACTGTCATTGCAGGGTGTCTAAAAAAACGTTATACACTTTTACAATGTCTAGCCCAAGTCGACTTACTTTTTTTTCAGATTTACAGGTTGGTATTACTGTCATTCAAGCTTAACTTTGAACAAATGAAGTTCATCCTGAAATACTGCTGGAAGTACAAAAATGCACTTGAAGTTCAAAGGCCATATCGAAAAGAGTTTCATTCAGATCCACCCAGGCGGCTTACAATCCCACGAATTAGAGATATGTTTGAAGCTGATGGTACTATATACGTTATGCGCAAGAACCGTTCCGGAAGGTCACGGATATAAACCACACCCTGTGAAGCAAGAAATAGTGGTGGATAGTATTCACAGAAGTTCAAGAAACCCATCGAAATTTAGATTGTTGCTTGTGGATCGATTGCGTCGCGTTGTCAGTAAAGTCTGGATCAATTTGAAAAAATGTGACGACAAGCTCTTAAGAGCATGCATTTAGAATAAAGATTCTCTTCCAAGAACGAATTCCCTCCCCACGGAGGAATTTCAGGATTTCACGAGTGAATCTTTTATTCTTTATTTTTTTTTTAATTTTCAGAATTTTTTTTATTGAATTACAATAAACTGGCATTCTTTTAAATTTTGTGTTTATTGAAGTATGCTTCACTTTATTCATTTAAGAATTAATTATGAATTAATACAAATTACTGCACAGTTCAAAAAATCCATCAACATTTTCTGTTATTAAATTAATTTTTCTGTTAAATTGTAAATATCTATGTACTAATATGGAAAAGTATTCCGTTATTTACACTATTTACATTATTCGGACTATTGTCCTCATCTTTGTCGCCATATTTATTACAACGTTTCGGCCCTTCAGTATCTGTCTATATTTCTAAGATGACGTATTATGTACACTATTTACATTATTCGGACTATTGTCCTCATCTTTGTCGCCATATTTATTACAACGTTTCGGCCCTTCAGTATCTGTCTATATTTCTAAGATGACGTATTATGTACACTATTTACATTATTCGGACTATTGTCCTCATCTTTATCGCCATATTTATTACAACGTTTCGGCCGTTGTACGCTCTGGCTTCTTCAGGTGGTTCCAATGGCATTTTTTGAATTTTGTGTTTATTGAAGTATGCTTCAGTTTATTCATTTAATAATTTATTATGAATTAATACAAATTACTGCACAGTTCAAAAAATCCATCAACATTTTCTGTTGTTATTCAATTTGTAAATGTCTATGTGCTAATATGGAAAAGAATGAAGACTTTCAATATTATACACCCTTATGCAAATTAATTGAAAACAAAACGAATAATTCCGTTATTTACACTATTTACATTATTCAGACTACTGTCCTCATCTTTGTCGACATATTTATTACAACGTTTCGGCCCTTCAGTATCTGTCTATATTTCTAAGATGACGTATTATGTACACTATTTACATTATTCGGACTATTGTCCTCATCTTTGTCGCCATATTTATTACAACGTTTCGGCCTTTCAGTATCTGTCTATATTTCTATGATGACGTATTATGTACACTATTTACATTATTCAGACTACTGTCCTCATCTTTGATGCCATATTTATTACAAAGTTTCGTCCGTTTTTCGCCGGCCTTCTTCAGGTGGTTGGAATGTCAAACTGAGCCCTTTATTTCCTTGAAGACACATGGCACAGTGGATAAAGGCGTTAGTTAGATCCAGTGACAGCACCCAAAGAGTGTGAGTTCAATACCCGGTTAAGACAGTGGAGAACTCGGAGAAGGGAATTAACAGGAGATAAATGATAACTGACATCCATTAAACATGGCACTAGAACAGACTACCCCAGTGAGCGAAATAAAGGGTTCAGTTGGACATTCCAATCACCTGAAGAAGGCCGAAGCGTACAACGACCGAAACGTTGTAATAAATATGTCGCCCTTGATCTGGAGACCCCGCTGTTCGTTTTAAGGTCCTCGACAAAATCCAGAGACGGATATGCAATGTGGTTGGCCCTGTTCTGGCATCTCGTCTACAGTCGCTCTCTCACAGACGTGCCGTCGCCTCCCTCTGTCTTTTCTACAAATACTTTCACGGTAACTACTTCGACGAGCTACTTTCACTAGTGCCCAAACTGCATGAATTTAAACATGCCACTAGGTCGGCATTACAGTCCCACCCTTTCGCTGTTGAAACGGTTGAATTTAGCCGTCTCTTCTACTCCAATATCTTAATGTCTTGCACTTCCCGTCTGTGTAACTCCCTTCCTCTTCCCTGATAGCTATAATCTCCAACTATTCAAATGCAATGTCAATCGACATCTCCAGGGGCCTTGATCTATTCCCCGTCCTTCTCTTCATCCTTTCCTCTATAATGCCTCTCTACTCTTGCTCCCATTCTCTGTAACCCCTTGCGTGCTAATGACACTCCCGCCTTGCTTGGGATGAAACGCTTAAAAAAAACCCATCAAACCAAAAGATGTAAGACAAACAAAAACAAATAAGCGCATTTGTTTACCTCAGTGAAATCTCGAACAGATATTTGCAGAACGGACTTCGCTCCCTCATGAATAAATATAATCGAACTATTTATAGCGACGTTCGTTCGCCTACGCTACAAGAGCCCGGGGCATTATAGTCCGCAGTGGTTCGCCAGAAAAATAATTAATGCTTCGTTGGTAGTAGTTTCAGCGCTTAGTAGCCACGCCGTATTAGATCCTGCTTAAGATAATGACATAAATACTTACATTTACTTATCTGTAGTCAACAATATGATAGATGAATGGTGACGCATACATAAACATTTTGAGGCACAAGGAAAAACAAACAATGACGTTGGTATTGTTAAACACGAACGTGTATGGACAGAAATTCATACTTGAGAATCTATCTATCTATCTATCTATCTATCTATCTATCTATCTATCTATCTATTTATCTATCTATCTATCTCTTTTAATTATCTATCTATCTATCTATCTATCTATCTATCTATCTGTCTAAGTCTTTTAATTATCTATCTATCTATCTATCTATCTATCTATCTATCTATCTATCTATCTATCTAAGTCTTTTAATTATCTATCTATCTATCTATCTATCTATCTATCTATCTATCTATCTATCTAAGTCTTTTAATTATCTATCTATCTATCTATCTATCTATCTATCTATCTATCTCTTTTAATTATCTATCTATCTATCTATCTATCTATCTATCTATCTGTCTAAGTCTTTTAATTATCTATCTATCTATCTATCTATCTATCTATCTATCTATCTATCTATCTATCTATCTATCTAAGTCTTTTATCTATCTATCTATCTATCTATCTATCTATCTATCTAAGTCTTTTAATTATCTATCTATCTATCTATCTATCTATCTAAGTATCCTCGTAATCTATCTATCTATCTATCTATCTATCTATCTATCTATCTTGTAAGCTAACACTCAACAAAATTCTCGTATGTTATATATATTTATATTTTTAGTTTTATGTGAAAACCTTTATGGAAATACGTGTATAATGTAGTGCTGAAAAATTCTGAGACACACCCGCTTTGACACTGATACTCACCCTATAAAATGCTCAAGAGCCACTCTGGCTAGAGGGTTACAGTGTAAAAGACTATAACTATAATTGATAATGACACCAAAAGTTGAAAGGTGGAGAATAATTCATCACTTACAAGGGCTTGGAGAACATTTTTGAACTCTATCAAGGCTGGAGAGTGAAGTCTGCGCAGCTCCCGCCCCAAAATAACAACAGTACTATGAAATTAGAAAATAAAATATCTATACCTATGCCATTAAATATATTTGTTTATAGTATTAAGAATAGCTTTTAAATAACATATCTCCCAACACCCAATAAGTAAATAGGTAAGATAAAAATAAAGTGAAATTCACACTCAAGATCTATCATATCGTTGAAATTTAGCATCTATCTGTGGTTTAATGCCAAATTTACTGCAATAACATTGACTTGTACAGTGTAACCCGGATATAAGAGAGTTGTCGGGACGGGAGAATAATTCTCTTATATCCGGGTTTCTCTTATATCCGGGTTTGGTCTAATTTATATACATTAACACAGACTCTAATTTGGGACCAGATAAAATCTCTCTTATATCCGGGTCTCTTATATCCGGGTTACACTGTATAACAAAATGCAACTCTGCTATGTGGGCTGCTCTGGAAGTATTGCCTCCTATTTTATTATATTGTCCCACAGCGTCAGAGGTGGATGCTTGGGATCTGTCAGTAGAGTTGGAACCTTCCGCAAATAAACCATGTTTTTTTTTTTTATTAGAGATAGTAGAGTTATTGGTATCCTTCGACGTTTTTTTTTTTTTTTTTTTTTTTTTTGTGAACATCTGTGTCGATTAGAGGTGAAAATAGTTACGTCGTAGTAGTCATACGTTTTGGACGTGGATACAGCGATTTGTGTGACAACCCACGATATGGGGAGTCCTGCACAGATGTCAGTCCACGAATTGTTGATCGTAGGCGAAAATGTAATTATTAAAATATTATCATAAACAGTGAGTACTACTGCGAAAAATGAATATTTTGTAGCTGAAAACGAGAGCCAACATTCAAGTATATCTATTTCAAAGCAAAAAGTCTTTCGTAGTGCGTTGTTGGATCCAGAATTAATTGTTTTAACTTGTGTCTCAAAATATTGACCGAAATACATTTCGTTGATATTGTTCATAAGAAAGAAGTAAGAAAGAAAAAACAAAGAAAGAAAGTAAAAAAAGAATGAAACAAAATTATCGTGATCAGTCGGACTACGTAGATCTGAGCCCTATCAAAGCTGGATACATATTTAACAGGCAATGTATTTTTTGCTTTAATTTTATAAACAGTCTTCAAATATCTCTAATGACTTGTATGCCCTGTTTTGCAAAGAGCACATTTTTATTTCAACTTATTGTTTTCAAATGACTATCTTAAATAATTTATTCTGTACAGTATGCGGTTTTTTTAGCGGATTGTATCTTTTGAGAAAAGATAAATTAAGTTTAGCTCGACCTTCAATTCGGCGAAAATCAAATAAAGTGTCAGCCTTAATTCGTCGACTGGAGGGTTGGGGTGAGGATTGTGACTGGGGTAGTGTTGAGAAAATATGATATCAGTCGGTAGTACTGATCATACATATACAATAAAATTCACAGACAGATACATAAACACACAGACAGAAAGATACATAAATGCACTAACGCATATATATATATATATATATATATATATATATAGAAGCACACATTCGATATAGATACGCACGTTATTAAAAAAAACAACAACAAACATATCTGGGTTTCTCTTCACTCTTTTTCTCTTTCATATCTGGATTTTTTTTTTTTTTAAATAAATGCTTATTTTTATAGAATTATTACAATTAATACTTAAATAACAAAATTTGTTTTGTTTTAATTTCACGCAGGGATTATATATATATATATATATATATATATATATATATATATATATATATATATATATATATATTACTCAGAGTAAACGAATCACTTTAACATCTAAGTTATAGCAATAGTATATTTTGTTAAAGATTGTAATGAGCCCAACCACCACTGATGAACTAGAGTCGCCACTTATATATATATATATATATATATATATATATATATATATATATGATGGCTAGGTGGCTGAGTGCATATCTCTGCTACTGGACTGGCAATCCCCGTTGCGGACACATGCTAAGCAACATTTATTTTTCTTCAACATCCACAGAACCATCTCATTATTTAAGCTGCAGTTATGCTGATCTGACGTTAGCTTCTGGTTATGGTAGAGAGAGCATACTACAAAACCAACCTTCAATGAATAAAGAGATTTTGAACTTAAGAGTCTGCATCTTCAATTTTATATATTTAAAATTAAACGTACGTCACACCTCTTTGCTTAGGTCACAACCCTCACTAGTTCCACGAAACTCGTCAATTGTCTTTACATACCCTGATGATGACTTAAGAAAGTTGAAAGGTTGGACTATATTTCTTGTGCATTTCTTCCTAAATGAACTTCGGACGATTTCTTACAGAAATTCCTCCTTGTCTGAGAGGAATTATTCGTAATTTATTATTCGTAAAAGTCGATTATAAAAATTAATCGACACAAAATATCTGTGGTTCTTAATAATATTTGCCTTAAAGAACAATTACTGTCTAAACACACACACACATACACATAAGGTGTATTGCGGCAGCAATATATGGACACGTTCGCTTTCTGAACTTGAGACACGGGTTCGAATGTTACCATGGTCGGTTTATCAAGAAGGTGACTTCTTAATGTTATCGGTCTGGAGGAGGCGGTCCCAGCGTGCATCACCTTTGGAAAGTGCCTGAAAGCCATACCACAGGTTGAACCAAGCCTTGTCAGTGAAATCGGTGTCTGTGCTAGCAGGAAGTCAAAAGTCATCGTGGCCGAGGGTTTGAGTGTGCTGGCCTTGTTCAGACTGTTGGCCACACTAGATAACGCGCTCTCAACCAGAAACTGTAACTAAGGTCCGCTCAGCATAGTTACAGTATAAACCACAAGTGGGCTCTGTGGGTGTTGAACAAACACAAACGTGCCTGAGCAGGCGTCTGCAACCGGGTTTATCTAGTCGTTCCACTAGACTGGCATCATCAGATACGAGTGGCCAGCCTCTATACTATTGCCGCAGCAATAAATCTTTCAAATATGTTCGGTTATATAATATGGACAAGTTCTGTCTATAAATTTTTAATGAAATTTTTCAAATTTCCGAATTACCGTATTTGACAGCATATACAACGCACCGGTGTATAAGGTGCACCCCAATTTCAGCAGAGCAAATCAAGAAAAAATTAGTAAATAGTAATAGGTTGGTGCAAAAATAATGACGAAAGAATGTCGTTTTTGGACGTATTTTTTAACGTCAAAAACGACATTATTACGTCATTACTTTTGCACCAAGCTAATAAAATTAGTAGAATTATTAGTAAACGATACAGCCTAAGCTGTATTTATGAGGTAATATTTTGGTTAAACAAGCCATGATTACAATTAAATGAAAAAATAATAAGTAAAAAATAACACGAGCCTATAAAAACTTTATTATGTCCAAAGGTAACAAAATAAAAATCAAGCAATTATTAAAATTGAGAAAAACAGTACAGTTCCCATTAAAATTTTATTCGTCTTCAAATCCATAAAATTCGTCGTCTTCCTTATCAAAATTCTGATACTCATTTTCAATACTATTATCATCGTTGTTAAATAAGGCGTCATCTTCCGTTCCATTGAGAGCATTGCTAATGCCACACTTTTGAAAAAGATTTCAAAACAATTTCTGCTCTAATATTATCCCAAGCTTGCTGCACCCATTCGCAGACTAGTGCAATGCTCGGTCTTTTTATTCTTCCTGTTAGTGTAAGGTCGTGATTAAGCATTGCCATCCACGCGTTCCATTGCTCTTTCATGTTAATAGGAGTTGCTAGGTAACTAATTTCGACCGGCTATCGCGAATTTTAAACCCGTATATGGTATATAAGACCCAGGAGAATTTTGAAAGATATTTTTAGTAAAAAAAAATGGCGCGATATATGCCGTCAAATACAGTAGTTGTTATATATAATCAGTAAATTTGTCAAAATTCATATTTATTCTTATTTTATAACTTTTTCTTAGTACTTTCTATTGTTGCTAGATTCGTTTTCAAAGGTTGTGTTTTGTGTCTCTTTACGCAACTGTATTATAAAGTACAGGCTCTCGAGAAAGCAGTTGAGCAACATGCTCCATAAGTTTTCTATGAGGTTGAGGTCAGGAGATTGGGGCGGCCACACTCACCTGCTTCTTATTAAAGTATTCCTTCATCAATTTTGATTTGTGACAGGGAGCATTATCCTGCATAAAAATGAGCTTGGTGGGGTCGATTTGCACCCTTTCAGCAGAAGGGAGCAGAGAAGATTCTAAAATTCTCTTGTACTACTCGCTCCTGAGGGTCTTTTCAATAGCTTTTAAGAAACCAGTTCCATGAAAAGAAAAGCATCCCCAGATCATTTTACTGAACGGATGCTTGACAGTACTTACTGCTAAATTCAAAGAGCTTTCAAAGCTTCTTCTTCGGATTTTAGGATCGCTTATCCTTTGAATTTAGCTCAACTTTCGCTTCATCAGAGAAGAGAACATTTAGTAAAAAAATCAGGTGAGTCACTTTTATCGAACAGCACTGTATATATATATATATATATATATATATATATTTATTACTGTAAAATAAAACTTATCTATTAATACTATCGATTAATAGCGTATTTTCCGGCTTACAAGACGCACTTTTTTCTAAGAAATACCCAGAAAAATACGTGTGCGTCTTCCAAGGCAACACCCAGGCTCAAGTAAGCTTGGACGGTCACCTAATTGGCTTGACTGATAGGGACGTGGATTTGTATCTTGAGTCACTACACTATAATATTAGCTATGTATCTAATTCAACCGTTTATATGATGTAACCTCGGTACTTAGCTCTTACAAGTATTTCCAAGACTATAAACCTTCCTCGAGCCAAGCCACAATGCTCTGTTTACTACGGGAGCCTTTCTTCTCTTGACTAAAATGTCATTGCCATACAAACAAAATCGGACGAGTGATTAATGTAAACAATACATGGCACCAGTATATGAGGGACGCATGGTGAATGTGTTGTTGTATTAGAATGACATATTTTCTTATAAATTCCTTTCCAAAATTAGGGTGCGTCTTCCAAGTCTCACTGTTTTGTAAGCCGGAAAATACGGTATATGCAAAATAAAATAATTCCTCTTATATCAAATATAACAGAATTTCCGCTACTAAACTCTTCATAATTACGAAACTCTGAGTTGACTTTCGATAAATACTGAACGTTTTTACTTCTATAATAATAATAAGGATAATAATACTTAAGAGAAGAATGCGGTTTAAGCAAAGTTAAAGAAAAGAACAAACACAGTGTTTAAATAATGTTAAAAATATTTGACAGTATGTTTCACTTCAAGTTATATTAAAAAAAAAATCAGATATGAAAATCGACTAATCAACAAAAAATTATAAGTCTTTATACAAACTTTGCTTGTTTTGTAATGAAAAAAGAAAACGTCTGTACTGGTAATATTAAGCCGTTTCATGATTCCTCTTAGTAATTAGTCAACTAACGAATGAACAAGGTCACCATCATATTAAGCACATTCCAGTTGCATGCCTTCACACTGGCGACGTATCTTTCTTTTTGGCGCGTTGATTGCCAATAGAGTCATTTTTTCATTACAAGACAAACAATGTTTGTATTAAGACTTTTAACTTTTTGAAGATTTGTAAAATTTTGAAAAATTATCCCCCTAAAAAATTATTGGAAGAGTTGCCTCAATCGTTAAGTTTACTACTACTACTACTACTACTACTACTACTAATAATAATAATGAGAAGAAGAAAAAGAAAAATAATAATAATGTATGAACAGACACACAGAACTTAGAAGAAAAAATTCTGTGATTAATGCACGCATTCTTGTCGAGAATCCAAATAAATAAAAAATTACGAAACTCTGAGTTGGCTTTCGATAAGTACTAAACGTTAATTGCATTTACAACAACAACAACAATAATAATAATAATAATAATAATAATAATAATAATAATAATATGCTGTTTTTTTTTTTGCCTCATCCTTTGGGAATTTGTCGAACATTCACAGCTATATAATAGGATGGATACCACATGGTAATCCAGACAATCAGTTGTTTGTTTCTAACGATTTTTTTGCTCAGCTTGTCTGGCTTTTGGAATGCCTTCTTCCTTAGATCAATTCGCGTTTGGATTCCGGTGACCCATTTCTACTTAGATTAAACTGTCCGTATGTACAGTCGTAACTTCATCATGGCCTCACCGGAAACCCCTGCACGGTCCTTTTGCGATATCCACGAACACTCGTTGCCACTTTTGTAATGTCAACGAATACTCGTTGTCACTTTCGTAATGCTCGTTGTAGTAGAGACTTTGTAATCGCAGATACAACTATAGTTATGCCGTTGAACAATATTGGTGTCAGACACCTTTGAATAACACTCGCACTAATAGTACTTGCTCGATAATACTCGCTCGAATAGTAACCAACGAATAGTGGTCCGAATAGTAAGCCGTATAATTGATCAGTATAGAGAAATAGTATAGTGGATAGTATAGAGAATAGCGATCCGTATAGTAATGGAGGATAGAGCAGAAATAGTGATCAATTAGACGCCACGCTAAGTCCCATACATATTAGGTTGGTGCAAAAATAATGACGCAATAATGTCGTTTTTTGACGTATTTTTAACGTCAAAAAACGACATTATTACGTCATTATTTTTGCACCAACCTAATACATTTCCTTTACCATCCTGTGATCTACTTATTCAAATTGGGATTGCCTGTGTTTGCTCGCTGGTGATCTGTGTTCAAACTCCAGTGTCGGCAACGACACTTTATTCCTATATAACATATCCAGAGCCCATTCAAAAGATAGCAATACAATAGCTCTGATATTATAGACCTACTGATGGGATATATACCTGTTGCGTTTGTTTGTATAAATACATGTTATAATGTCTGTGTACGGGACTAACTGTGGTAAATATATATTTTGATATATAGTATTGAAATATATACAGTGTAACCCGGATATAAGAGAAACCCGAGAGATATATAAGAGAGATTTTCTCTGGTCCCAAATTAGAGCCATACTTACCTAAACAAAATAGACCAAATCCGGATATAAGAGAAACCCGGATATAAGAGATTTCTTCTCCGGTCCCGACAACTCTCTTATATCCGGGTTACACTGTATTTGTATATTCTAGGGCGGTATATAAAATGTTTTCAGGTAATTCATTTTAAAAATTAATTTGAGTTATTCTTGTGCATCATTTCGTTGTGTTAAGATGTTGGTATATCACGGATGTACTAATGCTTAACAGGGGACTTGGAGAGTGGAGAAGTAACTCTTTTATGGGGCTGTGTCCAGACACTCTACGGCATCGAGGAAGGTCGATCTATGTTAAAAGTCAGCTTTCGAAATTTTGGCAATTTACCTGAACTGTAATACCGTATAGCGAGAAATACGTGACCGTTCTAAACCGAGAAGGAAGCCACAAAAATAGTATCTATGTGTTCGCATTCATTATGTAGATAAGAGGGAAGGTGTGTGCGTGTCTGTGTGTTTGTTTGTGAGAGAGAGGAGAGAGAGAGAGAGAGAGAGAGAGAGAGAGAGAGATGGACAGAGAGAAAGAGACGAGAGAAAGAACGAGAAAACGAGACACAGAAAATTCAGAGAGAGTAGGGGAAAGGGTGAGTGAGAGGAAATAAAAGAGTATACACTGGAAAGTGAAAATATGTCCGTCAGAAAATGCGCATATGAAAGCGTAACATGAAAACGAGAACGAGGCAGTATGTAGGCAAAAAGAGACATATAGAGATGATCTTTGAACTCCGAAATAGAGTGGGGGTGGAAGTAACAGAAAATCTAGAATAATGCTAAGCGCTCGTCGACTGATATTCCATCATGAATAATAAAAAAAGGAGAAAAAGGCACAAAAATTAAAATACCCCCGAAAAAAACCCAAAAAAACAAAACAAAAACAAAAAAACAAGCGTACATTAAAATACGCACTGAATGACCCAGGCTGTATATATATATATATACATTCCCTTTTTCTAAATTTTTATTTGTCTTCGCTTTAGATCTTTAGATACACTAAATTTATTCATATATTCCGATTTCTCTCTTTCGTGGTTCCCATATTTGCATAAACATTTCATTGGAATTTATGCATGCGCATACACTATGGATACCTCTACGTGATATAATGTTTAGCAAACTTGTCTCGCTAGATCAATTACCAGTGAGTTGGATCCTTACTGGGCGCCCCATACTTTCGGCCTTGTGCCACATCTAAGCCAAGCTTAGAGAATCGTTATATAAATAAACAGGGTGTCCATAACGTCTCTTTACAATTTAACAAATTTATTACAAAAGCAAATGAACAGAAAAATATGTGGAAATTGTTACAAAATGAGGAATAGATATTGAAGTTTATTTAACTAATTTAATACACGTTTATATGGGCACCATTAGTTGCAGGAAGTACATCAAGACAGTACTTGATTTCTTGGGATGTTCGCTGTAGCAAAGCCTCATCAATGGTGGCAATGGCAACAATGATCTTTTGCTTTAGATCAATGATGTCACTTATTTTTATTCGATACACGATATCTTTAACATAACCCCATAGAAAGAAGTTCAGGAGAGTGATATCTGATGAACGAAATGGTCAAGGAATTAGGCCGTCCCTTTCAATTTACCAGTTTGGAAATGTTAAGGGTTCATTTAACAGTACCTCTTTCATTAACAGGATGCCTGAAATACACAAATGCAATGTCATAAAAAAAAAACTTTGATAACTCATCAGTGCATAGAATAAATAAGACATTTCATCAATTAGCTTTGTAATATATTTTTGAAATTTTAAAGAAACTTTATGGACACCCTGCGTATATATATATATATATATATATATATATATATATATATATATATATATATATATATTATTTCAATATATTTTTTGTTTATACGTTATTTTGGTAGATAGAATTATTTAAGTAAATGCCCCGTTTATTATAAACAGTATTAATAACATTTACCGACCTGAATGTCAGAGAAATCTCAAAGAAAATGTATGTCCTCCGACGGGAATCGAAAGTTCATTCTACACGGAAACGTCACATAGCTTAACGTGCTATACCATTTAGCTACGGAGGAAGCGTCTGGTAAGCGAGGTTAAATTACTGTATATATTACTATTAACCATATATATATATATATATATATATATATATATATATATATATATATATATATATATATATATGTGTGTGTGTGTGTGTGTGTGTGTCTGTGTCTGTGTGTGTGTGTGTGTGTGTGTAATTATTATAAAAAAGAAAAAAACGAAGACTTTAAGAGATCATGGTGATATTTTCGGTTCTACCGAAATAAAATATCACCATGATCTCTTAAAGTCTTCGTTTTTTTCTTTTTTATAATAATTATCATTTGCTCTGTTTTTACATTGAGCTCTTTGTATTTATATCCTCTTTGGAATTATCCATACGGTTTACCAAATAATATCATTATATATATATATATATATATATATATATATATATATATATAAAAGTGAACATAGAAGTCAACACTTAGAGGCGACAGTCTGTTTCATGCTATATGCAATCGTCAGGGTGGCCTGACGATTGCATTTAGCATGAAACAGACTGTCGCCTCTAAGTGTTGACTTCTATGTTCACTTTTATATTTACACACGCTCTATCTCTGATATTGAGCACTTTATTCCATAAATATAGCACACCTTAAGACTATATTTCTTTATATATATATATATATATATATATATATATATATATATATATATAGTGTGTGTGTGTGTCCATAGTGTGACTTTACAATTTAAAAATATATTACAAATCAAATAAACAGACACATAATGTAGAAATTGTTACAAAATGAGGAATAGATACTGAAGTTTTTTTAAACTAATTTAATACACCTCTATATGGGCGCCGTTAGTTTCAGGAAGCGCATCAAGACGCTACTCGATTTCTTGCCATGTTCGCTGTAGCAAAGCGTCATCAATGGTTCATCATTTGCTACGGGTGCCTGTAAGTGTCACAATTTGTAAGCGTACAATCGTAAGTTCTTGTGTCGGACATTTTGTATTCGTAAACGTGGCAGCTGTAACTGTCTTGCAGCAGTACGGATGGACTTTGTAGGAGGACGCTAGAAATCTGGTCTAGTGTTCCTACTGTGCATCTCGAGATTCTTGACAGAATCCAGAGAAGGGTCTGCAACACAATCGGTCCTGAGCAGTCGTCTCTTTCTCACCGACATGACGTGGCTTCCCTCTGCCTTTTCTTCAAATATTTTCATGATGACTGCTTAGACGAGCTTTTTCTCCTGGTACCCCAACTTCATGAATTTGAACGTTCTACTAGATTGGAAACTAGGTCTCTTAATATAAGAAACACTGCCGAAATTTACATTAAGACCCAGGAATTTATTTTTTTTTTATTGGATTTAACTGGATTTGCCATTTTTCTATATTGGAATATTTTATGAGCTTTTTGTTTCGAATTGAATATAGAATAAGTTGGGCGCTGAAGAAGCTTGAAAGTGTTTTCAATGTATTTCTCCTCTGCCTGTAAATATTGGGGACTGCAAATTATGAATGCTCTTAAGTGATGATGATTATACCAGATAATCCAATGAATGAAAGAATATATTGTCCTACCAACTAACTCTATCACATCTACAATTAGAAAGAATCTATCTAAACACAACATAAAATTTGTTACCACTGCATCTAGAACAATAAAAATCTTAGTCAATACTAAACAAAACAATACGCTAAAACTTAAAGGGTGAATTTATTCCATCACCTGTAATAATTGTCACAAAAATTAGATAGGAGAAACCTCAAGGAAAATAAAAGATTATATGAACACAAAGGAGATATTTTACAAAATACATCAAATGCATTGGTTGCTCACCGTAACGTGACTGACGACAATTTTGATACTCTGATCAAAGGAGAAAACAATTCACTACAGCATAAAAAGAGAGTTCCTTGATCACAAGGTCATCTACAGCAAATTTACACCCGGTATCTTACAGCATTTCCCCATTCCTGGCAGAATTTCTGTTATCACAGTGTGGGATATCTTTGTAAAAAATTATGAAAAAAAAGAAAAGAAAAAAAATAGAAAAAGAATCTAAACGTAATAGGCTAGATTAAAACAAGAAAAATTTTAAATTCCCAGTATCTCTGGTTTGTGCGCATGTGTAGTCGCACCAATATAGCAAATTTAGTCTGATGAAGTCTTAACGGACGAAACGCACCAGAAGAAAACTTTTCCCACTTTGTCATACATTTTCCCCCCAGTATATATACAGGGTGCCATAGGTAAATTGTCATCATTTTATATTTTTAGTTTCGCGTATGCGCGTTGTTTGTTTCTGATTTTGTTGAATGCACAGTGTAGTAGGGTCAGTTGGTCACCTTCTGTGAGAAAAAAAAAGTACCATGACGCAATTCACTCCGCCAGAAATTTGAAAACGGTATGCTGTACTGCTTGGCATTCACGCCGGAAGCTCCAATACAAACATTTCACAGTATTTAGATGGCAATCTGAGGGCAGTGCAAAGCGTTGAATGAGTCTAATGGTGATTACGAAGGTGTTTGGAGGGATCACTAGAGATAGCGACGTTAAACCTCCATTCCTCTTCCCACGGGGCCTCGGGCTCGACACGGAGGTCTGCATCAAGTGCCTTGAAGTGATAGTGCTGTCCTGGATCAAGTGGGTAGCTGCTGGAAGACCCTATGTCTGGCAACAGGATTCTGCACCATGTCACACAAGCAGGTGAACCTGTCAGACAGTTTCTGTGATCACATCGCCCATTAAATCTGGCTACCTGAGATTGAATGTACTTGGAAGAATAAAAACTACCTGAAAGGAAATTTTGGTATTTTTCTTAATCAATTTTAAGGCTAGTAAGAAATTAATGCGTGAACTGGAAAGGATCACAACCAAAATAAATCACAATATGCCTACATTATTTAACCAAATATGTTTGAATGAAAATATATTCCTTACCCACCTCATCAAAAGAGAAATCACTGACACCATAACACCAGCAATTATTTTCTAGTTCAGACGACCATCAGAAAAATATATATAATATCTCTATTATTCAATGAAACACGTTTGAATGAAAATATGCGGCTTAAAAACACACACACAGACGTACGCACAATTGGGTTGTTGTGTTGTGTGTATGTATGTATATCTGTGTAGGTGTGTGGCTTCCACACACACACAGACACACACACAAACACACACACACACACACACACACACACACATATATATATATATATATATATATATATATATATAGTTTATGAAAAAATAGGTAATCCGTATGGGTAAACCTAAAGAGGATAAAATCCAGAGAGCTCAATGTAAATCCAGAGCAAATAATTTAAATAAAAACAAACCACTTTAAAGTCCCATGTAATAAATTATTTCACCACAGCCCTTTTAAAAGGACTGCGGATCATCAGACTTTACTTTTTAAAAGGGCTGTGGAGAAATAATTTATTACATGGAACCTTAAAGTGGTCTGTTTTTATTTAATATATATATATATATATATATATATATATATATATATATATATATATATATATATATATATGTGTGTGTGTGTGTGTGTGTGAAAAGTGTGTGTATATAAATATAAATATATATATATATATATATATGTATAATTATTTATATATTATATGCGCGGTACTGACGATCGCTAAAGCGTGAAACTCAGGGTCACAAACTCACACCTATCCAACCAAATATATATATATATATATATATATATATATATATCATCCTTTCCATAGAAAATTTCTAGAGATAATCTTGCATGTAACATTTGTGATCATACCTGTCTATCTGTTTAGCGATTCTAATTCTCGCCGGTTGCTTGATGCTACAGTCTTTCTCGAGAACTTCATCTGTAGCGGTTTAACAAGGCATTTTAAACTGAGGCATCCCGATCAACCAGCTGTTAGCGATCGATTAACATGCACCAATTGTAGCCTCAAGTGCAAGGACGAAAAAGTCACCTGTGAAGACGTCAATGACAAAGCACGAATCAGTGGGGATCAAAAATGTGAAAGCGTTTAAATGGGGGCGGAAAAGGGTTCATGAAGTCGTCATACTCGGTCACGAGTAGACTTCCATTATATATAATGAATAGAAGCTTTTCAATACAACCTTAGTTATTTGATGCACAAACTCCATTTTAGAAAGATTTGTGAATAGCATGAAATTTTGAGAAAAAAAAAAAAAACTCCTAAGGGGGCTGTAGATATATATGCTTGATAGATTTATCGATCGATAAAAAGCGAGCGAGAGAGACAGTGGGAAAATACGAGAGAGAGAAGCAATGCGCAGTTAGATATTTGCTGTCGATCAACCATTTTCTGCTGTCCCAAACTTGCACTTATGAAGAAATGTCATAGAAGAGAATTCAAATAAAAACTAAAAACATACGATAAAGAAGAAGAAGAAGAAGAAGAAGAAGAAGAAGAAGAAGAAGAAAGATTGCTTTTGGCGCGTTTCGTTTCCCGCCTTTTCCTTCACCTTCGCGCTAAATCCTCTTACCAACAGCCCCCGCTACCTTCGCGTTAAGTAACACTGCACTTTGTTTGAAGAGAATGGATTGCTTCGTCGCACACAACGTAAGTACAATTCTTGTATTTTTTGTTCAGGTATTGGACAACGTACGTAAAGCAGGAAGTCAATAAACAAACACATATACACATATTTATATATGTGTGAGTGTATGCGTGTGCGCAAATGGATATAAAGATGCAAAAAGTTATTAGTGACGCATTTATAGTTTATTACTTACCCACATATATATATATATATATATATATATATATATATATATATATATATATATGTGTGTGTGTGTGTGTGTGTGTGTATACAGAAAAGTATCTAATTTACGGACCCCCTATCGACGGACTTCGGATGCAACGGACAAAATCTACAGGCAAAATAAATAAAAAATCTGATGTAACAAAAAAAAAAAAATACTTCCATATCATCAGCGAAGTATTTAAAAAATTGTGGGTTTTGCAGAACGATTAGTATTAGTCCTCAAAGTGACCGCTTGGCGGCGGTGGCGGGCCTTTCAATTTGTAAACAAAGACGGGTGTACAGTATATAAAGTACGATACATTACCGCATGGCTGAGAAAGTAGCTGTGATAAATCTATCATTTTTGTTATTTTGATTAATATATCTATATTAAGTATATATTTATTTATGACATATATACATGTTTATGGTACTTACATTATGAACATAACTATTCATAGTTACTATAGTGACATTATAACTCTAAAAATTATTGGAATTCGGCAGAATGATAATATATGTATATATATATATATATGTGTGTGTGTGTGTGTGTGTGTGTGTGTGAAAAATATATAGAAAATAGGAAAGAACTCGTTAGGTAAATAATCCAAAGTTCTTTAGTATTTTTGTTATTATTTTTAAAAAATAGTGCTCGATACAAAAGTAGAGCATATATATATATATATATATATATATATATATATATATATATATATATATATATATGTGATGCGTATATGGGTGTTTGTGTGAGTGTGTGTGCGTATATATATGCACATATATATATCAAAGGCCATGTATATGTATATATATATATATGTAGACATGTACACGTGTGTGCAAGTCTCTCGCTTTCTCTCTCTGTATATATATATATATATATATATATATATATATATATATATATATATATATATATATATCTCGAATTCCAGTGGAATCCATTACATTCACTTACATGGAAATAAATCCTCTTCTCCCTCCAGCTATGAATAATAGCAGAACAGACTGGTTTCTTTAGCCTTGGATGGCAACTGGTCTAGGAGAAGGACAACTCTGAATTCAAAACCTGCGAAGGGTCGTTTGGGGACCTTTTCGCACGTAGTGCTCCTGGTCTCTGTATTCGACCCTTCAAAAAGTGTGGATAGTTCAGCAAAAATCAAATATCATGTTCTGGTGCGGGCTGTTGATTCCTAGAAACTGATCTGCTTGACCCTCATACGTCGAATTCGACGGGAGAGTCGAGTATATATATATATATATATATATATATATATATTTCTCAGATGAGGTATTGTAACTATTTCCGTTGTCCGGGCTGTTGTCCTCATCACTGTTGTCATATGTTGTCTTTCTTTAGGTTTTTGGAATCTCGTATGGGACCCTTTATTTCGCCCGCCGGTGAAGATTGTTCTAATTCCACGCCTCTTTCGGGTATCTCAATTCCAATTATTTCTCTTAGTAATTCAACTCTCCAAATTTTTTGTTCACCTCTGCCTATTCAGGTATTGAACTCACAACTTTTGGGAGTGAAGTCACTGGATTACTTCAACTAACTCTTTCATCTATAAGAAATTTAAGCTGATGGAGCATATATCATCTGTTTTTTTTTTTCTGAAATAAAACAGACACTGTTTTAGGCTCCAGCTTAAAACTATTAACTTTAAAAAAATATTTTGCGTCTATCGGCACCAATCAAAGGGCTTCTTTCCAAATCCCGAAACTCAATCTGGAGCCGGTCTTGGTGTAGAAAAGAAAAGAATTCAATTTAATCGAAGGGGATAAGAGAGGACATCTTCAGATTCAAGGAGAGATAGGTCACTTCCATTTAGGGGTCGACTTTGGGTGATGGTTGAATCCAGGTAACTTCGCTCAAGAACAACGACGTAGAAATAATTTGATAGCGCCAGCCGAAGGTCGAAACAAAATCAAGGCCGCTCCTTCATCTAAGTAAAATTCAAGGACTGGTGTGAAATCATTTCTTTACTGTTATCAAGAAAGGTTGATTGATTGATTGATTGATTGTTTTGTTTAACGGCATCTCAACCTAACTGGTCATTTTATGCCGGAAATGATTTTGAGTGACTTTAAAAGTCAAAAACGCATAGTTGGCAACACCATTGTTTCAAAAACGTACAGCTAGCAACATTATTGCTTCAAAAACGCACAGCTGGCAATATTATTGCTTCAAAAACGCACAGCTGGGAACATTATTGTTTCAAAAACGTACAGCTGGCAACATTATTGCTTCAAAAACGCACAGCTGTCAACATTGTTTTTTTTTTTTTTTTTTGTTTTTTACAAAAAACATATAGCTGGCAACATTGTTTCAAAAACGTATAGCTAACAACATTATGGTTTTAAAACATATAGCTGGCAACATTATTTTTTACAAAAAGCGTATAGCTGGCAACATTGTTTCAAAAACGGATAGCTGGCAACATTATGGTTTCAAAAACGTATAGCTGACAACATTATGGTTTCAAAAACGTATAGCTGGCAATATTATGGTTTCAAAAACGGATAGCTGGCAACATTATTGTTTCAAAAACCTTTATCTGAGGCCTTACTGTTGGATGTAGTTTATCGCCGTACCCAGGACGCGGATGTAGTTTATCGCCGTACCCAGGACGCGGATGTAGTTTATCGCCGTACCCAGGACGCGGATGTAGTTTATTGTCATACCCAGGACGTATAAAGAAATGTCGCCACGGACATTGTACCTAATACTTGAAAAGAATTCTGAGTAGTAAAGGGCGTTCCAATAATTTGGACCGATTTTAAATATGAATTAATTTTAAGCGTCTAATGATTTTTTCTTCATATTGCTTTATGTATGTAAGCCAATAATAATAATAATAATAATAATTCTGGTTTATCTATGTCTGATAATGTATATTCGTACGTGTGTGTTTATGTGTGTGTGTGCGTGTGTGCGTCTAATCGTTATATATATATATACACACATTTTATATATATATATATATATATATATATGTATATATATGTATGTGTGTGTGTGTGTGTGTGTGTGTGAAAATATATAGAAAATAGGTAAATTAGGTAAATAATCCAAAGTTCTTTAGTATTTTTGTTATTATTTTAAAAAAATAGTGCTCGATACAAAAGTTAACCATAAATATAATTATTTTTTTAAAAATATGATTCCATCACGCTACATGGGATCAAAAAGAAATTAGCTTGAAGATGGAACAGAGCTTACTTTAATTCAATTTAATTCAAATAATTATATTGAGGTTTTCGGCTCTTGTTTTGAAACATGAGAACTCTTATGTAGCGTGTCGGAATCATATTTTTAAATAAATAATTATATATATATATAAGCAAATATATGGACATAGATCCGACAGTATGAAGGAAAATATACGGAAAAACAAACAAAAATCCTAATATGCAATTATGCTGTTTTAATGTTAACGTTTTCACAACATCGCCCACGTGACGACGACGTGATCATATTTAAACGGAACGCTGATCTTATAAAAGATTTCAGTTATCTGTTTGGATTAGTCTTACTCTTATGTCCATCGTCTTTTTCATGTTGAATTGAATATAGTCTAATGTTAATTATGTTTTATTAATATGTCCTGAAGATGGTCTATTAGACCGAAACGTCCGACGTTGACATTATATTAACATTAAAACAGCATAATTGCATATAAGGATTTTTGTTTGTTTTTCCGTGTACTTTCTTCATATATATATATATATATATATATATATATATATATATATATATATATATGTGTGTGTGTGTGTGTGTGTGTGTGTGTGTGTGTATAGAAGGCAGGGTGGAGTAGTGGCTTGGATTGAGGATTTGGAGAGCCGAGATCGCATTCCAGTTGGATCCATTGCATTCACTTACATGCTAATACCCTAGGGAAAGGTATGAATACCCTTCTTCTCCTCTATGGGTAAATAGCTAGACAGACAATATGCCTTGAATGGCAACCAAGCGGTCTAGGAGAAAGTAAATCTGTATTCCAAAAACTTGTATGTAGCTCCTATTACTATACAGGAAGGATCGTTCGAATTGGCTGCGGTTGAATGACGATTATATATAGGATATAAAGGGTGTTCCAATAACTTGCATCAATTTTAAATGTGAATTAAGTTTCAGCGTCTAATGATTTTTTTTTCTTTTTCTTTCGGATTTGGCAGACATTTGGACGATATTATTTTTTACACATAATTGGCATGACTTAAATAACATGATCCAATAGAGAAATAAATAAATTTTCACCAATAACACTGATTTATTTACTGTTGTCTTTGATCCGTCTTAATGAAACACTCTTATATATAATCCGCCTTAATGAAACACCCTTTACAACCTTTTCGTTTTCTATATTTGTTATAATGTCATTTGACTTTCTGGGGACCTCATGCAGAATATATTTTAAATTTGTTTATCGTAAAACAGCGTTCATTGTTTGAAGTATATCCTTTATTGTAAAAGGTATAATTTTATATCGTTTATTGTAAAAAAAAAAGGCCTATTTTTTCACTATATACTTTTATATGCATTGTATGTTTCCTATTTGTAAATCATATTTGTATATGCCATTATTTGCACAGAAAGCACTTAATTTGTGTATTAGGTTGGTGCAAAAATAATGACGTAATAATGTCGTTTTTTGACGTTAAAAATAAGTCAAAAAACGACATTATTACTTCATTATTTTTGCACCAACCTAATAATTCCTTTGATTTTGTGTGTTCAATAAATGCAACCTATTTCTCTTTTTTGAAATCAGCTCGTGTCGTCTATCGAGTGCTTTGGCTTTATATCAACGTTACCACAAATATTTGTTTGTACTACCATACCCTTTTTTCGTAGCTTTTCTTTTTACCTTATAAAAAATCCTATATATCCACTGGGCTATAGACTGATAATCGAAAGATTTTAACGATAAATAAAAGCTTACTTCTTTCTTTAAATAAACTCAGTATTGATAACCAAATAAGAATGCAGAAACAAATCTTTGAAAAATATAAGCTGATTGTATTAGAATTTCAAAATATATTGTTAAAAATGTCAATTTTGGTTATTGCCCTTTGTCGACTCACTGGTCTCTTAATTAAGTATACGCGGACAAATACCCATTTTATGCAAATTTCTAATCAGCCAATGATGCGGCAGCAATTTTGCTGTTGCTGTGCAGAGGAGAATGTATTATATGTGTTGAACTAAATTAAATTAAAATAAAATAATGAAATTATCTATCTATCTATCTATCTATCTATCTATCTATCTATATATATATATATATATATATATATATATATATAAAGTTTTCACCCCAAGCAGGCAGGGAGTGCCATTGGCACGGAAGGTGTTACAGAGAGTGGAGGCAAGAGTAAAGAGGCTTGAAAGAGGACATGAAGCTATTGGAGTAGAAGAGACGGCTACATTTAACCGTTTTCGACAGTGAAATGGTGGGACTGAGATGCCAACCTAGTGTCACGTTTAAATTCATATAGTTTGGGAACTGGCGAAAGCAGCTCGTCGGAATAGTTACCGTGAAAGTGTTTGTAGAAAAGACAGATGGAGGTGATGGCATGTCTGTGAGAGAGCGACTGTAGACGAGATGCCAAAACAGGGCCAACCACATTGCATATCCTTCTCTGGATTTAATGTAGTAGGAAATTAATTAAATCCGACATATTTTTAATCTATTTGTTTAAAAGTTTTTTTTTAAATGGATACTCATATTTGAGTAGATGCTTTTTTTATTTATTAAGCAGTATATGTATTTATTTCATATTAATCAGTTATGTGCCATGTGTGATACAGGTTTAGGCGATCATGTATCTTTCGATGCATGACTGACGAGGCAGTTTTTTCCCGTAGTAGGATGCCATTTCTTTCTGCGGTAGACCAGTTGCCATCCAAGGCTAATGAACCCGGTCTGTCCTGCTATTTACCGATAGTCAGTCAGTTATGTGCTATGCGTGATACACGTTTAGTCGATCATGTATCTTTCGATACATGACTGACGAGGCAGTAGGTTGCCATTTCTTTCTGCGGTAGATCAGTTGCCATCCAAGGCTATAGAAGTCAGTCTGTCCTGCTATTTACCCGTAGCTGGAGGGAGAATTCATACCTTTCCCAAGGATATTAGCACGTAAGTAAATGTAATGGAATCAAATGGAAAGTCAATCAGTCAGTTACGTGCCTTGCGTGATACACGTTTAGGCGATCATGTATCTTTCGATACATGACTGACGAAGCAGATTTTTTTCTGAATTAGTTTGCTATTTGTTTCTGCGGTAGACCAGTTGCCATCCAAGGCTATAGAGTCCAGACTACAGGCTATCCTGCTATTTACACATAGTTGGTGTTTGGGGGGGGGGTAAGAGTTATACCAAGGTAGCATGTAAGTAAATGTAATGGATTCGACTGGAGCTGCTATCTATTACTCCACCGTGCCTACGTTCAAGAATATTCGAGACATTTTATTACGCAAGATCGAATCCTGCCGGAAAGCGCATATTTTTCTTAAAATATTTCTCGGATATTCAGGCCGGTAGATGGAAATAAATAAATATAGTGTTTAATAAATAAATAAAAACAGAGCATCTCCTCAAACATGTGCATCCATTAAAATAAGGTTTAAGCAATAGATGAAAAGTATGTGGGGTGAATTAATGAAAGCTCCATTTTGAAAAATTCTTTGTTTCCGATAGGATACGAAACTGAGCAGAGATGTATATTCCAAGAATCGGGAAAGGCATGTACTCGAAAATACACGTTAAATTCTGCATATTTGAGTACATCCACTGTTTTAATTTATTTGTCAAACAGTATATTTATTTATTTACATCTACCGTACTGATTATTCGAAAAATCTCATTAGAAAAGGCAAATATTTTCTAACAAGATTTCACAAATATTCAGGCCAGTAGATGTAAATAAATAAATATACTGTTTAATAAATAATAACACGGCATGTACTCAAATATGAGTATCCATGAAAAATAACGTTTGAACAAATATATATTTTTTAAATTCATTTTTTTACCCTTGAAAGTGAAGTCTGAAGATCCAGAGAAAAATAATATCTCTGGTGAAATAAATTATAACCATGGAACCTTAAAGTGGTCTGTTTTTATTTTTATTTAAATTAAATTATTCGCTCTGACTTAACACTGAGCTCTCCGGATTTCATCCTTCTTGGGATTATCCGTAGAGATTACCAAGATTTTCGTTACTTAACTATATATATCTATATCTATATCTATATCTATATATATATATATATATATATATATATATATATATATATATATAAACCTAGTGAGCCAGACAAACCTACCCAAGTTTCACCTAAGCGGATCGTCAGGGAAAGCTGGCTCTTTCTAGTTCTTTCTTTTTTTAAACGAGTATAGTTACCTATATATATATATATATATATATATATATATATATATATATATATATATATATTACTTATTTTCATTTAGAATTCGTTGGTATAAATGAGATGAGACAAAAAGACGATATTCACGATAAGGAAGAGCGAAATAATTCGGAACATTGTAATCATTTACCCGACGTTGAAGTGCCTTAAAATGTTTTTCTAAGCGTAGCTTAGATGTGGCACGAAGCCGAATGTATGGGGCACCCAGTGGGGTTCGAACTCACTACTCAGTTATTTATTAAGTTTAGCTGAGCTTAGGCACTAGCTTAGAGTTCTGTTGCACTTCAAGGGGAGGTGGAATGTTTTCCATATGCAAGAGTAACCATTGTTCTATAGGAGACGCCCAATGGTATTAACCAAACATAGTTATATTTGTCACTTTAAAAATAAAATGTCGCTGCCGACACTTGAGTTTGAACACAGATCGCCTGAGAGTAGACACAGGTGATCCCATTATTGAATTAAGTGGATGATGTGACCATGGAGGAAAACGCCTAAACCGAAAGTAGCGTGACGTCTGCTCCTATTCTAGGCTATTCTACTCAATCCTCTGTTACTATAAGGACCGCTATTCTCTACTTCTCTACTTTATTCACTATACTGTTTCTCTATACTGATCACAATACGGGTTACTATTCGGTGGTTACTTTTCGAGAGAGTATTATCGAGCAAGTACTATTAGCGCGAGCGCTTTTCGAAGGCGTCTGACGTCAGTATTGTTCAACGGCGATACTATAGTTGTATCTGCGATTACAAAATCTCTACTACAACGAACATTACAAAAGTGACAACGAGTATTCGTTGACATCACAAAAGTGGCAATGAGTGTTCGTTTGAGTCACAAGCGTATTAAGGATGTATACAGCGAACTCGCTATGACTAGCTTGCGAGCCACTGCTCGGCAGCAAATGAATCACCTGTGTATTATTCTTGTGGGAACACGCATAATGTAGCTGGTAATTTTCTTTGTTAAATCTTTAGCACAGAGTCAAAGAGCCGCCTAATGTTGAGGGTTACTGAGTAAGGTCCTGCAAGGATATGAGAGGAGTAATTAAGTGCAGATTATGAGGATAGGTAGGATAGATAACGGTTGAGCAAAGACTTAGAGAAGTTAAGATTGTAGAAAACAGGGAAGCATCTTATAGGGAGAGTGTTCCACAAAGTAGCGGTCAGTCTTTATCCATCCTACATATCCTCATAATCCGCACTTACTCCCTCTTAAATCCATACAATAACCTCACTCAATAAAAATTTACTTTGAGTGGCTCTTGGGTCTTGCACTGGATGAAAATTTATTAAAAAATAAATTAAACCATAATGAAGATGGATAAATAACTCCATAGCCTGACACATTAAACTGAATTTTGATCAGGAATTTCCGCTTTGTCATGTTCAGTTTGTGTTTAATACTCACTACTGTATTAAGTGCAATGACAAAATAAAGAAAGAAGATTATACTAAATATAAAATCTCTTTTCATTATTAGGCTGTATACATAGATATACATTTCTATATGATCATTTTTTTTCTTTACAATAAGGTACACTTTGTCAAGGCCTAAGAGCCACTCATGCTAGAGGGTTACAGAGTATGAGACATAGTTTATGGGGATATCTGCGGAAGAGAATGATTAACCCTAGACTTGAACAAGTTAAGACTGAAGTGATCAGGGAAGGATCCTCTTGGGAGTTGGTTTCACAAAGTAGCGATTCTCAGAAAGAAGCTGTTTAACTTCCTTCTCTGCAACGGAATAAGAAAGGAATATGGATGATTCGGCTCTGTGTACATATCATACCGTGTCCTAGCCAAAAAGGTCTAAAAGGATGGATCTCAAGGTTGGAAACTCAGGATTGGGGAGACCAGCAAGTTGGGCCAAAGGATGGATTTTCTACAATTCAGGCGTGACTGTTGCTAAATAAAGGTAACAAGGAGTGTTGTTATATTGGCTGGAATTGTCTACCAAACCATTATTAGACCATACTAAGTCAATGAACGAATTAAACTGAACCGTGCTAACTATTGCTATTTTATGAATAAGATATTCTTTGCATGTCAGAGTCTTGCAGTTTCAAAGTGAAGTATGTATTTATGCGCAACAATGTTACTTCTCATGTGTCTAAGCTTAGCCATGACTTCTTTGAGCATAAATGATTTACAGGAGAGAAGATGATGGAATGGCCACCATCAAGTCCTGAGCGGAATCCGATTGAAAATCAATGGTCATTTGCGAAGATGAAATTACATAAAGGTGGCAAACAATATAACAGCAAAAGCTGACCTATGGGGAAGCAAAAACTACCATGTTGGAAATTGAACCGGCTGAAATTAACAAAATCAATGGATAATAAATTAGTGGCTGTTATTGAGAAGAAGGGTCACTATATTAAAAAGTAAAAGATTCAAAGACTTATATGTTATTTGTTCAATTTTTGATGATTTTATTACCTTTTTATTGAAGTAAAATGTGATTTTGTTGACTGTTTTTGAAAATACACCAAATTACTTCAATAACTTCAATAAAACATATTGATACTACGTAAAAAATTTAACTCAGGCTTTGTTTTGACAGCTAAATTGATTGTTTAAAACTTTGCAATTTTTTTCAAACCAAATATGAATTATTGAAGTTAATATGATTTGCTTCATAACTTCAGACAGGATATATATATATATATATATATATATATATATATATATATATATATATATATATATATATATATACACAGTGGGCGATGAATAAATTGTCGTCTACACAAAAGTGAATTTATTCAATAAAACAAACAACGCTCATGCACGAAATGAAATATATAAAATGACGACAATATGCCAATCCCTTCCTATATATATATATATATATATATATATATATATATATATATATATAGATAGATAGATATACAGGAAGCGATTGGTATATTCGGTTCTGTGTACATATCATACCGTGGATTGATATATATATATATATATATATATATATATATGTATATATGTATGTATATATATATATGTATGTATCCATTTTAATGGGTGAAAAAAGTATTCGTACAATAGAAAAAAGAATACATAATCTTCATTTAATACTTTGTAGAATAGCCATTATTCACTTCTACAGCAAACAACCTCTTCTTGTATTTTCTTAATTAATGATGTGGAAATTTTAGTTTGTATTTTGTTCCATTCTTCTTCGCATATGGCCTTCAGATCCGAGATGTTTGTTGGAGCTCTCGATTGGATTTGAATTTTCAAATAACGCCACATATTCTTGATTGGGTTCAAATCTGGGGATTGACTTGGCCATTTTAGGAGATTTACATTATTTTCAGCAAGCAATTACTTCGTAGATTTTGCAATGTGCTTAAGATCCAAGGTTAAGGTGGAAGTCCAAGGCTTTCAACAGAATTCGTTAAATTTGCTTCCAAAATATTTTGATATGTTGCGGCAATCATTTTACTATCAATTACTAATATGCTTCCAGTACCTTTCACAGAAAACAAACTCAAACCATGATGCTGCTGCCACCAAATTTCACTGTTGGAACTGTGTTGTTTTGTCTGAAGGCATCGCCATTTTTCCTACATACATGTTTTCTAGAATTACGACCAAACAATTCAGTTTTGGTTTCGTCTGTCTATAATATTCTTTCCCAATATGACTTTTTCTTATTCTTATGTTTATGAACGAATTTCAACCTGGCATCTTTGTCTCTTTTCAATAACAATGAAGTTTTCCGAGGGCAGCGTGACTTTAGATTGTTCCTATGAATTTCATTGCTTATTGTCTGTTTAGTGACACAGATTCCTGATAAAAGCAAATCATCCTACAACTCTTGACGAAAAACTATTGGATTTTTATTTAATTTACTCATTAATTTCCTCGAAGATCTTGAAGAATTCTTCCGTGTAGCATCTGTTCTTCTTTGGTTTTCAAGTTTTGAGTTGTTTTTTTTATGCCTTCCAATGAGTGAACTAATGGTAGTAAATGGAATATTCAGGTTGTCTGAGATTTTCCTGTAAGTTTAAACTTCTTTCCAGGGCTTAACAATCAGTTCTTTTTACGACTGTGTCAATTCTTTACTTCTTGCCATGGTAAAAGCCTTCCTGTACGAATATCAATTACAGAATGTTCTGTTTGTAATTTTTAGGCTAAAAATAACTATTGGTAAAATTATTGGAACATTCTAGAGTATTCCCCATGAATATTCTAGAGTATTAAAACAATTTAAATGTTTTAAAATCTGAAATTTGCATTGTACGAATAATTTTTTCACCCATTAAAATGGATAAATCGGATTTATTTCGATTGAATTAAAATTATATCAAAATGATTTCTGCTTTCTATGCATATTTAGTTATTATGCATTTGTGTACAGTTACATTATATGAAAAGTATGTTTGTTCATTAGCTGTAAAGTCAATAAATTAAAAATTTGTATGGGCACGAATATTTGTTTTCCCAACGCTGAATATATATACATATATATATATATATATATATATATATATATATATATATATATATATATATATATATATATAATTAAGAGATCAGATGATTACGTTACCTTGGGTTCAACCTTTCGATATCATCAAGCGGTTTGTATTTGATCTCCCAAGAGAGAGAGAGAGAGAGAGAGAGAGAGAGAAAAAGAGAGAGAGAGAGAGATGAAAAGAATTAAATAGGCAGAGATAGAAAGTTATAAAAATGACTGATATATATATATATATATATACATATAAATGTGTTTATGTATATATATATATATATATATATATATATATATATATATATATGTATATATAACGTCATCCACAGACAGACTGTTTCGCTGTTTCACAGCTCATCAGTGTGGCTAGACATCCGGTTGCCTCTAGCTAGGATCGAAACCCGACAGTTGGTGTAAGTCAGAGATTCTACCACTAAGCCGTCGGAACACGGCAGGGATGTAGGTGGATTTTTAGCGTATTTATTTTTAGAAACACGCCCAGTGACCGACAGTGACTCAATTCGCTTTGCGAAGAGTCTTGCTATATTAGCTATAATAGTCACTGTTTACAAACCCATACCTCCTCCCTAGAGAGCTCAACCGGAATTAATTTTTATTTCAGGAGCCAATATAACGTCATCCACAGACAGACTGTTTCGCTGTTTCACAGCTCATCAGTGTGGCTAGACATCCGGTTGCTTCTAGCTAGGATCGAAACCCGACAGTTGGTGTCAGTCGGAGATTCTACCACTAAGCCGTCGGCAGGGATGTAGGTGGATTTTTTATATATATTACATTGATATCTATCTCCATATATATCTTCGTTTTTTCATATAAATCTATCCATTTCTATTCAAATCTATCTATCTGTCTATCTGTCTATCTGTCTGTCTATCTGTCTATATATATATATATATATATATATATATATAGAGAGAGAGAGAGAGAGAGATTGATAAATATATATAGAGAGAAAGGGAGAGAGAGGGATAGATAGACAGATAGATAGATAGATAGATAGATAGATCAACATCAAGGCAATTACTTAAACAGATAGATATAAACAGGCTAAGACAGATATATAGATAGTCTCTTTATAATGTTTATAGTCATAAACTCATGGAAACATATACAGACAGATTCATAAATACTCGCCTATTTAATCATATTTTTTTTTAAGCGTTTCACACCAAACATGGCGGGAAGCCACTAGGACGCAAGCGGTTACAGAAAATTTAGAGCAAGATCAGATAGGAGAGATAGAAGAAAGGATGAGGGTAGTGGATAGATCAAGGCAACTGGAGATGTCGATTGACATTACACTTGAATAGCTGGAGATTATAGCTCACAGGGAAACAGGAATAGGGAAGGGAGTTCCACAGGCGAGAGGTGCGAGACATAAAGCTATTAGAGTAGAAGTGACAGCTACATTTAGGAGTTTCGACAGTGAAGGGGTGAGAGCGGGATTCCAGCCTCGTAGGGCGCTTGAACTCATGACGTCTGGGAACCAGCGAATGCAGCTCCTCGGAGCAATTTCCATGAAAGTATTTGTAGAACAGACAGAGGGAGGCGACGGCGCGTCTGTGAGAAAGTGACTGTAGACGAGACTTCAGGGCAGGGCCAATTATATTGCATATCCGCCTCTGGAGCCTATCAAGAACACCGAGGCAAACAGAAGGGGCACCAGACCATATATGGCAGCAATACTCCATGCAATGGCGAATTGTTGATTTATACAAAGAATGGTTTTATGACCACACACACACACACACACACACACACACACACACACACACACACACATAGATATATATATATATATATGCCTCTGTATGTGTTTGTATGTGAGTGTTTGTCTTTGGGAGTGAGTAGCTTTTTTATATTTCGTGAATGAATATTAAACTATAAACCTGCTAGAATATTCTGAAATATGTTTCTATTCAAGGAAACTGTTATCGTGTTTCAATTTCAATTCATCGATTGCGCAAGATTTCATCCTCTTGTCGAACCAGAAAATCCAGAATTCAGTGTCAACTTCGTCCTTCAATGATTAATATTTATTTGTTTATATTATTTTATTTCATTTTATTTTATTTTAGCGTTTCAAAATAGAGCATGAACTAAAATCCATCGCTTGTCGACGTCGAAATGATGCTCTGTCGCGTGACACTGCATTAGAAGCAGTATAGCTGATTTTCTTTAAAAGTTCGATTTTATTAAATTCTTCTTTATATTTTTAAAATCAAATTTAAAAAATTTTTTTTTGAAGTGCCGGATGCATTACTCAGAATTTGTATTCATGATTTTTATGTAACTTTTATTGTTTGTTTTTTTTGTTTTTTTTTTAAATATTGCCAAGAAATTTTAATTTTAAATCTGCCACAATCTGTACTAGATTGCATTATCGAAATACAGTCGCGGACTAGTTATTAAAAATTAAAAAAAAAAATCAAAGAAAAAAGTAAAAGAAATATTCTAATAAACATATTTGAATAGACAATTATCAAAAAGAGACCGCAGAAATTTTCTATGAAGGAAAGAAGGACTGGAAAGTTTAACACTCACAGGACCATATGACGGCAAGAATCCGCAGAGGAAAATATTAGGTTGATGCAAAAATAATGACGTAATAATATCGTTTTTTGACGTTTAAAAATACGTCAAAAAACGACATTATTACGTCATTATTTTTGCACCAATCTAATAACAAGCACGTGAGATGTTTGTGTGAATGAATAGCAAAACGAAACAAAGATGAATGGTTGATTGATTAATTTGTTTGCTTAACGGTACATCGATACATTATGGGTAATTTAATGTCAAAATTTAATTTTCTGGGGAATTTTGAAGTAATAAAAATATAAGTTATTCTGCTTTCACAATTGAATACATGGTAAATAATACTCAGCTTTTGTGCATATGTGAACATAATTATTAGAGTCATATGTGTGTTGTATGTTGTAGTTTTGTTGAATTTATATTTTGGGATACAGTTAGATTTCTTTAGGAAATTGTAGGATATTGTATAGATTAATTTCATGAAAGTGTTCTTTCGTGTGAGTTGTTTGTTTGATTATTAGGGGACATATCAGACTCTATAGGTTATTTAATTCTGAAATCTAAATATTTTGAACACAGTTATACGGCTTCAACTAAATATATTTTGATCGCAATTGTATACCTTCAAGTACATGAGTAGGAAAACGAAAGAATGATGGAGGGTCGATACTATTAAGTTCGGATTGTTGGCCAGTTTGTCGGTTATGTGCCATGCGTGATACACGCTTAGGCGATCGATCATGTATCTTTCGAGATGACTGACGAGGCAGATTTTTTCCTACAGTAGTTTTCCATTTCTTTCTATAGTAGACCAGATGCTGTCCTGCTATTTGGGGTAGGGGAGAAGAGGAAGATTCATACATTTCTCAAGGTATTAGCACGTAAGTGAATATAATGGATTCGAACTCGGCTCTCCGATTCCTCAATCCGAGCCGCTATCAACTACTGCACAGTTCCACATCATATATATATATATATATATATATATATATATATATATATATATATATATATATATATATATATATATATATATATATATATATATATATATATATATATATATATATATATATATATATATATATAAAAATGAGGGACGGTATAGTAGTGGATAGCGGCTCGGATTGAGGACTCGGATTATTTATGATATATTATATTAAACAACATGTACCGGCCTGACGGAGGACGAATATTTTCTATGAAAATGTCTCGGACATTCAGGCCGGTAAATGTTGTTTAATACTGTTTATTATAAACAGAACATTTACTTAAATATTTGTATCTCTAAAAAGAATACCCGCTCGGCCCGGTGGCTAGGATCAAAGTGTAGTATCTGTGCTTTGTGAGCTGCCGGGTCGGGTGTCTGTCGAAATCCCTGCTTGCAGGGAGGAACCCTGACGTAGCTCCGCCGAAGGGTTGTGTTGCGTTGGGGGAGGTTGACGGAACTGGCCCCCCCTTGGGGGGGTTTGATGGTTATTTATTTTTGGCTGGGCCTACGGGCTCGGAAATACCCACATTAAAAAGGCCTTGTGCCACATTCAATTCTCGTGGGTGGATTGATAAATACCATCTTTAAAAAGAACACCCGCTCGGCCCGGTGGCTAGGATCAAAGTGTAGTATCTGTGCTTTGTGAGCTGCCGGGTCGGGTGTCTGTCGAACTCCCTGCTTGCAGGGAGGAACCCTGACGTAGCTCCGCCGAAGGGTTGTGTTGCGTTGGGGGAGGTTGACGGAACTGCCCCCCCCCCTTGGGGGGTTTGATGGTTATTTATTTTTGGCTGGGCCTACGGGCTCAGAGATACCCACATTAAAAAGGTCTTGTGCCACATTCAATTCTCGTGGGTGGATTGATAAATACCATCTCTAAAAAGAATACCCGCTCGGCCCGGTGGCTAGGATCAAAGTGTAGTATCTGTGCTTTGTGAGCTGCCGGGTCGGGTGTCTGTCGAACTCCCTGCTTGCAGGGAGGAACCCTGACGTAGCTCCGCCGAAGGGTTGTGTTGCGTTGGGGGAGGTTGACGGAACTGGCCCCCCTCGGGGGGGTTGATGGTTATTTATTTTTGGCTGGGCCTACGGGCTCGGAAATACCCACATTAAAAAGGCCTTGTGCCACATTCAATTCTCGTGGGTGGATTGATAAATACCATCTTTAAAAAGAACACCCGCTCGGCCCGGTGGCTAGGATCAAAGTGTAGTATCTGTGCTTTGTGAGCTGCCGCGTCGGGTGTCTGTCGAACTCCCTGCTTGCAGGGAGGAACCCTGACGTAGCTCCGCCGAAGGGTTGTGTTGCGTTGGGGGAGGTTGACGGAACTGGCCCCCCCTTGGGGGGTTTGATGGTTATTTATTTTTGGCTGGGCCTACGGGCTCGGAAATACCCACATTAAAAAGGCCTTGTGCCACATTCAATTCTCGTGGGTGGATTGATAAATACCATCTTTAAAAAGAACACCCGCTCGGCCCGGTGGCTAGGATCAAAGTGTAGTATCTGTGCTTTGTGAGCTGCCGGGTCGGGTGTCTGTCGAACTCCCTGCTTGCAGGGAGGAACCCTGACGTAGCTCCGCCGAAGGGTTGTGTTGCGTTGGGGGAGGTTGACGGAACTGGCCCCCCCTTGGGGGGGTTGATGGTTATTTATTTTTGGCTGGGCCTACGGGCTCGGAAATACTCACATTAAAAAGGCCTTGTGCCACATTCAATTCTCGTGGGTGGATTGATAAATACCATCTTTAAAAAGAACACCCGCTCGGCCCGGTGGCTAGGATCAAAGTGTAGTATCTGTGCTTTGTGAGCTGCCGGGTCGGGTGTCTGTCGAACTCCCTGCTTGCAGGGAGGAACCCTGACGTAGCTCCGCCGAAGGGTTGTGTTGCGTTGGGGGAGGTTGACGGAACTGGCCCCCCTCGGGGGGGTTGATGGTTATTTATTTTTGGCTGGGCCTACGGGCTCGGAGATACCCACATTAAAAAGGCCTTGTGCCACATTCAATTCTCGTGGGTGGATTGATAAATACCATCTTTAAAAAGAACACCCGCTCGGCCCGGTGGCTAGGATCAAAGTGTAGTATCTGTGCTTTGTGAGCTGCCGGGTCGGGTGTCTGTCGAACTCCCTGCTTGCAGGGAGGAACCCTGACGTAGCTCCGCCGAAGGGTTGTGTTGCGTTGGGGGAGGTTGACGGAACTGGCCCCCCTTGGGGGGGTTGATGGTTATTTATTTTTGGCTGGGCCTACGGGCTCGGAAATACCCACATTAAAAAGGCCTTGTGCCACATTCAATTCTCGTGGGTGGATTGATAAATACCATCTTTAAAAAGAACACCCGCTCGGCCCGGTGGCTAGGATCAAAGTGTAGTATCTGTGCTTTGTGAGCTGCCGGGTCGGGTGTCTGTCGAACTCCCTGCTTGCAGGGAGGAACCCTGACGTAGCTCCGCCGAAGGGTTGTGTTGCGTTGGGGGAGGTTGACGGAACTGGCCCCCCTCGGGGGGGTTGATGGTTATTTATTTTTGGCTGGGCCTACGGGCTCGGAGATACCCACATTAAAAAGGCCTTGTGCCACATTCAATTCTCGTGGGTGGATTGATAAATACCATCTCTAAAAAGAATACCCGCTCGGCCCGGTGGCTAGGATCAAAGTGTAGTATCTGTGCTTTGTGAGCTGCCGGGTCGGGTGTCTGTCGAACTCTCTGCTTGCAGGGAGGAACCCTGACGTAGCTCCGCCGAAGGGTTGTGTTGCGTTGGGGGAGGTTGACGGAACTGGCCCCCCCCCCTTGGGGGGTTTGATGGTTATTTATTTTTGGCTGGGCCTACGGGCTCAGAGATACCCACATTAAAAAGGCCTTGTGCCACATTCAATTCTCGTGGGTGGATTGATAAATACCATCTCTAAAAAGAATACCCGCTCGGCCCGGTGGCTAGGATCAAAGTGTAGTATCTGTGCTTTGTGAGCTGCCGGGTCGGGTGTCTGTCGAACTCCCTGGTTGCAGGGAGGAACCCTGACGTAGCTCCGCCGAAGGGTTGTGTTGCGTTGGGGGAGGGTACGGAACTGGCCCCCCCTTGGGGGGTTTGATGGTTATTTATTTTTGGCTGGGCCTACGGGCTCGGAAATACCCACATTAAAAAGGCCTTGTGCCACATTCAATTCTCGTGGGTGGATTGATAAATACCATCTTTAAAAAGAACACCCGCTCGGCCCGGTGGCTAGGATCAAAGTGTAGTATCTGTGCTTTGTGAGCTGCCGGGTCGGGTGTCTGTCGAATCCCTGCTTGCAGGGAGGAACCCTGACGTAGCTCCGCCGAAGGGTTGTGTTGCGTTGGGGGAGGTTGACGGAACTGGCCCCCCTCGGGGGGGTTGATGGTTATTTATTTTTGGCTGGGCCTACGGGCTCGGAGATACCCACATTAAAAAGGCCTTGTGCCACATTCAATTCTCGTGGGTGGATTGATAAATACCATCTCTAAAAAGAATACCCGCTCGGCCCGGTGGCTAGGATCAAAGTGTAGTATCTGTGCTTTGTGAGCTGCCGGGTCGGGTGTCTGTCGAACTCCCTGCTTGCAGGGAGGAACCCTGACGTAGCTCCGCCGAAGGGTTGTGTTGCGTTGGGGGAGGTTGACGGAACTGCCCCCCCCCCCTTGGGGGGTTTGATGGTTATTTATTTTTGGCTGGGCCTACGGGCTAGGAAATACCCACATTAAAAAGGCCTTGTGCCACATTCAATTCTCGTGGGTGGATTGATAAATACCATCTTTAAAAAGAACACCCGCTCGGCCCGGTGGCTAGGATCAAAGTGTAGTATCTGTGCTTTGTGAGCTGCCGGGTCGGGTGTCTGTCGAACTCCCTGCTTGCAGGGAGGAACCCTGACGTAGCTCCGCCGAAGGGTAGTGTTTCGTTGGTGGAGGTTGACGGAACTGGCCCCCCTCGGGGGGTTTGATGGTTATTTATTTTTGGCTGGGCCTACGGGCTCGGAAATACCCACATTAAAAAGGCCTTGTGCCACATTCAATTCTCGTGGGTGGATTGATAAATACCATCTTTAAAAAGAACACGCGCTCGGCCCGGTGGCTAGGATCAAAGTGTAGTATCTGTGCTTTGTGAGCTGCCGGGTCGGGTGTCTGTCGAACTCCCTGCTTGCAGGGAGGAACCCTGACGTAGCTCCGCCGAAGGGTAGTGTTTCGTTGGGGGAGGTTGACGGAACTGGCCCCCCTGGGGGGGGGTTGATGATTATTTATTTTTGGCTGGGCCTACGGGCTCGGAGATACCCACATTAAAAAGGCCTTGTGCCACATTCAATTCTCGTGGGTGGATTGATAAATACCATCTCTAAAAAGAATACCCGCTCGGCCCGGTGGCTACGATCAAAGTGTAGTATCTGTGCTTTGTGAGTTGCCGGGTCGGGTGTCTGTCGAACTCCCTGCTTGCAGGGAGGAACCCTGACGTAGCTCCGCTGAAGGGTTGTGTTTCGTTGGGGGAGGTTGACGGAACTGGCCCCCCTCGGGGGGTTTGATGGTTATTTATTTTTGGCTGGGCCTACGGGCTCGGAAATACCCACATTAAAAAGGCCTTGTGCCACATTCAATTCTCGTGGGTGGATTGATAAATACCATCTCTAAAAAGAATACCCGCTCGGCCCGGTGGCTAGGATCAAAGTGTAGTATCTGTGCTTTGTGAGCTGCCGGGTGGGGTGTCTGTCGAACTCTCTGCTTGCAGGGAGGAACTCTGACGAAGCTCCGCCGAAGGGTAGAGTTTCGTTGGGGGAGGTTGACGGAACTGCCCCCCCCCCCTTGGGGGGTTTGATGGTTATTTATTTTTGGCTGGGCCTACGGGCTCGGAGATATCCACATTAAAAAGGCCTTGTGCCACATTCAGTCCTCGTGGGTGGATTGATAAATACCATCTCTAAAAAGAATACCCGCTCGGCCCGGTGGCTAGGATCAAAGTGTAGTATCTGTGCTTTGTGAGCTGCCGGGTCGGGTGTCTGTCGAACTCTCTGCTTGCAGAGAGGAACCCTGACGAGGCTCCGCCAAAGGGTAGAGTTTCGTTGGGGGAGGTTGACGGAACTGGCCACCCTCGTGGGGTTTGATGGTTATTTATTTTTGGCTGGGCCTACGGGCTCGGAGATACCCACATTAAAAAGGCCTTGTGCCACATTCAATTCTCGTGGGTGGATTGATAAATACCATCTCTAAAAAGAATACCCGCTCGGCCCGGTGGCTACGATCAACGTGTAGTATCTGTGCTTTGTGAGCTGCCGAGTCGGGTGTCTGTCGAACTCTCTGCTTGCAGGGAGGAACTCTGACGAAGCTCCGCCGAAGGGTAGGGTTTCGTTGGGGGAGGTTGACGGAACTGGCCCCCCTCCGGCGGCTTGGATGGTTATTTATTTTTGGCTGGGCCTACGGGCTCGGAGATACCCACATTAAAAAGGCCTTGTGCCACATTCAATCCTCGTGAGTGGATTGATAAATACCATCTCTAAAAAGAATACCCGCTCGGCCCGGTGGCTACGATCAAAGTGTAGTATCTGTGCTTTGTGAGATGCCGGGTCGGGTGTCTGTCGAACTCTCTGCTTGCAGAGAGGAAACCTGACGAAGCTCCGCCGAAGGGTAGGGTTTCGTTTGGGGGAGGTTGACGGAACTGGCCCCCCTCGGGGGGTTTGATGGTTATTTATTTTTGGCTGGGCCTACGGGCTCGGAGATACCCACATTAAAAAGGCCTTGTGCCACATTCAATCCTCGTGGGTGGATTGATAAATACCATCTATAAAAAGAATACCCGCCCGGCCCGGTGGCTAGGATCAAAGTGTAGTATCTGTGCTTTGTGAGCTGCCGGGTCGGGTGTCTGTCGAACTCTCTGCTTGCAGAGAGGAACCCTGACGTAGCTCCGCCGAAGGGTGGTGTTGCGTTGGGGGAGGTTGACGGAACTGGCCCCCCCTTGGGGGGTTTGATGGTTATTTATTTTTGTCTGGGCTTACGGGCTCGGAGATACCCACATTAAAAAGGCCTTGTGCCACATTCAATCCTCGTGAGTGGATTGATAAATACCATCTCTAAAAAGAATACCCGCTCGGCCCGGCACATACTCTCTGCAAGCAAAGAGGAACCCTGACGAAGCTCTGCCGAAGGGTAGGGTTTCGTTGGGGGAGGTTGACGGAACTGGCCCCTCTCGGTGGGTTTGGATGGTTATTTATTTTTGGCTGAGCCTACGGGCTCGGGGATACCCACATTAAAAAGGCCTTGTGCCACATTCAGTCCTCGTGGGTGGATTGATAAATACCATCTATAAAAAGAATGTATAAACATAAAAATATCTTAAAATAATTGTCGGACTTTGTCCATTTCACAATGTGTGACGTCATTTGAATTTGACTGGAATTCGAACTCGGCTCTCCGATCCCTGTACCGCTATCCATCGTGAATTTTGCTATAAATATGTATTTCTGATAATATTTAAATATAAAAAGTATTGCTGTTATTTTTACTGTAAAAATGTATTTTTATACTTTCATTGTATTTTTTGAGAGACGGGTGTCATTATTTGCCCGTAGCTGGGACCCTAACACGTGCTACCACTCCGAGTCAGGGTGAACGAAGGAACAACAGCAATTAAGAGATGGTTCCACGTTCTTAAAGAGCTCCAATCTCCCGATCAGGGGCCTTATTACCGAATGTAGTTTATCGTCATACCTAGAACTAAGATGGATGGTAAAAAATTAAGTTGCTTAAACCTACAATGGGAAGACATCTTGAAGGAACGAAAGTGCTTTTTTTTTAATGCCCCGCCCCCGGAAGTTCTTCACTATTCTTTTTTTTTTTGCATGTGCTTTGTCTCTTCGCGGCGTGAGTAATCATAAACCTCCAAAACCTCCTATCTATCCTATCTAGTAAGCTTTGCCTTTTGGCAAATCCTCTCACTCCCTATTCTGCATCTAAATAGGTCTGGTAGGTAGGTATCTCGATGTTTCTCCCTATCCTTCGATATGTTCCCTGAGGTTCTACTTCTCCAAGCTTTTATTTCTAGATTGTATGAACTTTGGGGAGAGTGTAACAATTTACTGATACAAGTCCTACTAATTAAAGCATAGCTGTCAGCTACCAATTTGAGAATCGAGCCGGATGCTGCTAGTAACATAAACAAAACGGAAACATCAGTAAGACAAACTGCAGACATATTAAATGAGGCAGGCTAATAATATGCCATGATACGCTACGAATTCAGATTACAGGTGGGCCGATTAAGCAAGGGTCACTCAGTATATGCCATAAATTTCTACTTGACGTCACTGACAAAGGATAATTGCAGTCAGTTATCATATTCTTTATAAGTTCTACTGAGAGCGGTCTGCACAAAACAAAGTTCATTGTCATTACATGTACCTCGTCGGAGAACACTAATTAGAGGTGATGGGACAGTTCTCTAAGATTGCTACTCAGGCCTCTCCAAAAAGCACAATTTTTTTTAATCATCTCACCCTAAACAAGGCGGGAATGTTACTAGTATGCAGGGGGTTACTGGGAGTGAAAGTGAGAGAAAAAAAACTGGGTTTGGTTTGGTTTAGTTTGGTTTGGTTTGGTTTAGTTTACGGTATATCAACCTCAATGGGTTATTTAATGCCGACAAAATTTTTATTGCTGGTAATATTTTTTTTTCTTCAAAAATCTGTTGCTGGCAATATTTAAAAAAAAAAAAATTTATAGCTAGTAATATTTTTTTCCAATATGTATTGCTGGTATCTTTTTTCAAAATGTATTGCTGGTACAGTGTAACCCGGATATAAGAGAGCCGGATATAAGAGAAACCCGGATATAAGATATATATTCTCTGGTCCCAAATTAGAGCCATACTTACCTAAACAAAATAGACCAAACCCGGATATAAAAGAAACCCGGATATAAGAAACTTCTCCGGTCCCGACAACTCTCTTATATCCGGGTTACACTGTAATAATGTATTGCCGGTAATAATTTTTACAAAGAAAGTGTTTCTCGTATTAAAACCGATTTTTACACTTTCATAGTGTTTTGACTACAGTTTAGGGGTCAATTATTTGCCCATAAATGGGTCCCTAACAGGCTCTACCACCCCTGTCAGGGTGGACCTGGGAACACCAACAATTAAGAGGTGGTTCTACGCTCCTCAAAACCTGAAAATATGTTGTGCATTCATTAGAACGTGACAAAATTAACCATTATGGAAATAATTTCATGGTCATGCGCGCATTAAAAAAAATCTGTTCCTTTATAGGCATTTCAGATCATTACTGCAGTATTCGTAGTTAATTCTGTTGAGTACCGGCTTTAATTTTTTAATATAAATTGCTTCTGGGATCTGTAGTCTGAATTTTGTTGTCTTCTTGGTGTAGTATAGTTGTGTTGTCGATTAGTAATTTTTTATATTGTGAATGTGGACAGGAATGTTGTTGTAGATATCTCGCAATGGACAAATGGTCAGACATGTGTAGTGTAAGCCTTCTTGTAAGTCTATTTGTCGTTTACCCAACACATATTTGTTCTTCTGTGTCGGAGATGCATTCTCCCAAGGGACATGTGAATTGGTATACGATGTTGAAAGAAAAATTGAAAATACTTGGGAAATGAAAATAAAAGAAATTTAAACAGGTATAGCACATTTCTATCATCCTTTAACATCAATACACGGAAGATTATTCGTGAGTATAAACGGATTTTGTTAAAAATTAGCAGACATAACGTCTGTAATTTATTCAATCGGACATGCCTAAAAGATAATTTTTTTTTAATTAAACTACTGTATACCTATGGGCATATGGCTGAGTGGTTAGAATGTTCACATTCTGACCATGAGACTCTGGTTTGGATCTCTCCATGGTCGATTTGTCAGGAAGGAGACTTTCTGATGTTATCGTACTGGAGGGGTCAATCCCAGCGTGTGGCACCTTTTGGAAAGTGTCTGAAAACTATACCACGGGTTGACCCAAGCCTTGTGAGTGAAATTGGGTAGATGGAACCCTTTGGTACAATCAATAACTGTGTTAGCACAAAGTTACAAGTCATCGTGGACGAGGCCTTGAGTGTGCTGACCTTGTTCAAATTGTTGATCACACTAAATAACAAGCTATTTCCCAGAAACTGTAACTAAAAATATATAGATATATGTTCAGATTATTCAACCAACCATGCTTCAATGAAGACATGCTGCATATATATATATATATATATATATATATATATATATATATATATATATATATATGTATGTGTGTGTGTGTGTGTGTGTGTGTGTGTGTGAAATCTAATTTAAATGTCGCCGTAAAAATAGGTTTACATTGTCGTAAAAATGGACATTTATGTAGCCACAAAAACTAAAAAGATTATGTTTATGTTTGTAACTATGTATGTGTATATATGTATATACATGTATTGTGAGACCGGAACTACCTACACAATAGACTCTTCCAGGTCTATATTAAGTATGCGACACAACACTCTAGAGAGAGACAGTGAGAGCCGCGTACGACTACCAGTATTGGACACTAACATATAGTAAGCTCCGCTTACATTATCTCTGTAACCTGTTGTTAATATATCTTTCATACCTCTAATCCATGTTCCGTGTTTTCCTTCTGTGGTCCCGACTTTGGCCCCACATCAGTGGCGAGGAGAATTCGAAGAAACTCACTCACGTCGAAACCTCAATACCTTACCAGCCTCACATCTGTGTTGACGAAGAATTCGCGAAACGCATTCACGTCGAAAACCGCAATACTTTGCCAGTCCCACATCAGTAGCGACAGAAAGATTCGAGAATTTCGTTCTCACCATATCAATAGCGACAGAGTACTCGTAAAATACACAGAAACTCCACGCGTTCCCACAGCAGTGTTGAACGAGAAATTAAGCTGGTATTAATACATTAGCGATTGAAACGCAACACCCAGCGTCTACATATAAAAAAAAATATACCAATACTAAACAGCAGTAACGAGCAGTGATTCGACATCTACGGAATATTAAAGTCTGTCCAAATAACATTACGAGAACGATTTCTTACACACCCACACACAGAAAAAAAAAACAGTTTGTTCGTAAAACAAACTGACAACACAAGAGCAGAAGTACTACCATTGTACTCAAGTTTTCGAAAAAAACTATCGAAATTTTTTTTATGTAACTGAGTTGAACTCGTGCATAAAATTATTCTCCCCTCAAATTCACTGAGGTGAGTTTTCTTTTTTTTGTACCTCTATATAAAAAAATACATGTGTGGTGAAAATTTATACAATTACGTTAAAATTAACGGAACCACGGAATTGCAAAAAAGCTAAACACATAATTAGTTTAGTTTAACTAATTGTCTGTCCATATTTTTTTTTAAAAAAGGAAAAACAAGCTATCTTAGTACACGGGTTTCAAAGCAACAAAAAAATCGTTGTCATTTTTGTTTGTCTAAATATGGAAGATTTTCAAAAAGTAAATGCCCAAATGCTAAAAGTAAATTTGGATCAGCAACAAAAATCAGAAGAAAGACAACAACAACTATTTTTGGAATTACTTAAACAAATGGAATTCCAAAAAAATTACGCTTCAGAATGCTGAACTACAACAGAAACAACTTAAAGAATTACTCGTAAATGCATTAAAAGGCTCACACTCTGAAAAAGGTACAATATTCTCCCAGAGTACAATCTACAATTCAATAGAAACGTTTGAATATGTACCAGAGAACGGCAAAACGTTCGAGGCTTTTTACAGGCGCTACGAAGATATTTTCAACGTAGACTGAGAACAATGGCCCAGTAAAAAAAAAGTTACGTCTACTATTAAGAAAACTGGGAACTACAGAACATAGTAGGTTCGTAGACTTCATACTACCCAAGAAAACGACTGACTTGGATTTTTCAGAGACTATTAAGCTCCTATCGGAACTATTCGGGCCTAACACAACCTTGTTCCACAAATGTTGGAAATGCCTGAACACAGTCAAAGACAACGAGCAAGATTTTCTAACGTTTGCAGCATCGGTAAATAAGCTATGTAATGATTTTAAATTAGCCGAACTGACTGCCGATGACTTTAAGTGCTTAATTTTCGCATAAAGTTTAGTATCAGCAGAAGACGCCGAAATCAGACGACGGGTACTGACCAAGCTTGAGAACGAACAAGGATTGACTCTCCAAAAACTGGCAGAGGACTCAAAGAATAATATCTGTAAAGCGTGACTCAAACACTATCGAGGAATCAGGTGAGATTAATAAAATCAGAAGCAAGTCTACCTCCTATTTCCCTCAAAAAGACAAAAGGCAAATCTCATGTCCTAAATTCCACAGTAACCAAAACCCAAATAGGTTAAAGAAACCGCCCGCACCATGTTACCATTGTGGTAAATGGCATTGGATGAAATTCTGTCTAGTTAAGAACAAAAAATATTGCAAAAATTGCAATAAAAGTGGGCATACTTTAACTTCGTGCTGGTACGCCAACAGAACGAGAAAACCCCAAAATAAAATTACGTAAGCTCAATCTGACAATATTGTCGATAGGAATTTAAGAAAATATGTAACTGTGGATATTTTCAATAAGTCCATTAGATTCCATCTTGACTCGGGTTCTGATCTTTCAACCATTAACTGGCGTACTTGGCGAAAATTAAATAAGCCGACCTTATTAAAAACGGATAAAACAGCAAAATCTGTAACTGGCGAAAAGATTAACATTTTAGGCGAGGTAATACTTACAGTAAGACTAAATGGAGTTACCAAAAGCTCAAAGCCTACGTATTGAAAACTTCAGATAACTTATTTGGAACAGATTGGATAGGAAAATTCAATCTTTGGGATTGCCCAATGAGTACATTTTGTCGCAAGATACAATGTACAAGGTCCAATTTGGCAAATCTAAAAAAGGAACTCAAACAACAATTTCCCCAGGTTTTTTTCTGGCGGCCTTGGGAAATGTACTAAAACGAAAGCTAAGTTCAAGGACGGTGCACAACCGGTATTCAAAAAGAAATGGAATGTCCCTTTCGCTGCTCTTGAGCAAATCAATAAAGAGTTAGATAGACTCGAACAAGCAGGTATTCTGTCAAAAACAGATTTCAGCGAGTGGGCAGCACCTACGGTCTACGTAAAAAAGAAGTCCAATCAAATACGAGTATGCGCAGATTTTTCCACATGGTTAAAAGATGCCTTGGAAGATCACCACTATCCTCTCCCAAGCCCTGAAGAAATTTTCAATAAACTCAATGGTGGAAATTTTTTTCTAAAATCGACCTCTCGGACGCATACCTTCAGATAGAGGTGGAAGAAGAAAGTTCCAAATTGCTCTGCATAAACACCCATAGAGGGTTGTACAAATACAACAGGCTGGATTTTGGAGTAAAGGTTGCGCCTGCAATTTTCCAGCAGGTCATGGACGCCATGCTGTGCGATCTTGACTACGCAACAGCCTATTTGGATGATATACTAGTTACTCGTAAAACTATGGCAGAGCACCGGAACCATATAATAGACGTATTCGAAAAGATTCAAGAATACGGATTTAAGGTTAAGGAGGCAAAGTGTGACTTTTTCTTACCAGATATTAAATACTTAGGACACATTATAAATAAAGACGGTCGTCGGCCGGATCCAGAAAGAGCCAACGCGATCAAAATCATGCCGGCCCCAGATAACGTTCAAGCGTTACAAAGCTTCCTCGGCCTAGCTAACTTTTACCAAGGGTTCATTAAAAACATGCAAAATTTGAGAGGGCCTCTCAACCAACTTTTAAAAAAGGACAAACCATAGTCATGAACCCCGGAATGCCAAGACGCATTCGAGAAGATCATAAAAACTCTTACTTCAGACTTCTACCTCACCTATTACGACCCTAGTCTCGACATCATAGTCGCAAGTGATGCAAGCTCGTACGGCATAGGTGCTTTCATTTTACATAAACTGCCAGATGGTTCGCGAAAAGCTGTGTTTCACGCATCAAGATTTCTACTTCCAGCTGAGAAACAATATTCCCAAATAGAGAAAGAGGCTCTAGGGTTAATATTCGCTGTGACAAAGTTTCACAGATATCTACATGGTAGACGGTTCATACTGCAGAAGGACCATAAACCTCTAATTACAATTTTTGGTTCTAAAAAAGGTCTGCCAGTCTATACTGCAAATCGACTACTTCGTTGGGGAACGATTCTCTTAAACTATAATTTCAAGATAGAGTTCCTAACATCCAAAAATATTTGCCATGCAGACAGTTTATCGCGACTCATTCCAAAAAATACAGAAGTCTTTGAAGACGCCATCATTGCTACTCTAAGGACAAATTGTGAAATCAAAAACATGATCGCTAGTACCATAAGAGAGCTCCCAGTTACTTTGGCCGACATAAAAAGGGAGTCTCGGAAGGATGAATTCATTCAATCCATAAAAAGCAAAATTCGCAACAAAGACCCCAATGTGCCTGAAGTTTTCTCCCTCTGCGATGATGTCCTACTATACAATGACCGCGTAGTGATTCCAAACAGCCTACAAAGAAAAATCCTCAGGGATCTTCACATGAGACATCCGGGGATGAACCGTACGAAAAGCCTATGTTTATTGGCCAAACATGGACAAGGACATAGCAGACATGATAGAATCATGCAAAGGATGCGCGCTTGCAGCAAAAGCTCCAACCACAACGTGCTAACCATGGCAAAGAATTCATGTCGATTTTGCAGGGCCTATATACAACATGTACTACCTCATTGTTGTGGATAGCCACTCAAAATGGCCTGAGGTCCTACAATGCAAAAGACCAACCACAAATTGCACAATCGGATTTCTACACGAGCTATTCGCGCGTTTTGGCGTGGTAGATTGTGTAGTTACAGATAATGGCACTCAATTCACATTAAGTGAATTTAGAGACTTCTGCAAATCATATCAGGTAGACCACATTACAACGCCTCAGTACCACCCTAGGTCTAATGGCCAGGCCGAAAGGTTCGTGGAAACTTTAAAAAAGGACTTTAAAAAAGACACTAGGCACACCGACAGATAGAGCATTGCAACAGCTTCTGCAGGTGTATCGGATAACCTCTAATCCGAACACGCCTATGGGAAGCTCGCCTGCAGAAACAATGTTTGCAAGGAAAATCAAGTCTGTCTTCGACAAACTTATTCCACGGCAAACAAAGTTCAAAAAACCCGTATCACTTCATAAGAAATATTTCAATCCTGGCGATAAAGTCTTTTTCAAGGCTTACAAAAACAACATAACATTCTGGGAAGTAGGCACCATAAAACAAAGAATTGGCGAACTGGTCTATATTGTCCAAGGACCGAAAAACACTCACAAACACAATTGGAACCAGCTCAGAAAATGCCGTTTGAAGGAATCGGAGGAAACACAACAAAATAACTGTGAAGAGCCGATCGATGTAATTTTCGATCACTTCGATCTCGACATGGCCCAAGTCTCTCCTGAAGTGCGACTGAAGGAAAAGGAAATTTACTCAGCCGCTGGACGTAAATCCCAAGAGGAAAAAGTATGAACAGTTTTATTTTTTCTCTCTTTTTCAAAAAAAAAAAAAACACTTCGAAGGGGGTATTGTGAGACCGGAACTACCTACACAATAGACTCTTCCAGGTCTATATTAAGTATGCGACACAACACTCTAGAGAGAGACAGTGAGAGCCGCGTACGACTACCAGTATTGGACACTAACATATAGTAAGCTCCGCTTACATTATCTCTGTAACCTGTTGTTAATATATCTTTCATACCTCTAATCCGTGTTCCGTGTTTTCCTTCTGTGGTCCCGAATTTGGCCCCACATCAATATATATATATATATATATATATATATATATATATATATATATATATATATATATATATATGTATGTGTGTATTGTATATGTGTGCATATATATGTATATATATATGTATATGTAGTATTTTTTCTGCTCGGTCTCACGTTGACTGCTGACCTGAGATGGAACAAATACATTGAGTCAATTGCATCGTCCACCGCGAGGAAAGTTGGCTCTCTGTGCCGCGCCAGGAAATTTTTCTCCCCTGAATCGATACTTCAAATATACAAAACGACCATTCGCCCTTGCATGGAGTATTGCTTCCATATATGGTCTGGGACACCTTCTGTTTACCTCGGAGTTCTTGTCAAGATCCAGAGACGGATATGTAATGTGATTGGCCCTGATCTGGCGTCTCGCCTGCAGCCACTATCTCACAGACGCACCGTCGCCTCTCTCTGTCTCTTCTACAAATACTTTCATGGCAATTGCTCCGATGAGCTGCTTTCCCTGGTCCCCAGTCTCCATGAATACAAGCGCAATATGAGGCTGGCATCCCGCTCTCACCTTTACTCTGTAGAAACTTTAAAATGTAGCCGTCTCTTCTACTCCAATAGCTTCATACCTCGCACCTCTCACCTGTGGAACACCCTTCCCAATTACTGTTTCCCTGATAGCTATGATCTCCTACTATTCAAATGTAATGTCAATCGATATCTCCAGTTACCTTGATCTACACACTACCCTTCCCTTCATCCTTTCTTCTATCACTCCTATCTGTTCTTGCTACAAATCTTCTGCAGCCCCCCCTGCATCCTAGTGGCTTCATGCCTTGCTCGGGGCGCTAACCTTAAGAATATATATATATATATATATGTGTGTGTGTTGCGCATATATATATGTATTTATAGATGTTCTTTAATCATTTATGTGGATGTTATGTACATTGTTACTCTTTTTATTATTATTACTTATTCATTTTTTCACCTTTTTTAAATATTATATTATATTATATATTTGTTATTACAACGACTATTATAAAAAAGATGATCCTATTTCAATGAATAACAACATAGATTGCATTTCCTTGAATTTTATTACAGTTTGTGGTTAAGCGTTTACCCATAAGATTTTTCCCTACGTTTTCTTTCTCTAATATCTTTCTCTAAGTTCTTTTTTTATCTGCTTTCATTTCTCTCTCTTCAATAGCGCCTTCATGTTTCCTTTTCTTTTTCAAGTTTTTTTTATCTTTTTTTATTTATTTCTTTTAAGTGTCTGGCTTATTGTCAGATTGTCTAGCTGAATTTATATCTTTTAATAAAATGTAGTTGGTTTGTTGAGGTATATATATATATATATATATATATATATATATATATATATATATATATATATATAATTATTTATTTAAAAAATTTATAACATAAATATGTTATAAAATCACTACAAAAATAGCTATTTTGTTTCAACACTCCCGGTGTCTTATCAAGTGATGATATATATATATATATATCTTTTGAAATAAATTTATAACCAATTCTATGATGAATAATTAAGTATTTTTCTTATTATTTACACACGCACACACGCACACACACACACACACACACACACACACACACACACACACACACATATATATATATATATATATATATAAGAAGAACACCTTAAGTATTTATTTCGGTTATAATTTATTTCGTGAATATTTATATATTCATATCTTCGGACCGAGATCTTTTAGTTAAAATTTACAAAAAGATCTGACGAGATGAATATATAGATATTTGCGAAATAAATTATAATCGAAATGAATCTTTAAGGTTTTCTTTTTGATGATTATTATTATTATTATTATTATTATTATTATTATTATTATTATGCCCTGTAGTTGAGAATGAGCTCTCCCTGGATTAATATCCTCATTGGAATTATCCCTACCAGTCACAAATTGAAATTGCTAATATATATATATATATATAAATATATATATATATATATATATATATATATATATATATTCGACTGGAATTCGAACTCCACTACATTCACTTACGTGTTAATACCCTTGGGAAAGGTGTGGATCGTCTTCTTCTCCCTCCAGCTGTGGGTAAATAGCAGGATAGCCTTGGATGGCAGCTGGTCTAGGAGAAAGACAACTCTGAATTCAAAACCTGCGGAGCATCGTTTCGGGATCTTTGAGGCACGTAGTGCACCAGGTCTCTGTATTCGGCCCTTCAAATAGTGTGTGTGGTCCTGCACGAAACCTTCACCGCTATAATCAAATCTCATGTGCTATTTTCGGGATGTTGGTTTCCTAGGAACTGATCTGCCTGACCCTCATACGTCGAATTCGACGGGAGAGTCGAGTATATATATATATATATATATATATATATATATGTGTGTGTGTGTGTGTGTGTGTGTGTACACAGAGAAAGAGACCATCAGACAGACAGAGAATGGTGGGCGGAGTAGGAATGTTTTCACATTTCGAAGCTAATGCACAAATATTTATCTAACGAAAAACAGAGGACTAAATTTCACACAACTGGCTGAGCCAACTTCGGAATAAAAAATTACGTTTTGTTATCAACGGAAGAGCATCCAAATGAAATCTGGCATTCGCTTAACTTCCTATTTTTCCCGCCAGACGAGAAGAAAGTTTTATAGCTGTTTGTGCTTCCATCTTCTTTCATAAAATTGACTTTCATTTGTTTTGCTCGGAGGAGAAGAACGAATGTGTAAAAATGAGTCTTTGGTGGTGGACTGGATTAGAAATCTGCAGAAGCCTTTATTTGTGCAATAATTATATAAAAAAAGTATTTTCTCTATTCCATGAATTGCTTCCTAATACCTACGGGCGCACATTCACACATACACACGCACACAAATACACACACACGCACACACACACACACATACATATATATATATACATATATATATATATATATATATATATATATATATAAATGAAAAATTTCATCCCAAGCAAGGCAAAAAAAGTCCCTAAGATGCAAATGAAAGCATTTGAGAAAAAGCTTATACATCCGTGCATCTTATATGCCATCAAATACGGTAGTTAAATTTTAATAAAAATTCAAAGCTTTATTTTTATTTAAATATTTCGGTTAAATCATCTTACATGGAAATGTACTTATTACCATATATTCCCACATACAAGACGACCTTTAAATACCCCCCAAAATCACCCTTAAAAGTTGGGGGTTATAATACAATTCTGTAAAAGAAACCTTAAATTCTGAGTGAAGTTTGTTGATAGGCTAAACTTAGGATCAGTGTAATAAACAATAATGTACATGAAAAAATTCATATTATCAAGTAAACTGATAATAAAAGTAATAAAACCATTTCTACCTTATATATTCCTGGCATGACTTCATAATAAATTGCCTATTCGAAGAATAATTCCATATCTATGAAATCAACTTGCATCCATGCAAGCACAGCTGAGAAAATGTAAGCATCAAGCTATGATTGCCTTCACAGCAATGTAAGGTACTATTATTGTACATTGTTGTACTGTTATTAGCGGTATTTTGTGATTGTCGATGACGTATAAGTAAATGGCCATTAGTACACCAGGATGTTTCTAACTATTTAGATATAGGAATAAAAGGAGGACGAGGAGGAGGATCAGTCATTGCAAGAGATTACTTGATGAAATATAAACCAAACAATGGTTTCCTTTTTGGTGATGTGTGTAGGGAAAACATACTGTAGAATCGGTTTTGTTATTTCATTTATTTTGAATTTTTAAGGATACAATAAGTAACATTTTGAATAACATCATCTTTATTTGTCATACTACAAGTAAATTCATAAAAATTTGCTATAGTTTTGGAACTCGTCTTATCTAAAGGTCACTTTATACACGGAAATATATCAGTTTGCATGAATTGTAGTTTCATGAGGAAAGGAGATATGTTGCAAAATCCAAAAGAGACCTTGCTGTTCGAAGAAATGATTTTTTTTATACTAACGTCTAGTTTGGTGCCTGTCGCTTCGCTGCCGTCAAGGTAATCAAATTCCAAATCAGAATTTTATGTCCTTTTTAAATACGACATTTATTAGAAAATATATTCGGTTTGAATACAAAAAGAGTCATGAAAATAACTTCAAAGGAGTTGTTGCCAGACAGGAAGGGAAATTATCCCCCATCACACAGATGACTATTTTGGTTTCAGTCAGTCAGTATGCGTTTGTACAAATGCATAAATGTCTATATATTTTAATTCAATGACAGACCTAAAAATATTTCTATAAAATTTGAAAAATAAACTTAGAAAATAATTCTATGAACTTTTGCAAGCATTTATCGTCACTATTTTGTCCGTTTAAATATTATATTTATTAGATTGCTTGCCTCGCTAAAACAATTAGGACTGACTAGTGAGTTCGATCCTCACTGGGTGCTCACTATTTTCGGCCTTGTGCTACATCTAAGCTACGCTTGGAAAATCACTATTACATTTATTAGCTACTAGCAGTCTAAACCGTCTTCGACCGGGTGTTTCATTACTGGAAATTTTGGCCGTTCAGTTGGAGCAGTTTAAGGTCAGCCCACCCAAAAATCAATATTAGTAACAATATTTGGGTACAACTGAGGCACATCCACAAATGGGAGGGGATCAACAATTTGAATGGGGGTGGCCCTGAAAAGTGCTGTTCTTACGTTTTCAATCTTGTTTCAGCCTCTCGCGCAGTAGCAGTTGAAGAGGCGTTTCTCCTCAGCCGTTGAGTCCTTTGATCATCATTTTCAGCCTCGCGCGCAGAAGAGTTCGAATGAAAACTGTGGAAACACATAAACAACATCCGATCACACACACACACACACACACACACACACACATACATACATACATACATACATACATACATACACACATTTTGAGAATTATAGATATAGATAATATTATTGTAATAATTTAAACTATTTTTTAAAAAGTTTTTATGAAAGATATCCAAGAACAGATAGTAAATAGTAAAACGTTGCTGAGAGTTATAATTGACAAGAAGTAGTGGAGAGCCATTTTCCCTAACAATTTGGACTGAAAACCGGCAATGAAGAATTATCTATCAAACGAAAAGACAATCATCGATATCGGATGAAAACTGTGGAAACGCATAAACAACATCCGATCAAACACACACATACATATACACAGAATTTTTAGATATAGATTAATCAAAGTCGTAGGCTTCCCAATAATCTATCGTTTTTCCCATGGAAAATGTTCGGACGCGCTACATTCCCTGCTTCCGTCAGTTCAGACCTTTACAGCTAAGACTCGTCATGCCATATACACAGTGGCGAACCATTCGCATTCCATTCGTATTTCATTCGTAAGGAGGGAGTTTCACTTAGATTGCTTTCCCTAGTGCCGCTATTTTATGGAACAGACTCCCGAGAGGATGCTAACAGACTTCCAAGAAGATGCATTCTTGAAAACTACAAATCGTAACCACTTCAAGTCTAGGGTTAATCGTTACCTGTTATTCGTATCCTGATTATCTACAATTATTCCGTCTTCCCCTCCTACGCCCATACAATCTTATACAGTAACCTTCTAAAATATAAAAAAAAATATTTAGCAGGATGGTTACTAGGTTTTACTGAGCTGAGTGTTTACATCGGCAAAAGTTTAAAAAAAAACAGACCTTGTTAAATTGAATTTCAGATATTTGTACTTGGATGGCATGAACAGGAAATACAACCTAAACCGACACCTAAAAAAATCAGTTTATCAACATTCATAATACTCTTTATATTTTTAAACAGAATGAAGATAAATATATTCAAGATTTTTGATGTTACTTTCTTTAGTGCGTGTGAAAGAAAATATGTTTTTGTATCAATTCGACTTGTAAGCTTAAAGTATATCAAATCAGATACATTTCAAAATAGGTTGAGTTTATTTAAAAGTAATACAAGAAAAACAGGCCCAGTAAAAGTCGAATTGAAAAAGTTCTTTCTCGCTTTTATCAGGTTTCTTTTTATCATAGTGGTAAGGGGGACGATTGGATGCGGGCAAATAGGCGGTTGGCTGGTCAGTCTGCCTAATTGTGCTTAGCTATCAGAATTCTTAGAAAAATCGTCTTAAAAAAAATGAATCAGATAGATGCGCTTATTTAATTTCTTTTAAAAGCCTTTCATTGCCTGACAAACAATTTTATTTTATGTTTTAAGGCTGAGCCGATATTGTGGAGTTATTTCGCAGTGGAGGCTCGTATTTTCACTAAATCGGTCCTAAATAGTTCGCCGTAAACGTTAGGAACTTGATATAATAGGTATTACGCAGAGTAATCTTGTTGTAGTGGCTGACTACTTTCGTATTCGACTAACTGTCGACTACTGTCGTCCAACATCGACAGACCCTCGTTTCTCTTACTACTCCTACTTATATTAGGTGGGAGAGTCTATTAACTAATAGAATAGCTGTGTTTCACCATAACAGCTGATTTTCTGGAAATGATTTTCTCTGATGGACAATTTTTGGGTTTTAATTTCCAGTCCGTTACAAGTCCGTTTATTTATTTTATTTTTTATGACAAGAATTTTGCAGTACTATTCATTATTGTAGTGATTTTGATCCTTGATAAATATCTCACTATTGTATCCTTGTGTCAGACTAAGCCAAATGCAGTGAATATTTTCGGTGACTAGCGTGGAGCGACAGGTAGTAAGCAGGTTTTCCAAGACTATACTGATCTTCACAAAAGGATCTGCTCTTGTAACCTTATGCAAGACTAAGTCAAGCTTTGTACATATTTCGATGGCTTTGGGTACTACTTCACTGTTGGGTAATGGTGAACGAGCTAGTTTAGAAAAGCATTTCTATTGTGTAGTGAGTTCTTTTCTGAGTACTCGACAATTTTAGTTTTGCATCAGACTTAAGGTTGGAAGATAGCTATTGATGATTTCTTGATCAATGGATAGCAAAAGAAGTTTAGCAAATACGCTTAGCTTCTTCTTCTTCGTCTGGTTGTTGTTGTTGTTGTTGTTGTTGTTCTTCTTCTTCTTCTTCTTCTTCTTCTTCTTCTTCTTCTTCTTCTTCCCTGCGTTAAATTCTTCTTTTTTAACTTTCTTTTTCTTCTTTGTTTGATTCTCCTTTTTCTTTTTCGTTTTTGATTCTTCTTTTTTATTTTGAAGCTTCTTTTGTCTTCTTTTAATTCTTCTTATTCTTATTTTCTTGAAGCCTCCTTTTTAAAGTGCTTTTTCTTCTTTATTTAATTCTTTTCTTTCTTTGAATCTTCTTCATTTGTGTTGAAGTTTTTTCTTTCGTCTTCTATTCTGCTTTCTTCTTGCTATTGTTCATCTATTTGAAGCAACTTTCTTTTTTTTGGTCAATCTTTTACTTTCTTTTCTTTTTGATTTTCTATTTTGAAGCCCCTTTCTTCTTCATCTATTTTGAAACTTCTTTTTTTATTTTAAAGCTTCTTTATTCTTTCTTCTTCTTCTAGTTTGAACATACTTTCTACTTCTTCGTCATTTTCTTCTATTTTGAAGATTCTTTCTTTCGTTCTTCTTCTCCTCCTATTTTGAAGATTCTTTCTTTTACTTCTTCTATTTTGAAGATTCTTTCTTTCTTTATTTCTTTCTTCTTATCCTCCTATTTTAAAGATTCTTTTTTTTCTTCTTCTATTTTGAAGATTCTCTCTTTCTTTCTTCTTCTCCTCCTATTTTGAAGATGCTTTCTTTCTTTCTTCTTCTCCTCCTAATATGAATATTCTTTCTTTTTTTTTTCTTCTTCTTCTATTTGGAAGATTCTTTCTTTCTTCTTCTGCTCTTATTTGGAAGATTCTTTTTCTTTTTTTCTTCAATTTTTATTTTGAAGATTCCTTCTTTCTTCTTCCTCTTCTATTTTGAAGATTCTTTTTTTCTTTCTTCTTCTCCTCCTATTTTGAAGATTCTTTCTTTATTCTTCTTCTATTTTGAAGATTCTTTCTTTCTTTCTTCTTCTCCTCGTATTTGGAAGATTCTTTCATTCGTTCTTCTTTCCTTCTATTTTGAAGGTTCTTTCTTTCTTCCCTTCCTCCTATTTTGAAGATTCTTTCTTTCTTCTTCTCCTCGTATTTTGAAGATTCTTACTTTCTTTCTTCTCCTCCTACTATTTTGAAAATTCTTTCTTTTTTGTTCTTCTGTTTTGAAGATTCTTTCTTTCTTTCTTCTTCTTCTTCTATTTTGAAGATTCTTTCCAAGTTTCTTCTTCTATTTTGAAGATTCTTCCTTTCTTTCTTCTCCTCCTCCTATTTTGAAGATTCTTTCTTTCTTTCTTCTTCTATTTTGAAAATTCTTTCTTCTTCTTCCTCTTCTTCTTCTTCTATTTTGAAGATTCTTTCTTTCTTCCTTCTTCTCCTCCTATTTTGAAGATTCTTTCTTTCTTTCTTCTCCTCCTCCTATTTTGAAGATTCATTCTTACTTCTTCTTCTATTTTGAAGATTCTTTTTTTCTTTCTTCTTCTTCTTATTCTTCTTTTATTTCGAAGATTCTTTCTTTCTTTCTTCTCCTCCTCCTATTTTGAAGATTCATTCTTACTTCTTCTTCTATTTTGAAGATTCTTTCTTTCTTTCTTCTTCTTCTTATTCTTCTTTTATTTCGAAGATTCTTTCTTTCTTCTCCTCCTCCTATTTTAAAGATTCTTTCTTTCTTTCTTCTCCTATTTTGAAGATTCTTTCTTTCATTTTCTTCTACTATTTTGAAGATTCTTTCTTTCTTCTTTTCAGTCTATTTTGAAGATTCTTTTTTTTCTTACTCTTCTTCTTCTATTTTGAAGGTTCTTTCTTTTTTTTCTTCCTGATCTATTTTGATGATTCTTTCTTTCATTCTTGTTCTCCTATTTTGAAATTCTTCTTTCTTCTTTTTCTTCTTCTATTTTGAAGATTCTTTATTTTCTTCTTCTTCTACTTTGATGATTCTTTCTTTCTTCTTCTTCTTCTATTGTGAAAATGCTTTCTTTCTTTTTCTTCTCCTCCTATTTTGAAGATTCTTTCTTTTTTGTTCTTCTGTTTTGAAGATTCTTTCTTTCTTTCTTCTTCTTCTTCTATTTTGAAGATTCTTTCCAACTTTCTTCTTCTATTTTGAAGATTCTTCCTTTCTTTCTTCTCCTCCTCCTATTTTGAAGATTCTTTCTTTCTTTCTTCTTCTATTTTGAAAATTCTTTCTTCTTCTTCCTCTTCTTCTTCTTCTTCTATTTTGAAGATTCTTTCTTTCTTCCTTCTTCTCCTCCTATTTTGAAGATTCTTTCTTTCTTTCTTCTCCTCCTCCTATTTTGAAGATTCATTCTTACTTCTTCTTCTATTTTGAAGATTCTTTTTTTCTTTCTTCTTCTTATTCTTCTTCTATTTCGAAGATTCTTTCTTTCTTTCTTCTCCTCCTCCTATTTTAAAGATTCTTTCTTTCTTCTCCTCCTCCTATTTTGAAGATTCTTTCTTTCTTTCTTCTCCTCCTCCTATTTTGAAGATTCATTCTTACTTCTTCTTCTATTTTGAAGATTCTTTCTTTCTTTCTTCTTCTTCTTATTCTTCTTTTATTTCGAAGATTCTTTATTTCTTCTCCTCCTCCTATTTTAAAGATTCTTTCTTTCTTTCTTCTCCTATTTTGAAGATTCTTTCTTTCATTTTTTTCTACTATTTTGAAGATTCTTTCTTTCTTCTTTTCCGTCTATTTTGAAGATTCTTTTTTTTCTTACTCTTCTTCTTCTATTTTGAAGGTTCTTTCTTTTTTTTCTTCCTGATCTATTTTGATGATTATTTCTTTCATTCTTGTTCTCCTATTTTGAAATTCTTCTTTCTTCTTTTTCTTCTTCTATTTTGAAGATTCTTTATTTTCTTCTTCTTCTACTTTGATGATTCTTTCTTTCTTCTTCTTCTTCTATTGTGAAAATGCTTTCTTTCTTTTTCTTCTCCTCCTATTTTGAAGATTCTTTCTTTTTTGTTCTTCTGTTTTGAAGATTCTTTCTTTCTTTCTTCTTCTTCTTCAATTTTGAAGATTCTTTCCAACTTTCTTCTTCTATTTTGAAGATTCTTCCTTTCTTTCTTCTCCTCCTCCTATTTTGAAGATTCTTTCTTTTTTCTTCTTTTATTTTGAAAATTCTTTCTTCTTCCTCTTCTTCTTCTTCTTCTTCTTCTTCTTCTATTTTGAAGATTCTTTCTTTCTTCCTTCTTCTCCTCCTATTTTGAAGATTCTTTCTTTCTTTCTTCTCCTCCTCCTATTTTGAAGATACATTCTTACTTCTTCTTCTATTTTGAAGATTCTTTCTTTCTTTCTTTCTTCTTCTTCTTATTCTTCTTCTATTTCGAAGATTCTTTCTTTCTTTCTTCTCCTCCTCCTCTTTTAAAGATTCTTTCTTTCTTTCTTCTTCTATTTTGAAGATTCTTTCTTTCATTTTCTTCTACTATTTTAAAGATTCTTTCTTTCTTTCTTCTTTTCCGTCTATTTTGAAGATTCTTTTTTTTTCTTAATCTTCTTCTTCTATTTTGAAGGTTCTTTCTTTTTTATTCCTGTTCTATTTTGATCATTCTTTCTTTCATTCTTGTTCTCCTATTTTGAAATTCTTCTTTCTTCTTTTTCTTCTTCTATTTTGAAGATTCTTTATTTTCTTCTTCTTCTACTTTGATGATTCTTTCTTTCTTTTTCTTCTTCTATTGTGAAGATGCTTTCTTTCTTTTTCTTCTCCTCCTATTTTGAAGATTCTTTCTTTTTTTCTTCTTCTTCTATGTTGAAGATTCTTTCTTTCTTTCTTCTCCTCCTGTTTGGAAGATTCTTTCTTTTTTTCTTCTTTTGTTCAATTTAGAAGATTCATACTTTCTTTCTTCTTTTCCTCCTATTTGGAAGATTCTTTCTTTTTTTTCTTCTTTTATTTTGAAGATTTTTTCTTTCTTTCTTCCCTTCCTCCTATTTTAAAGCTTCTTTCTTTTTTCTTCCTCTTCATGTTCTTCTATTATGAAGAATCTTTCTTCTTCTTCTATTTTGAAGATACTTTCTTTCTTTCTTTTTTGTTTCTTCTTGTTCGCCTATTTTCAAGATTCTTTTTTTCTTTTCGTCCTCCTATTTTGATGATTCTTTCTCTCTTTCTTCTTTTTCTATTTTGAAGATTCTTTCTTTCTTTCTTCTCCTCCTCCTATTTTGAAGAATCTTTTTTACTTCTTCTTCTATTTTGAAGATTCTTTCTTTTTGCTTCTTCTATTTTGAAGATTCTTTCTTCTCCTTCTTCTTCTTCTTCTTCTTCTATTTTGAAGATTCTTTCTTTCTTTCTTCTTCTCCTCCTATTTTGAAGATTCTTTCTTTATTCTCCTCCTCCTATTTTAAAGATTCTTTCTTTCTTTCTTCTTCTATTTTGAAGATTCTTTCTTTCATTTTCTTCTACTATTTTGAAGATTCTTTCTTTCTTCTTTTCCGTCTATTTTGAAGATTCTTTTTTTTCTTACTCTTCTCCTTCTATTTTGAAGGTTCTTTCTTTTTTTTCTTCCTGTTCTATTTTGATGATTCTTTCTTTCATTCTTGTTTTCCTATTTTGAAAATTCTGCTTTCTTCTTTTTCTTCTTCTATTTTGAAGATTCTTTATTTTCTTCTTCTTCTACTTTGATGATTCTTTCTTTCTTCTTCTTCTTCTATTGTGAAGATGCTTTCTTTCTTTTTCTTCTCCTCCTATTTTGAAGATTCTTTCTTTTTTGTTCTTCTGTTTTGAAGATTCTTTCTTTCTTTCTTCTTCTTCTTCAATTTTGAAGATTCTTTCCAACTTTCTTCTTCTATTTTGAAGATTCTTCCTTTCTTTCTTCTCCTCCTCCTATTTTGAAGATTCTTTCTTTTTTCTTCTTCTATTTTGAAAATTCTTTCTTCTTCCTCTTCTTCTTCTTTTTCTATTTTGAAGATTCTTTCTTTCTTTCTTCTCCTCCTCCTATTTTGAAGATTCTTTCTTTCTTTTTCTCCTACTATTTTGAAGATTCTTTCTTTCTTTCTTGTCCTCCTGTTATTTTGAAAATTCTTCTTTCTTCTTTATCTTCGCCTATTTTGAAGATTCTTTGTTTTTTTCTTCTTCTAATTTGAAGATTCTTTCTTTCTTTCTTCTTCGTCTTCTATTTTGAAGATTCTTTCTTTTTTCTTCTTCTTCTTCTATTTTGAAGATTCTTTCTTTCTTTCTTCTTCTTCTTCTCCTATTTGGGAGATTCTTTCTTCTTTTGTTCTATTTGGAACGTTCTTTATTTCTTCTTCTCCTCCTGTTTATAAGATTCTTTCTTTCTTTCTTTCTTTCTTTCTTCTTCTTCTTCTTCCTTTTTGAAGATTCTTTCTTTCTTTCTTCTCTTCCTCGTATTTTGAAGATTCTTTCTTTTTTCTTCTTCTTCTTCTATTTTGAAGATTCTTTCTTTCTTCTTCTCCTCCTATTTTGAATATTCTTTCTTTTTTTCTTCCTCTTCTACTTCTATTTTGAAGATTCTTTCTTTTTTCTTCTTCTATTTTGAAAATTCTTTCTTCTTCCTCTTCTTCTTTTTCTATTTTGAAGATTCTTTCTTTCTTTCTTCTCCTCCTCCTATTTTGAAGATTCTTTCTTTCTTTTTCTCCTACTATTTTGAAGATTCTTTCTTTCTTCTTCTTCTCTTTTGTAGATTCTTTTTTTTTTCTTACTCTTCTTTCTTTTTTATTCTTCTTCTATTTTGATGATTCTTTCTTCTTCTATTTTGAAGATTCTTTCTTTCATTCTTGTCCTCCTGTTATTTTGAAAATTCTTCTTTCTTCTTTATCTTCGCCTATTTTGAAGATTCTTTGTTTTTTTCTTCTTCTAATTTGAAGATTCTTTCTTTCTTTCTTCTTCGTCTTCTATTTTGAAGATTCTTTCTTTTCTTCTTCTTCTTCTATTTTGAAGATTCTTTCTTTCTTTCTTCTTCTTCTACTATTTGGGAGATTCTTTCTTCTTTTGTTCTATTTGGAACGTTCTTTATTTCTTCTTCTTCTCCTGTTTATAAGATTCTTTCTTTCTTTCTTTCTTTCTTCTTCTTCTTCTTCTTTTTTGAAGATTCTTTCTTTCTTTCTTCTCTTCCTCGTATTTTGAAGATTCTTTCTTTTTTCTTCTTCTTCTTCTATTTTGAAGATTCTTTCTTTCTTCTTCTCCTCCTATTTTGAATATTCTTTCTTTTTTTCTTCCTCTTCTACTTCTATTTTGAAGATTCTTTCTTTGTTTCTCTTCTATTTTGAAGATTCTTTCTTTCTCCTTCTCCTCCTATTTTGAAGATCCTTTCTTTCTTCTTCTTCTTCTCCTATTTTGAAGATTCTTTCCTTCTTTCTTCTTCTCCTCCTATTTTGAAGATTCTTTCTTTCTTTCTTTCTTCTTCTTCTTCTTCTTCTTCTTCTATTTTGAATGTTCTTTCTTTTTTTCTTCTTGTTCTATTTTGATGATTCTTCCTTTATTTCTTTCTTTTTTTCTTTCTTCTTCTTCTTCTATTTTGAAGATTCTTTCTTTTTTTCTTTCTCTGTTTTGAACCTTCTTTCTTCTTCTTCACCTTCATCTTCTTCTATTTTGAAGATTTTTCTTCTTCTTCTATTTTGAACCTTCCCTGTTCTTCATCTTCGGCTTCTTTTTTGAAGCTTCTTTCTTTCTTTCTTCTTCTATTTTCAATCTTCATTCCTCTTCTTCTTATCCTTTCTTCATTTATATCTTCTTCTTCTTCTACTTTGAATATTTTTCTTTTTCTCTTTTGGGCCTTCTTAATTTTCAGCTTCTATTTTGAAGCTTCTTTCTTTCTTTTTCTTTCTTTCTTCTTCTTCTTCCTCTTCTTCTTCTTCCATTTTTAACCACTATTATTCTTCATTATCTTCAGCTTTTTCGAATTTTAAAATTCTTTCTTCTTCTTCTACTGCTTCTTTTTTGAAGTTTCTTTCTTTCTTCTTCTGTTTTGAAGACCCTTTCTTCTTCTTCTTCTTCTTCTTCTTCTTCTTCTTCTTCTGTTTTGAAGCTACTTTCTTCTTCATCTTCATTTTCTTCTTCTACTTTGAAGATTCTTTTTTCTTTCTTTCTTCTATTTTGCCGCTTCTTTCTTATTCTACTTTGAAGCTACTTTCGTTTTTCTACTCCTTCTATTTTGACGCTTCTTACTTTTTTTCTTTCTTTCTTTCTCCTGTTTTTCTTCTTCTTTTGTTTATGCTTTATTGTTCTTTCATGTTTGCTCGACATCCGGGCTAGAAAATATTGAATAGCGTAGCTAAATTAATGAACACACATGGAAAAGTCTTCGGTATTAGAATTCTGGGTGTTGGGGATTCGGAAGAATGACAAGATTTATTTCTTCCGTCTCAATTATTTCAATTATTTATTTGCCCTTGTAACGGCACATCAGAAGATTTGTTGACACACACATAACCAGAAACACACACACACACACAGAGAGACACACACGCACACACACATCATAGATATGCATATCTTCCGATTTACTTATCTTATCTTCTTTGCTTATATAGAACAGGAAAATAGGAATTATCATCATCCAACGTATTTCTGCGTATTCTATTTCTGCATATATTGTTCAGATATTTCATATATGTACTAGTTTTAAAGCCGACCTATCAGGCGGCATTTAAGCTAGCTCCTGCGGAGAGCTCTTCATTGAGCCTTCGGCTTGTTCAGGAGTTTGAGTCTTTGCATATTCTCAGCATTGGAAATATTCCTGGCTGTCGTTTGATCAGGGTTTTCATTTGCACGGGACTTTCTTTACTCCCTGCAGTCTTGGCTCTTTTGATTACAAGCTGGTCCTCTCTCGACGGGAATTTCTTTTTGCGAGGCATACTGCTGCCGTATGCTATACGTAACAATGAACAACAGAAGAACTCAGAATCGATTGCTGCATTTAAGTATCGCATTAATATTTAAGTTTACCTTTTAAAAGTTCAATGATAATTCTTCTGCCACCACATAATTTAAAGACAATTTGATGTACGTAGGTCCTTATTTTTCCGTATAAACAAGTATTTTTATTTCATGGTTGACTTTCGTCGGAATTCGGAATTAATTTCGATTATTTCCAAATTTATTTCCAAGTTATAAAAATTGTTATCGTACAAAAAATTTCTCGCAAAAGATATCACATAAAAATCGCCGAAAACAATCACAGTAAAGAAAAGTTCGGAATCTAAAATTTCAGGATTGCAGTTCTGGATCCAGCCCCGAATGATTTAATTACAGAGTTGGCCCGATTCAAAAATAGTATATGTTGGGCTACTGGCTTTAGGAATAGTGTTGAAAAAGTGAGACACACTGACGTTCGAACATCATATTCTACTAGCGAAGTGATTTCGCCATTAATCGCATTAATATTGCTGATTGATTCTACGTATGATTATTTCCTTATATATAAAATATATGCTGCCTAATTTAATATATATATATATATATATATATATATATATATATATTGCTGATTGATTCTATGTATGATTATGATTATTTCTTTATATATAAAATATATGCTGCCTAATTTAATATGTTTATATATATATATACATAAATATATATATGTATATATATATATATATATATATATATATATATATATATATACATATTGCTGATTGATTCTATGTAAGATTATTTCTTTATATATAAAATATATGCTGCCTAATTTCATATATATATATATATATATATATATATATATATAATGCTGATTGATTCTATGTAAGATTATTTCTTTATATATAAAATATATGCTGCCTAATTTAATATGTTTATATATATATATATATATATATATATTGCTGATTGATTCTATGTATGATTATGATTATTTCTTTATATATAAAATATATGCTGCCTAATTTAATATGTTTATATATATATATATATATATATATATATATATATATATATATATATATTGCTGATTGATTCTATTTATGATTATTTCTTTATATATAAAATATATGCTGCCTAATATTATATGTTTATAAAAAACCTTTGATCCGCAGCATGAAAATCCTGAGAAAAAACTACTAAGACATATCACTATATTAATTGAAGTATATACTTAGTTCATGTCATGTTAACTGAAAAACACTTGTAAAAAAAGAATTCGTGGATTTACCATATTACAAAATTCATATAAAAATTATCACTTGAAATTTTGAACTTTAGCGTTGCGACTCACACGTTCCGAGATTGTACGACCGTCAATATATAGCACATTCTTAAAAAACATTTTTCGGTCTACAAACAATTATTTCAAGTTTTAACTTTAAAGGAAAAAAATTACAGCCTGATGATGAAGACATATGGATCTTCGAAAGTACCTGCTTAACTTTAAAAAATATACACTAGAAACATCTGACAACAGTTTTATAAATGAGGATCACATCATTCAATGGATTAACAGTATTTTAATGCATACATTATGTTCTACTAGCGAAGTGATTTCGCCATTAATTGCATTAATATTGCTGATTGATTCTATGTATGATTATTTCTTTATATATATATATATATATATATATATATATATATATATATATATACTAAAGCGTTAGAATGCAACAAACATAAAGTGGAATTAGAGTTTGTAGAAAGAAAGACAATAATGATAAAACAATGCAAACGTAACAAGATGTAACCCGCCTTACAATGGTAACGTCCAAACTAATGTAGCTAGAATTTTCCTAAATTTAATTCACAAACACTTTGGTCATTCTTCAACACTTAAAAAGATATTCAACAAAAATTATATTAAGGTAAGCTATAGCTGTACAAAAAACATCGATAATTATATATCACAACATAACAATAATATGTTAAGCAAGCACACAAAAAACAGTAAATAATAATCCTACTAAATGTCAATGCAGCTGCCATAAAAACGTACCTGTCCACTAAATGGTCAATGCATGACTGAAGACATAATCTACAGAACTAGGATGAATGCAGGCGATGATATTAAATATTAGTTTATGTTTATTGCGCACTGAAGACATTTGGGTTTAGAATCAAAACAAGAATGTGAGACAATTTCAGTTTTTATTTCCTGGTATTTACATTTAGATGTGTTAAAGAGCTTAGGACATACCACCTTTTGTATCAGATCACTCTATTTTTAGGTGAGCAAATGGAACAGATAGTCTTATACCAAAGAACATTTAATACTTGGTTGCATAACCCTTCCTTGCAATAACTGCATCAAGCCTGTCAGATATTAACATCACCAAACTATTGCATTCTTCATTTATGATGCTTTCTCAAATTTTTAATGCAGCCTTTTTCATTTTTTGTTTGTTTCGGGTTTTTTTTCCTTCAGTCTCCTTTTCAGGAAAAGAAATTCATACTCTATTGTGTTAAGATCCGGGGATAGACTTGGTCAGTATAAAACTATCCACTTTTTTCCTCTCATGAAGCCCTTTGTTGTATTGACAGCCATGTTTTGGCCGATCCGTTCTATGTCTGTTGCTCAGTACACCAGGAGTTTCTTTCTTTTTCAGGACATTCCAAATTGTTGTGTTGGCTATTCCCAATGTTTTTCCAATGGCTCTGGTCGATTTTCCCTTTTTTTCTCAGCTTCAAAATGGCTTGCTTTTCTCTTGTCTTCATCCTTATCATTTTCAACAAGAAATGCAGTCTTTACAGGGGAAGCCCAAGTCTAATACTAAGAGTATTCATTCAGAGACATTTAATCTTTAAACAATCAATCTATAAGCAACACTTGTGCAACAAGAATCACCTGTCAGTTACGTGTTCTAATAATAATACGTGTTTTCACTTGAAAAATCAGATGGTTCAAACAAAAGGTGATATGTCCTAAGTTGTTTAACACGTTTAAATGTAAATACCAGGAAACAAAAGCTTAAATTCTGAACTATTATCTCATAGTCATCTTTTGATCTTAAACCCGTCTTCAGTACTCAACAAAAACAAAGGAATTCACCTTGTTGTTCCAATACTTTCGGAGGGGATTATATATATATATATATATATATATGTGTGTGTGTGTGTGTGTGTGTGTGTGTGTGTGTGCGCGCGTGTGTGTCTTTGTGTTTGTGTGTGTGTGTGTTTGGTTGAATAATATAGACATATTATGTCTATTTTTATTTTAATTCTCTCAGATTCATGGATCAATTTCTTACTTTTGTTATTAAACTGATTAAGAAAGTCACCGTAGTTTTTGTCATGTCATTTATTTTTCCAACTACTTTCAATCTTATCGAAGTATTGACAAATGCTTAGCATACGTTTTTCCCTAGTGAGTGTCTAGATTGACTCCAAACAAATGACTCCCCTTGATTTACCGTTCCATAGAACGTTTTTGCGCTATGCGAAGGCAGACTGGGACAGTTTTCGGTCCTATATGACGGAAGCTCATCTCCCAACCATTGCTAAACATGTTGCCACCAAAAGTGCTGCACTAATCTCCGAATGGATCCTTGGTATGGTGTGCTTAATGCCCCCCAAAACAAATTCAAGCAAAAGCCCACAAAGTCTGTCCTGATTCCCCCTGAATATGCCGCCGCTATATTTCAGCGGAACCATTACTTCAAAATCTATCGCAAGGAGCGGTGTTCTCTGGACCTTATTTCTTTCAGAACCCCCCACGAGCGCTGGAAGAGAGTTCTGGAAAACGCAAAAACAACCATGCCGGGCTATCCAGGCCAAGGTTGTAAAAAAACAAATTGGATCTCGCGAATTCTGGAAGATCCCCAATCAAATTATGAACAGAGGCAAAGCTTATAAACGGCCCCGGGGTCATAGACTCCTCGACATACAAGGCGAAGCGATCTTTGTCTCATAATCAACGTCAAATTACAAACGGCATCTCCTCTTCAACTTACCACATCTCACTGAGTACATTCTCAGTAATATACTCATTTCAGTAAGAGAAGTCTCTAAACTTATCAAAAGCCTCAACGCAAAAAAAAAAAAAAAAAGAAAAGCCACTGATCCAGACAAAATTCCAGACAAGAATATCAAACCAGAATTATCCCCAATCCTAGGAAAGTTATTTAACCACTGCTTGAAGGGGAAATCTTTCCCAAGCCAGTGGAAGGTGGCAAATCCGGTCTTCAAGAAAGCGGGCGATCGATCCAATATAAACTTATTTTCTCCTCAGTATCAACAGTAGGCTTTTTGAGGCCTTAATCAACAAGAAGGTCATCGAGCTCCTAGATAGGAACAACCTCTTGTCTGACGAGCAGTATGGGTTTCGATTACTGCTGACGTCCTAACTACCATTACGCACAGAATTAGTGAGGCCATTGACGATACACACACTCCGCAAGGACTATAGCATTAGATATCACGAAGGCCTTTGACAAAGGTGTGGCGCAAAAGTTTGCTAGACAAGCTATCCAGCTATGGATTCACTGGTAGGATTTTCTCTATTATAATATCCTTCTAAACAGGTAGATCCCGGAAGAAATTATTAACAGCCAGTCCTCCGATCAATGTAGGCGTCCTCCAGGGGTCACTTCTCAGATCAACCCTCTTTCTGATGTAGATAAATGATCTCCTCCAATCATTTGCAAATATCTATGCCGATGAAACGACGATATACGGGCGCACCTCTAAAACTTTTCATAGCCAGAGATTGGCAGCTGACACCTCTTTCGATCTAGCACTAACTTCCCAGTGGGGAAAAATTGGCTCATTACATTCAGTACCTCTAAAACCAAACTGGTTACATACCATCACCGCCGACCAGACGCCGAACTACAACCAGTCACGATGAACGATTGTTCCCTCAAGGAGTCTCCTTGCCTTGAGAGGATATTGGTTCTGAAACTCACGCCTGACCTTAAGTGGAACTCTTATATACGATGCATCGCTAGAGATGATCAACTCCCTGTACCGCTCCCTCATGCTATCCTCTAGTTTTATAAAAGCCAGATCAGGCTGGAAATGGGGTACTGTTGTTATATTTAGGCAGGAGCTACCCAGACCTCACATACCAGTCTTGATAGAGTTCAAAAGCGTCTCCAAGTCTTTGTTAGAGAAGAATTACTTTCCACCCTCCAGCTTCACTCTCAGGCTGGACGTGGTGAGTCTCTGACTGCTCTATCGCCGCTTCATTGGAAAGTGAGCAGACGAACTACATTCCTTGGTTCCGCCAGGTCTCACCTTCACGGCTAGGACCCGCCACTCCACTTACATTATAGCAAACCATCCACATTCCCTTCGTATTCCATCGGCCAGAAGTAAGTTCTACTCAAACAACTTCTTCACATGAACCACTGCCCTATATATATATATATATATATATATATATATATATGAAGATATATAAGAAATATATATATATATATATATATATATATATATATATATATGAAGAAATATAGTCTTAAGATGTGCTATATTTATGGTATAGAGTGCTCAATATCAGAGATATGTGTGAAAATATAAAACCAGAGATCGTGTGAAACTATAAAAGTGAAAATAGAAGTCAACACTTTGAGGCGACAGTCTGTTTCATGCTAAATGCAATCGTCAGGCCTGACGGTAGCCTGACGTTTGCATCTAGCATGAAACAGCCTGTCGCCTGTAAGTGTCGACTTCTATGTTCGCTTTTATATATATATTTCGGCTCTTGTTTTGAAACATGAGAACTCTTATGTAGAGTGTTGGAATCATATTTTTAAATAAATAATTATATTTATGCTCTACTTTTGTATCGAGCACTATTTTTTTTAAAATAATAACAAAAATACTAAGGAACTTTGGATTATTTAGCAAACCAGTTCTTTCCTATTTTCTATATATTTTCACAGACACACACAGACACACAGACACACACACACACACATATATATATATATATATATATATATATATGTGTGTGTGTGTGTGTGTTTAGGCTGCAATCCTTCTTTCATGCACATTTCATTAATACGACAGACAATGTCCTTTTATTTAGTTTTTTTATACAATTTCTCATGCGATCTATTTTTTTTTCTTTTCGAATGATAAATTATATAAAAACTGTCCGAATGTTCTTTTTATACGAATTTTCTATGAGTATGTTACGAATGGAGAATGGTAGGTTTTTATGTATGTTGAAATGGGTTCTAATTGAGCTATCGTCTGAGAGATGTCACTTGAGTCTTCTTGATAAACATGCTGTGGTATGTCAAATATAAGTTTTAATCAATTTGGTTTGATCAGGTAGGGAAAGACTTACACGAACACAAGAAAAATTGAATAAGAAAGCTTAATCGCATTATCTTGTCGGTTGTTTTTATTAAGGCATATATATATATATATATATATATATATATATATATATATGTGTGTGTGTGTGTGTGTGTGTGTGTGTGAATAAAATGACAAGAGGAAAAAACTATACTTAGCTGACGCGTTTCGTCATCTGGCGGTCTTTAGTGCAAATCTTATGATTTTATTTTGCAACAAGTATCTATAAACAAAAGCAAAAATATTGTTAGTTACTCAACATTGTAAAATAAAAAGACGCTCATAAATATTCATCACGTTAACTGAAAGTTAAAATGTGTTTTACATCAGAGAAACAAATGTGTTTGCTGTAGATTTTGCAAGCGTGAGAATATACTCTTTGGGAAAGAAAGTGATACTTTGCAATCCGCCATGGAGTATAGATCATGGACGATTTTTCGAGAATGTTGACATTTTTACAGTTTCCCATGCGACGAAATTGTTTGTAAAATGTAAGAATGAACACCAGTTTTTATTCTTCACAGTGGTGTTCTTTTGTGACCTAATATTTCGTAGTCTTGACAGAACACGTTTGTCATTTGGGGTGAAATTCTTCTTCTCTCATTGAAGCTGAGGCGAAGTCCCTTCTCACAATAATAATAATAATAATAATAATAATAATAATAATAATAATTGACTAATTTGAAAGGGTTCCGAGAGACACATTGAAGGGATTCCTGGTAGCCCATGCCTTAAAGAAATACAAAAAAAATTAAACACAAATACAGCTAACACAGTGCGAAGTGCTTTATCTATGTAAAATGTGTGTGATCTTAAGGATTTTTTTTTTTTACAAAAAATGATCAGATGTCATGAAGTCATTTCTGAACTTAGGTCTCTGGTTGGTACCCGGAAAATGCCTACACAACAGAAATCAAAGGAAATAATAATAAACAGATAGTTTTTTTTTTTGGTATTGTTGCGGGATGTACACGGAGTGAAGTATATCAGAAAGCAAAATTAATTAAGATGAAGCTTATGCGTGCTTATAGCGTCCGTATCCCACAAAATATTGGTTATACAAACAATTTAAGAGCAAATTGCATAGCAAGAAACTACCAAACACTGTTGTTAAAGATTTAACATTAAAGAAATGTTCATATCAACAATAAAATATACATGTAACGACAATGACAATGTTTGCTGTTGTTATAATTAAGACAATGTCATAAGGAATGTTTGTGCAGGAATGTTGTTAAGAAATCTTGGTGCTTTTTGATTGTAAAGAAATTTAAAAAGAAATCATATGTGTTTGTTCATTTATCAGTGTGTGTACGTGCGTAATTTACAAGTAAAAATAAATGTTATCAAGAGTTGCTTTCCTTTGTGTAGGCTAAGTTGGTGAAATATACAATTACTTTTTACTAGTTAAATTGTTTCATTTTTCAAGTCAACTGTAGATGTTGGTTAACACGCGGTTGATGAATGTTTTGTTGAGTTTTCAATATGGTGTGTAAGTTAGTATGCGTGGGAGTTTGGTAGCACTTTGTTGAAATTCAGTGGCTGACTGTCTGAATTGAGTCACGCGGTAAATTTATAGATTTTTGGGTAGCAAAATCGGCTCCAAAGAGCTTGGCGGGAAATAGGATTCGTTTGGAATTTTTCTACACGTTGGTGTTTATTAACCAATAAAAAGATTGGATTTGCGAAAACGAGATGACGATTGGTTAAAGGCTTTTCAGAGAAGAATACATTTTTCTGAAGGGATTTAAAAGCTAATGTGGACGATTCCACAGTATAATAAAGTTTTGCTTCACTTAGACGGCGTAAAATAAACGCTTTCATTCCGCCATGTCACGTATTAAAGCAAGTGCTCCACAGTCAACCGTCGATCTGTATGAATTATTATTACGAGAAGATATTTTGTAAGAGGATTGGTGCATCTTAGGTAGCCTATAACTGTGCGGCGTTGCTTCGGCACAAAGACGGCTTACGCGAAACCGCCTACACTGCAACCAGTGCAACCGGCCGTTTGAGCTAAATGCCTTTCAAGATGCAACAGATAGTTATCGCTGGTATTGCAAATATATGTAAACATCGTCGAAGTGACAGAGATGATTCATTATTTGCTAACAGCAGGCTGCCGCTAAAGCAACTAATCTGTTATGTCTATTACTGGAGTTACAACATGGCGCAGATCCAACAGAAAGCACATATGACATCCAGCATGAAGCGCGCATGATCAACGCTAATAAAATACATGCTGCTTGGAGGTTTCATTGTCGTATTTATGCAAATTGGAAACCGAAGAAAATACATCCTGAGTAATAAGTTTATTGCATATGACAGTACATGAACTGCTATAATAACTGTATTTCATGCAAAAAAGAGAGTTATCCCCCTTGATACACAATTTAATTTTTTTTATTTAAAATAATCTTAATTGTTTTTAATTCTTCGACTTTCTAAGAATTGGAGTGATATAAATTATAAATAATGAATTATAATATTATAGGCAACAATAATAAAATAAACAAGTTTTAACACACAATTTAAAATTTCATAACACTCTAACGGTCAGTCGATATTCGGCACCTTAATATTGCAAATTTGCATGAAACTAAGAGTCCTTCTATCGACGTTGGATAATATGTATATTCACTAATATATATATATATATATATATATATATATATATATATATATAAAGGGGAGAGGTTATAGTAGTTCCAACGAGAGAAAATTGTGTATATTAATAAGAAGAGAGAAACCGCAAACGTTTTTGGTGGTAATATGGATTTAAAAAAAAAAATTATATGCTTTATTTTCCATAATTTTACTACACGGGTTTCCGGTCTCGCGACCTTCATCAGGCAAACAGTGGATATTTCCACATATTATTAAAAGGAATTAATTTTTCTTATGTTTTTCGATGTTAAATATTCTCGATATTAGATATTCTCTTTTTTTATGTGTGTTAGTGAACCAAATGTTTCCCTTGAACTGGCAGTGAAAGAATTCTCCGTGAAGGGTAATAAAACAATTAAGATTGGTCTGAGAAAGGGTGAGAAAGATATCTATAGTCTTATCTTTTAATGTCCGCTTTGTGTTCTTAGATTTATTTCCATGTTTTTGTCAGCATGCGTACGTATACGTATATTCCCTCTCCATACATACATACTGTCTTAATATAAGGAATTAGTATACACATATTTACACACACATATATATATATATATACACACACGCACATACACATACACACAAACACACACACACGCTTCCTATGTTGTGTAGGGATCGCGTGTGTGCCCGTGAGCTGTTTTGTTTTTGTTAATATGAGCACACACACACACACACACACATATATATATATATATATATATATATATATATATATATATATATATATATATATGTATATATATATATATATATTTCACAGAAAATATTCGTCCTCCGTCAGGCCGGTACATGTTGTTTAATATAATATATCATAAATAATTCGAGTCCTCAATCATAATAAAACTTCAAATAAAATATCCTGCTTCATTTTTTTAACCATATGTAATAATATTCTTATTAATGTAAAAAAACTACTTTTCGGGGCAATTTTTAAAAAATTACCATGGGCCGACTGAAATTTTTGAACTGTAATATATATATATATATATATATATATATATATATATATATATATATATATATATCATCATCATCATCAACGACATCATCATCCCCTTGACTTTTAGGGCGGATCCGAATATAGCAGCCACACGAACTCTTTCCAACAACGGCAGCCATCAGCAATTTTGGTACAGTCATACATGTCCATTATTTGACGTTGTCCAACCAGTTTTTGTGGTTGGCGTCCTCTCCTACGTCTGCCTTCAACGGTGCATTGCATGATAGTCTTGCACAGAGTGTCGTGCGTTGTAATATGTCCAAACCACGCATATATATACATAACGTTTAAAGTAACGTTTGAAGTAATCTAAATATGACTGCCCACTAAATAAAAGCTATTATTTCTTTAATATATATATATATATATATATATATATATATATATATTAAGACATTTTTTTATGTTTATACATTCTTTTTATAGATACAAACATTTAAGTAAATGCTCTGTTTATAATAAACAGTATTAAACAACATTTACCGGCCTGAAAGTCCGAGAATTGTTCATAGAAAATATGCGTCCTCCGACAGGAATCGCACCTGTATCCTATACGAAACCGTCATATAGCCTGACGTGCTTTTACCGATTGAGCCACAGAGGAGCGTTTCGGTTAGCAAGGTCGATTTTACTCTTTTTAAACTACAATTCTCCATGATTTTCTCTCATAGCTTCATATTTGCTCGATGCGTATCCAAATGTAAACAAATGACGTCACACATTATGAAATGGGCAAAGTCTGACAATTATTTTAAATGTCGTTAATACTGTTTATTATAAACAGGGCATTTACATAATATATATATAAAGGAAAAAATTCGACTATTTTTTATGACATTTTTATGTTTATACGTTCGTTTTATAGATACAGATATTTAAGTATTTTTCATTTGCTGTAACCTAGAAAGGGTTACTGAATGAGGAATAAACAAAACGGAGGTTGCAAATGAAATGCTAATCTTTATGACATCAACAAAATAGTAAGTTGGTGCATAATTATCAGGCGTTTTGAAACAATATGATGAAAAAAGAAACAATTCAACAGTGACATTTTTAAATGATTATTCAGGAGCGAATGATTATCGGCACACATTTTTATAACCTGAAAATAAAATAATATTTTTATTTAAAAAAAAAAGTAAACAAAACAGTAATTTTTATTAACAAATAAATCGCCTACAAAAACGCCTGATAATTATGCACCAAACCAATACAATACTCGCCAGCGGCGTGAAGTAGGTAAACCACTGGTAGACTACTTAGACAGCATATTACCACCCCACCCCCCGCCACTTACAATAGTGTCCAGCGTATTTATGGGGATTACGAGATACCCATTAGTATTCATATGTACGGTATATAACATCCTTGTTTCTAACGAAATTTTTCTGTTTCTTAAAACTCTGCTTAGCTTTTTGGAATGTATCTTTGGCTATTCCAATGCGCCCTCGGATTTAAGCACCAGACTTTCTGTCTTCTGTTAAAACACTTTTCAGATATTTAAATTCTTGTAGTTATTTGATTTTGGCATCTCCGACTTGTAATTTTCAGACTGAAATCTTGTATCTTTTGTTAGCAAACATGCATTCTGTCTTCTTGCAATTGATGTTCAATCAGTTCTTCTTGCATTCCTTCACGACCTTCTGTAGGAGCTTTTGTAGCTTTCTTTCTGCGTCTGCTATCAACACTCTGTCATCTGCATAAATTATGTTGTTATGACTGCGGCCGCCAATAATGAATCCTGATTGGACTTCTAGTTTTCTCACAATCGCCTCGCTGTATAAGTTGAATAAGTTCGGTGAGAAGACACATTCTTGTTTTATGCTCCATTCTATTTTTGTATATCTCCTGAACTCATTTTCTATCCGTCTATAGGCGGTTTGCTGCCAATATAGGCTTTTTTTTTTATTATTCCACAGGCTGCTCACAAAAAACAGGACATTTTAGAATCACTACAACCAGCACTACGAGCATACATCCTCGGGTACTCAGACCAAGAAGACGCTGGAGCCACTCAGTGTAGAGACTCTCAGAGCCAATAAGATATCTCTCCTCCACGCCTTTTGCCTTGCTGCTGACAGGTGACTGTGTCTTCACGCGACGCCTGTCGGCACAAACGGAGGGAAAAACTAAAAACTAAACAAGCACTATATGATGAAAAAAAGTAACTAACATATAAAAAAATATTAAATATATTTTTACTATACGAAAGAGTTAAAATTAACATATATATTTTTAACCATTCGTTGTTACAGGATGCCGCAAAAGATCCATCTTGGCTATTGAAAAAATACCAAATAACACTAAGTAATTGCCAAAGTTCTTTAGTTTGATCATTATATCTAACATTTGTGTTTTTGTTCTGTTTTAAGCTACTAAATTTCTATTCTTTACTTTTGTTTCAAATAACTGTAACAAAAATTTCAACAATTAAATAAACTCTACCAAATTGCCTGTTTTTTCTTGTTTTTGTTTTTCCTTTTTTTTTTGTGGGGCACCCTGTAATATCTTTCCCAAATATGCCAGGGTTGCTGAGCAGTTCTAACAATGGCGTAATTCTGCATTTAGGTTACTCTTTCTGATAAAATGCTGAGCTTAAATATCGCGATCTTTGTTGCAGTTTTTTTGACAAACCTGCAATGTTTCCGTTTTATCTGCTGTCTGATTCGGCTGCTTCAAATTTATTCTCCATAAGAATCCAAGAAAATCACACATGTATGATTCACAACTGAAACAAATTCGTTAAGTCGGAAATGCCACAAGAATAAAACTTGCCATTTTACAATGAGCTCTTCCAGAAGACCGCCAACCTTTAAGTTTCAAAATAACACGATTTTAATCTACTTTGTTTTGAATGAGTGAACAGTTAAAATTTAATAATCCTTGGAAGGAATCGGTGAACCTTTGCCTCTGACGTACGTTCCGTATTATCTTTTCGCCCACGCAATGACTCATCCGAGGAAAAGATCTTCTCTCCTTTTTTTTTTAATTACTGATAGACAGCAGGACTTGAAAGGTTTGGCATGAGTGGGTCGATGAATTCGAAGGATATGACGTCAGACGGGGTGTGCTGACGACAGCAGTGAGAAAACCACATGGAAGACGTTTTCGTTTGCTATTGAATTAAAAAAATATTACAAGGGGATCGATACATTTTCGCCAAAGACTGACCATTGGTATTAGAACAGGAATTCATTTTCTATGAAATTTCTCGAACCTTCTGGCTGGTAGATGTAATTAATACTGTTTAATTAAAGAACAGAACATTTACTTAAATAATTGTATCTATAAAAATAACGTAAAAACCTAAAATACATGAAATATTTGTCGAATTTAATTAATTTCCTCTGATATATTGTCATTATAAACATTAGGATACGTAAACAGAGCAGATATGAGAGATCGAGAAAGATCGGCAAAAGTGTGTGTTTCAAAGAATTAATTCGAACTTTGCTTAACCGGAAGTTTTCTGAGGTTTTAGCCCGCCAAGTTTAATGGTGGTTCCTCATGGGATGCAGGTTCGATTCCTGTCGGAGAACGCATATTCTCTACGAAATTTCTCGATCATTCAGGCCGCTAAATGTAATTATTACTGTCTTGTTAAAGAACATAGTATTTACTTCAATAAGTATATATATATATATATATATATCTATATATATATATCGTGACCGAGGGTCAGATTGTTGATCTTTCTAGATAACAAGCTCTCTCCCAGAAACTGCAACTAAGGTCTGCTCAGCATAGTTGCAGTATAAAACACTGGTTGGATCTGTGGGTGTTGAACAAACCCAAATGTGTCTGAGCGAGAGTCTGCAACAGGGATTGGCTAGCCGCCCTAGTAGACGGGTATCCCAGAATACGAGTGACCAGCTATTATATATATATATATATATATATATATATATATATATATATATATATATCATTTCGATCCAAGCATGGGGTTACAGGGAGTGAAAGAGAATGAGAAGACTTTATTGAGGAAACAAGGTTCAGGAAGACAGCAGATCTCGTTGCATTTAAATTTTTGAAAATTGTAGTTGGCAGGGAAGCAAGAAATCAGAATGGACTTGATGGACGAGAAGTGCTAGAAAAGAAACTATTAGAATTGAACTGGTGGTTGCATCTAGCTAGTTCAAAGTTAAACTTTGAGGCCTATATGCCAATCTAGTAGCACGTTTAAATTCATGCAGTCTAGATACTAAGAAGAAAGGATCAACAGAACACTTGCCGTAAAAATATTTGTAGAGAAAAACGGAGGGAAGCCACGTCACGTAAATGAGAAAGTGACTGAATCCGAGATGCCAGGTCAGGATCAATTACATCACAGACCCTTCTTTAAATTTTATCAAGAATATCAATATATACATCAGGAGCACAAATCCAGATATGACAGCATTATTTAATTTACAGACGAGTGGTAGATTTATATGCAAGATGTGTTCTGACGAGAAATATTTCCTGGCATGACATAGTGAATCCACTTCCCTGGCAGTAGATGAAGCAATTGATTCGATATATTCATTCAACTTCATGACAGTGGAAAACGTGAGACCAAGAATCTGCAGAGTATTGTTCTCCTAAAGTTTAGCATCGGTCATACTAATGACAGACAGAAAAGTTTCCCTGTGATGATTAAATGAAATAGTTTTGTTTTGTGTTGGAATTTTTGTGTACCCTGATGTACTAGTGAGCCAGCCAAAATGAGCTGACTCATTTTATAGTTCACCAATCAGAAGGGTTAACCAATCAGAATGCTCAAAATATTCAATGCGACGTGTATAAATGCGGCCATGTTTTTCCCGGATATTCACTGCCAGCCTTTGATAACCCGGACGAGGCTCCGCCGAAGGGCAGATTCTCGTTCGGGGAGGTTGATTGCCCCTGAAACCGTTTATACGCGTTTGAATAGGGAATATTTTTCGCCGAGCCTACGGGCTCGGAGATCCCATGTTAATCCCAGACCTGTGCCACATGTAAGCCTCGTAGAGGGGTGGGGGCTAAATATCACTGCCAGCCTTTGATATCGAAGACTGAAGAATTACGGAACAGCTGCTGGTGGTATTGGCGATATAGTCATATCCAGTAAAATATCTGACTCGAGAGTATTAATCTTTAACGTTGTTTCATTGAGCAGATTACGTACTGCGCTGTATTCTATATTCATAGACTATGGTGAACATGGTCAACAGAGGTTATGAGCCCAGCACGCTTCCACTGCGCTGTATTCTATATTCATAGACTATGGTGAACATGGTCAACAGAGGTTATGAACCCAGCCCGCTTCCACTGCGCTGTATTCTATATTCATAGACTATGGTGAACATGGTCAACAGAGGTTATGAGCCCAGCACGCTTCCACTGCGCTGTATTCTATATACATAGACTATGGTGAACATGGTCAACAGAGGTTATGAGCCCAGCACGCTTCCACTGCGCTGTATTCTATACTCATAGACTATGGTGAACATGGTCAACAGAGGTTATGAGCCCAGCCCGCTTCCACTGCGCTGTATTCTATATTCATAGACTATGGTGAAAATGGTCAACATTTTGTAGGCGTTAAAATTTTCAAGCCATTTCTGACCCCCTGCTATTATTACCTTAGATGCTCCCTGTGAGTGTTCTCCAAACTTTCCGTCCTCATTACGTGTGTCTAAAATTGCAAGTGTTCCTTTCTAATTGCTTGATGCAATTTCTTTGTAGATCCTATTCTTAAAAATATCTTCATTTGAAATATGACCCGTCCAGCACTCATCCGTAAACCAACATCTTGGTCGCTTCAATTTTTGAATCTGCTAAATTATTTCAGTGTACTAGTTAAGCACAAGAATTTATTTCTTCTTTTATGTGCTTGGTCTCTTCAGAAACTGGGAGATCATAGTCCTCCACGTTTTCTTTTATTTTGTTGCTCTCAACTATGCTGCCTCCTTTTCAACCTTTTTTCTGTGGCTTTTTCCTAAACCCTACATTTGATGTATTTTACTACTTGCTTTTCTCTGCTTTTATCACCTTTATGCTCCCTGTGAGTGTTAAATTTTCCAAACATTCCTTCCGCATTACGTGTTTCTAATATTACTACTATTTCTTTCTAATTGCTAGTTACATTTTTTTTTTGTTAAATAAACGAAAAAACTATAGTTTTTCGTTGAATCATTTCATTGTTCAGGTTAAGTGCGAACACTACTTTCTTCTTTTATGTACTATGTCGCTTCCGGACGTGTGCAATCATGGTTCTCCACAACTTCTTTTCTTTTACAACTTTATGTTGGTCCCTTTACATTCACTTTCTGGCTCTTCCCAGCCACCATTTACATAAACACACTAGACAGATTATTCAATACTTCCTGTTACCTTACCTTATCTTCAGTATGCTCTGAGTGTGTCAAATTCTCCAAACCCACCTTCCTCATTATTTGTTTCTGAATATGTTATGGTGAAACACACCTATTCTATAGTTAATAGACTCTCCCACCTAATATAAGTAGGAGTAGTAAAGGAAACGAGGGTCAGTCGATGTCGGACGACCCGCTGAACGGTTGAACTCTCTGCCTTCGGGCGGGAAGGAACCCGAACGAGGCTACGCCGAAGGGCGGAATCTTGTTCGGGGCGGTACACCGACCCTGAACCCGTTTATACGGGTTCAAAAAGTATATTTTTGGCCGAGCCCATGGGCTCGGAGATCCCACGTTAAACCGGCCTTGTGCCACATGATACCCTCGTGGGGGTGACTAAAGAATAGTCGATGTCGGACGACAGTTAGTCGAATACGAAAGTAGTCAGTGACCACAACAAGATTACTCTGTGTAATATCTTTTATATCAAGTTCCTAACGTTTTCTACGTCGAACCTATTTTAGGACCGATTTAGTACAAATACAAGCCTCCATTGCGAAATCACTCCACAACAGAATATAAGCGTTCTTTTCGTTCTTATTTTCCTTAAAACTTCCTCGTTGCTCACAGGTTCTCTCTATGGCATTCTCAGCATCCTTCTGTAGAAGAAAATCTTTGTCTATTCATCTCTATTCTTTTTCATCTTTTTTTTTCAGAATTCCTCCCCAAGGAAGGTGATAAAGCCACTAAGATGTAAGGGGTTACTGAGAGTAAAAGAAACAGAGAAAACGTTATTGAGGAGTAAGGACAATAAAAGAACATGATGAAAAAAGAACGATGGTGACGATTGACATTGCATGTTTTGTTTTATCATAGTCGACAAGGAACCAAGAAACCGGAAGAGAATTCCACGGACGAGAAGAAACTATTAGAATAGAACCTACGGTTACATCTAGCCGTTTCATGATCGATCATAGCTCTCCAGAAACAGAGAGAAGGATCCAAGCGTTTGAGAACAAATGTATGAGAAAACTCCTAGGCATTTTCTATTGGGAACATAAAGCCAATGAGTTTGTGCGTAAAATGGTTGAACGTTTTGTGGGCCATCAGGAAGCCCTTCTCGTCACCGTCTAACGGAGAAAAATGGCGTGGTTTGGACACATTACAAGGCATGACAGCCTTTGGAGGACCATCATGCAAGGCACCGTTGAAGGTGGACGTAAGAGAGAACGCCAACGCGAAAACTGGTTGGACAATGACAAACAACGGACAGGTATTGACTGTACCAGAATTGCTGATGGCTGCCGTTGATAGACCGTTGTGGAGGAGATTCAGTGTGGCTTCTGCATTCGAACCCCCACTTCTAGGATTACAAAAGTTAAGGTGATGATGATGATTTACAAGAGGCGAGGATGTGAGTGTTACGTTGTGTTTTTTTATGTTATATTTTGGAATACAGTTTGATTTTTTTAAAGAAATTTGAGAACATTATACGGTTTAATATCGTGAAAGTTCATTTATGTCCTTTGTTTGATCTTACTTATGATAAAACGCAGATTGTGTGTGTGTGTGTCTGTACGTTTATATATTGGATCGGATTTCCTACATTTTTCAACCGATTTCAACAAAACTTCACAGGACTGCGTAAAATTACCTTGCGGTGGTTCTGACAGCGCCAAAAATTGGAAAAATACAATTGTTTTTGCATGAAATCAATTTGAAAACACGATAAAACACGATTCTGTCGCCAGAATGAAAGGGGGACAACTTATATCGAGTTATACTTATAAAACCCAGGTTGTTTGTTTGTGTGTGTGTGTTCGTTTATATACGGGATCGGATTTCCTACATTTTTCAACCGATTTCAACAAAACTTCACTTTTTTTTTGGCAGGTAGTGTTTCTTATTGTCTTGCTCACTTTTTTTCTTTATTTTTACATTCAGAATGCTTTAAAAATTCCATTTACAAGAAAATTGTTTATAATAAAATTCTATTCAATGGTTAGACTCATAACGATTGAAAACAATGTTTTTGTTTGAGTTTGGGTTTGACCAATTCGTAAAAAAACAAAACAAAACAAAACAAAACAAAAACTAATTAAGACATTCGTGTCCGTCAACCTTAAACAATAATCTTTGTCAATTTTATTTTTCAGTCTTTATGATGGTCGATACTTGATCTATCTCTTACTGTTACATCCCCGGGCAACGCCGGGCTCTCCTGCTAGTAGTATTATAAAAGGATTTACCACACTTTTTTATTTTCTGCGTATTGTTGGTATTTTTTTTATATAAAAATATATTACTCATATTTTTACTATAAAAATGCATTTTAATACTTCATAGTGTTTTGTTTTTGTTTGGGAATTCACTATTTGCCCATAGCTGGGACCCTAACAGGTGCTACCACCCCAGGTCAGAGTGGACCTGGGAACAACAGCAGTTAAGAGGTGGTTTCACGCTCCTCAAAACCCCTAATCTCCTGATCAGTTGCATTGCTGCCGAATGCAGTTTATCGTCATACTCAGGACTCCTTTGTAGCTTTTAGTAAATTTTGTCCTTTTGCTATATCTTATAATCCCTGTTCTAACAATCATTTATAGAAGTTAGTTATGTAGGCTATGCCCTGCTTTCCACCGTCGTTCTTGCCTTCAGTATGTCTTGTGAGTGTCAAAATTTCCATGTCTTCTTTTCTCATTATGTGCCGTAGAAATTTCGACTGTCTTTTTCTGATGCTACGCATGATTATGAAATTTCGTTTTTATTTTCTGTAAAGTTTTATTGTTGTTCACGTGTTCAGTCCATGGTATTCTCAGCATCCTTCTGTAGAACCGCATTTCTATTTCTTCAAGTTTCCTCTTGATTTGTGATGTGATGGTCCAGTAAACACTGTCGTTTTCATAATCGTTCTCTGTTCTTTGCTTCCAATGAAATTTTCCTGTTTATTGATACTTTGCTTAACTTCCGGAAAGCGTCTTTCCCTACTTCAGTGCGCCTTACTAGTAAATGTAAAATGCTGATACTCAGTATCAACTTTGATAATGATATACTAAAAATTATATGCATTTGGTTAACTGGAAACATTAGTTAATTTTTGCTCGAAGCGGGATTTTTAGTGCACATAGTAATGCTCGAACCCATTTTAAATAGTTCGCATTTTCTTCTGTTGTACGGTATACTAATTACGTACGGTGATTCCTTTAAAAGATTAGCTTAATCTGACGAAAAGCTTCAAAAGGGTGACACCAAGTAAAGATCGAACCATTGATTATTAACCATTTGATGAAACGAGGTGCACTTGCTAACTGTGTAGTTGCAACAGGCGGCTTGTTTAACTGTGAGTGATGCACACTTGCCACTAATATTTGCCTATGTAATTTATTGATTGGAGTAGCGTTAACACCAAGCCGAATTCCTATAATGCTTGCCGAAGTTCGGACTGACATTCCGAGGCTTTCGAGAACCACTACCTTGAAGTGCCGCGCTTACTGTGGTGGCTGCGAAGAAAGATGCTTTCAGACGCAGACGTAGAATCTGTTCTTTCCCTTCAGATTTGCAACATCTACTCTTAGAGGTCTGATTTGCTGTTCTTTTTCTTCCTCGCCAATTCTTCACGCGCAAAGCTAACCTAATCAGGACGAAACAGGTTCGTCGATAAGAAGTGAAAAAAAAAAAAAAAAAAGAATTAATTAATAAAAATAAATAACAAAAGTATCCCAAAATCGAGATCGCTACAGTAACGCCACCTGGTGCATCTTGAAACCAAAGAGTAACGTCGGAATGGTATTTTAAGACTAATTGTGGGCGGAAACTCGAAGAAGTTGGTTCTGGTTACCGGTGTGGAGAAGAGTGGAAGTATATTTATTTTTACCGGGATTTTTTACCGTTCTTTTTTTTTACCAGGATTTTTTACAGAGATTTTTTTAAACCTGGATGTAGGAGATAAATAGCTGGAGAAAGAAAAAAAAATAGCCTTTTTAATGGCTGAGGTGGTTGCCTGTTTCCAAGTCACCGTTCAAGCCGATGCAAAAACGCTGGAATAATAATAAAAAAAAAATTCTTTTAAGGATCTGTCTATATTTTTGAGATGAGATATTATGTACACTATTTACATTATTCGGACTATTGTCCTCATCTTTGTCGCCATATTTATTACAACGTTTCGGCCGTTGTACGCTCCGGCCTTCTTCAGGTGGTTGAAATGTCTAACTGGGCCCTTTATTTTGCTCACTGGGGTAGACTGTTCTAGTTCCACGTGTTATATCTAATGGATGTCAGTTATCAATTATCTCCTGTTAATTCCCCTTTCCAACTTCTCCACTGCCTTAACCGGGTATTGAACTCACACTCTTTGGGTCCTGTCACTGGGTCTAGCCAACGTCTTTATCCACTGTGCCATGTGTCTTTGAAGGATGTCGGGCAATCCCACAGTTGAAAGAATTAGCTAAACACGGGTTTCTAATTCTATTTTTTTATGACGTCTTCTCTTACGTTTTTTTTTTTAAATTGATTCACTCTTTGCAAGGCGATAATGCCACTAAGACGCAAGCGGCTAGTGGGAGTGAATGAGAAAGAAAAGGCTTTAGAAGTAAACTACATTGCTAAACAAGGGATAAACATCTACCCTTGTTAATAAAAATAACAGCAAGGTCTGTGAACCGGGCGATAATCAAAGTGCAAATTGGAGATTCCAACAGTACAAAAATTGAAGTATCTGCGAAGAGTTTTTACAGAGAATGGAAAGTGTGACACAGAAAACCGAAGATGCATTGAGATAGAGATAGACAATGATGCCTTCCAAGACGCTACACGGAGGCCCAAAACGACGTTTCAAAGATCAGTTGAAGGCATCCCTGACACGGGCCAATATCGACCTGGGAAACCGTTGCTGCAAATCGGCCTTCCTGACATAGGATCATCTGGGTGTGTGGGCCGAGTCTTTCGAGTCCAACTGTCAATTTGAAAGGGATCTGCGATGTACTATCAGGAGAGTCCCGACTCACCCAGCCGCTTTGCACATCTCCTTTATGACTCCTGCTCACGATTCTTCAGTAGTAGGTCGGGCCTTCACAGCCATCTCCACGATGGCTGTGAAGGCCCGGCCTACTACTGAAGACTCGTCACCAGCGGAGAGAAAGTGGGGAGAGAGAGGATAATGATTCTGATGCTCGGAGGCGTACAGATGCCGACTATGTACTATACATCTCTAGTTTTTTTTTTATGTTTATTCTAATGCTATCGTGTCTTTTTTTTTTTATGATTCACACAAATTCTTCAGAGTTTCCAACTCTTTACATCCTCCGAACATCTTTCATTTTTACACGTTTCTGTATTAAGCTTCTTTGCGTTTCAAATCACAGCCAGCTAAGCAATACAGAGTTGTTTCAATCCACAATCAGGAAAAACAATTATTTTCATCCACCCGCATTGTGTTAATAGAATATATGCCAAGAAATTTGGAATTCTGTAAGAACATGGTCGTAAATTTGCTGTGGAATATCTGGCGATTGAAGCAATATCTATATATTTTCCTTTTTTTTTTTTTTTTTTCAAATAAAAATTATGGGCAGACTCATTACGCTGAACAATTTAAATTCCATAAAGTTTCTCCTATGTAATTTTTGGGACAATTATTACAGATTATTGAGTAAATTCATCCTTCAATTTTAGTATATTATTTTTGTTTTGTATTAAGTCATTTATTGTTTCAGAAATAGTTATAACAAATTTTATGTTAAGCTTACATAAATTCTTTTCAATTGCAGTTGTAATGGTGATTATATAAGCTTAGCAAGGCCGAGAGTGTAGAGCACACAGTGAGGATCAAAATCACTAGGCAGTCGTAATTGATCTAGCGAGTCAAGCTTCCTATTATACCACGTCGAAGTGTCCCAGTTGTCGTTGTTATGAATCCGTGTATATAATTCATATGCATAAGTGTGTCATAATTCTATTTTGTCTATGATAATGCATATAATATATACATATATATGTGTGTGTGTATGTACGCGTGTGTATGTTTGTGTGTGTGCGCATTTGTGTATGTGTGTCTGCGTGGTTTGTAGATTTTTTAATTTATATTTTGTCATTGTTCGCATGTTGATTTGGGGTTGTTTTGTATGGGATTAAAAAAAATACGTTACACCTGTTCTAGTAGACATCCTAGAATAAGGATTTTGTAAGAGTTGTGATATAGTGTTTTTGACGTAAGTGCTTAAAAATTCCTCCTTGCAGGGATTTATAACGCATGGCTTATCATGTCTCAGTTGCGTCTCTGTCTTTGGACAGAGTGCGCTCAGGGGCTTCTCTGTCAAATGACAGAGAGGCAACTGAGAAAATTATACTGAGAGGTGTCCAGCCCTGGGGAACAGCTGCCCGAGGCCGCGCCCTTCCATTGCACCAGAGGGATCGGTGCTCGGTTGCGGGGGCTGAGGGCAATTTTTGTCCTTGTCCCGAGCATACACACTCGGGACGCCACCCCAAAAAAGACCTTGTGTCACATCTCATCTAAGCGGGGTGGGGGGAGGGAAGGAGTTAATATCTTGTGTTTAATGTGTGTTTATAGATGGCTAATTATTTATCAGCGTAAAGAATTATGTTATTTTTTAATGAGGGTGACATTCATGTTTTGTTTCTACGTATTATTAGATTTCATAATTTAAGAGGGAAAGTTTTTTTTTTTTTTCCAGTTTTCAGTAATTCGAATCTTTGAAATTTTTTTTTAAAGATTTATTCTTCCAAAATTACAGAATTATTGTATTTTTTTTCATTTTTGAAGGAAAGCATTTTCCTTTAAAATTTCTTAAATGTGATCCACAAAATTTACTTTTCATCTGTAAAAATTTAGTACTCGTTGACAAAGATTTACTTTTGAGTGAGAAAAACATGGTATATCTCTTTCAATTTTGATATTTACTCAAAACCTAAGTCTAAGCTAACCCTATTCTTCTAACGTTTCCCCAAGAAGTCTAAAATTTTATTTAACAATTATTATTCTTCCTCAACAGGAGTAGATAAGGATCATCCATATGCTAACACCCATGCATTCTATCTTCTTGCAGTTGATGTTCAATCCTTTCTTCTCTCTTTCCTTCACTAACTTCTATAAGGGATTTTGTAGATTTCTTTTCGGGTCAACTTATTTAATGCCGTCTTGATTGTGGCCGCCAATAATTAATCCTGGTAGAACTTCTAGTTCACTCAGAATCGCCCCACTGTATAAGACCGGTGAATTACGGATTAAGCGCTCTTGGCTACTGGCGTTTGTATACATCTCGTATATAATACGGTAAAAATTCCCATTCTCTGTCGTGCACTGATAGCTGAGGGGTGAAGTCACTGACATGCCAAATCTGTCGAGTTTCGAAGCAATCGGACTGAAGCCACCCTGTGATACAGCGAAACAGGCTTGTATTCTTGTATGTGGATGGCTATATATATATATATATATATATATATATATATATATATATATATATATATATATATATATATATATCTGTGTGTGTGTTTGTGCAATTCCTATATATATTATTTATATATTATATATGCCCAGTACTTATTGGAAAGCGCTGAATATTAGCGATAGAGCTAATATATTTAGTCGCGTTGATGTGAGTTTTCGATCGTCAAAGTGCGTGAAACCAAGGCTAACAGACTCACATCAACGCAACTATATATATATATATATATATATATATATATATATATACACCTAGTGAGCCAGAAAAACCTACCTAGGTTTCACCTAAACGGATCGTCAGGGAAAGTACGACTGTATCTAGGTCTGCTCTACGGTTGTATTGAGCTTTTTTGTTAGTTGTTTACTCGTATCGGGTTTTTTTCTCTGGGCTTCAGACCTGCATCTGTGCGATTTTTTTCGGCAGTAGTTCATGTTTGTAACTCTTTCTTTTTTAAAAACCTTTTTTTCCCTCGAGATTGATTTGACATTTACCGGCCTGAATTTTCTATGAAAATTTCTCGGACATCCAGGCCGGTAAATGTTGTTTAATACTGTTTATTATAAACAGAGCATTTACTTAAATATTTGTATCTATAAAAAGAATGTATAAACATAAAAAAATGTCTTAATATATATATATATATATATATATATATATATATATATTAAAGAAATAATAGCTTTTATTTAGTGGGCAGTCATATTTAGATTACTTCAAACGTTACTTTAAACGTTATGTATATATATGCGTGGTTTGGACATATTACAACGCACGACACTCTGTGCAAGACTATCATGCAATGCACCGTTGAAGGCAGACGTAGGAGAGGACGCCAACCACAAAAACTGGTTGGACAACGTCAAATAATGGACATGTATGACTGTACCAAAATTGCTGATGGCTGCCGTTGTTGGAAAGAGTTCGTGTGGCTGCTATATTCGGATCCGCCCTAAAAGTCAAGGGGATGATGATGTCGTTGATGATGATGATGATGATATATATATATATATATATATTACAGTTCAAAAATTTCAGTCGGCCCATGGTAATTTTTTAAAAATTGCCCCGAAAAGTAGTTTTTTTACATTAATAAGAATATTATTACATATGGTTAAAAAATTATGGTTAATGAAGCAGGATATTTTATTTGAAGTTTTATTATGACAAAATGAAAGAAAAAATCATTTTATGATTAAATTTTGCTCTCGTCAAAAGATCCTCCTTTAGCCTTGATTACTGCAGCATACATTTTTGGCATTCGTTGCAAAAGTTTCTCAAAGTATAAGTTTCATAATTTTTCAATGATTCTAAGCGCCCTTTTTTACACACTTCTGTCTAATTCATCACCTACTTATTCTGGAGCTGGCTTCAATCTTTTGAACCGCTTTATGTATATGTATATATATATATATATATATATATATATATATATATATATATATATATGTGTGTGTGTGTGTGTGTGTGTGTCTGTGTGCGTGCGTATGTTCCTCACTGTTTTTTGTGTATATTTTGTACATGGTATATATACAGGTTACGATACGTAAATTGTTGTGTAAATTACGCAAAAATCTCATTTTAACAGATACCAAAATCACATTAAAATATCTTGAAATACGGAGAATTAAATTTATTTAATAAAATCGCCATTGGTTTCAACCACAGCCTCCAGATGACTTCGAAATCTCCTGGAACTCTTCTGGAACGCTTCTGGAACTCTTCTGAACGGTTTCCTTGTCTTAATCCTTACCTTCAGTTTGGTTTTGGTGTTACAAGGAGTTTTGCTCAATTGTGCCCCACGCATAATAATCAAGGGGATTGCAGTCTGTGGAGTTATGTGGCCAAAAGTACGGGGTAATGTGGTCACAGAAATTGTCTGACAGCCATGACTGGGGTCTCCTGCTTATGTGGCCTAGTGCAGAGTTTTGTTGCCAGGTATAGATTCTTCCAGAAGCCACCCAGGGTAGCACTAACTCTTCAAGACACTTGATGAAGGTTTTTGTCTTGAGTCTGGAGCCTTGTAGGAAGATAAACGTAGAGTCGTAATGTCGCCATCACTAGTGATCCCACCAAACATCTTCGTAATCACCATCAAAGAGGGATAAACAGATTGTGTTATCCTCTAATAATCAAGGGGATTGCAGTCTGTGGAGTTATGTGGCCAAAAGTACGGGGTAATGTGGTCACAGAAATTGTCTGACAGCCATGACTGGGGTCTCCTGCTTATGTGGCCTAGTGCAGAGTTTTGTTGCCAGGTATAGATTCTTCCAGAAGCCACCCAGGGTAGCACTAACTCTTCAAGACACTTGATGAAGGTTTTTGTCTTGAGTCTGGAGCCTTGTAGGAAGATAAACGTAGAGTCGTAATGTCGCCATCACTAGTGATCCCACCAAACATCTTCGTAATCACCATCAAAGAGGGATAAACAGATTGTGTTATCCTCTAACAGGATATCTTGGGAGTATATAACTGCAATCTTAGCTTTCTGCAATCATTGCATTTTTCCATGTGCTTTTGCGACAAGAAAAATCGTGACTGCTTCACTACAAAAATGCACCAACTCACAACGCCCTAAGCATCCGGCAATTCCTGGCTGAGAAGAACATCGCCGTACTGGAAAAACTCCCCTATTTATCTGATGATGTTCTGTGTGACATTTTTTCTTTTCTCCAAGCTCAATGGGATCATCGAGGGGACCTGTTTTAAGGCCTTGGATGCCGTCAAGAGGGTTGCAACGACGGAGCTGAGGGGAATTCAAGAAGAAGTATTGCATCCGTGCATAGAAGCGTGGCAGAGAAGGATGGAAAAGTGGATTACTTTGAAAGGGAATTTGTTGTTTGAAATTGAAAAAAAATTGTTTGCGACACCTGTCCAGTTACTTTTCAGATAAACCTCATATATATATATATATATATATATATATATATATATATATATATATATATATATATATTCAGACAGGTTTCGTCAAATAACTCTTCCCCGGCCACTTGCGTGTTGCAGAAAACCAACATCGTTTATAAATTTAAATGTCTTCTGGGAGACTGCATCTCCAACTATAAGAATAATATCTATGTTGGACACACGACAACAACGATTTCACTTAGGCTCAGTCTTCACCTGAATAATACTTCCAATATTTCTAATCACTTACAAAAACATACCTGTACACACTCGCCATTCAGAAAAAATCATTGTCGAAAATACCTCCATACTTTTCCACGAAAAGAATAAACACAAACTAAAAATTCTCCAAGCAATTTATATAAAAATGTTGAAACCAAATCTGAATAAAATTAATTACGAATACTCCACAAACATTTTAAAATGTCTATAATAGATAGTCTTTAAATGTTAGCGCTTGTCATTAATAGTTTTTTTCTCGTTTATCTAGCAACTACTCAAGCCAGGAACTTCTCTACAACATACCTAGTTACCTCCCTTTAAACGGTGTCTATCAACTAGCAATGTCACAACGTTCGTGACTCCACATATAAAAATTGTAATCTTCGGATGATCACAACAATTTTTGTCCTTCACAACCATGAACACTAAATACTTACTCTATATTTAACAATACCTCGATGATGACATTCTGCTAAGTCGAAAGTACTCGGAATAAACACAATATGAGCCAACTCGTCTTTTAACAACCGCACAAAAAAGCTTATTCACGAATATGAAAGGATCTTATCAAAAATAAGTAGACAGAAGAACGTGTCTAAATTATTTAACGAAACCTATCTGAATGAAAACATGCTGCCGAAATACACACATTTCATATATATATATATATATATATATATATATATATATATATATATGTATATATATATATATATATATATAAACCTAGAGAGCAAGACGATCCGCTTCCCTGACGATCCGCTTAGGTGAAACGTTGGTAGGTTTGTCTGGCTCTCTAGGTTTAACTAGGTCTGCTCTACTCATTGTATTGAGCACTTTATTTAGTTGTTTTGCCTACTCGCATAGGGTTTTTATTTCTTTGGGCCTTACATTTGCATGCTGGACGATTATTTTCGGCTAACGTACATGTTCTTGGTTCTTTCTTTTTTTTTATACCATTTTTTTCAATTTGGTGGCGGTTTGATTATTTGCAAATCAAGACACCGAATGTTTTCCGAGCGAGTATAGTTTCTTATACTTATAAGATTTCTATTAATAATATATATATATATATATATATATTTCTGTTTATGTGTGTGTAATCAAGATGTAGACAATAAGATGCATACATACATTTTATAAAGAATACATTATTCTGTTAACGCATACTTTAATAGAAACGTAATCAAAGCGTAGATGTAACAAATATACATCAACCAATCCACCAATGGAAGTTGCAAATCGACAGGTATTTAAAATAAAAGAGAAAGAAGAGGAACATCCTGAACAGACAAATTAACTTATAGATATATATATATAGAGAAAATGTGCCGGAACGAGAAGAAAAGGAAAATTGACAGATTAATTAAGAGCAAGAGAAATCGATATTAAGGGTGAGAAAGAGAGAGATAAATGAGGTAAGATTGTGTAAAAGAGAGAGGAAGTCGACAAGTAAATGAGAGAGACGGAGAGACAGATAGAGAGAGGAATAAAATGAAATATCGAATGAAAGAAAAATATTTAAGAGACAATAAACGAATTAAATAATGATTTTAAACCGTTCACCTTAAACGCCATTATGCGTTTTAACTTGGATGGCGGTGAGATATTTTCAAAGGAAAAACATTTAACAATACCTGTGGGTTCATTTGGAAATTCTGTCTGTCTTTTAAACTAAAAGACAAAATCCGTTTTATTCGTAATGTATGGAACACTTCAGAAAACCTTTTAGTCTCCCCGCCTCTACACTTAGACAGCAATATAATCAAATAAAAATGAAAGATTTAAACTGACAGTTTTTTTTTTGTTTGTTTAAAAACTGATGGAGTTATCTACTTATTCACTAACTTAATTATTTCAAGGGAGTTTCGAAAAGAATCGTTAAAAAAAAAAACAAACAAAAAAATAAAAAAACTCCCGCTTAAGCTGATTTATTTTCGTTTCCATTCGAGGCTATGTCTATGATGCATTTTGAACAGGATGCACAAGGCCGCGTTCTTTCAGGTAGGAGACTGATCGAACGTCATAAAATTTTTTACGGACAAAACCTCATTTTTTTCATGCTTAAATGCTCATAGAATCCAAAAGCGTCCCCGTGTCATTGTGGGTGACAAATTAATTTCCACACTACAACCCTCTCTCAGAAACGAAACGTCGAAAGACCCTCGCTGAGGTCCCATAAAAATTGCTCAGACGAACATTACTTAGTTTCACTAGTTCTAAACTTCACGACTATATTCGCCATGTTACGCAAATTGTAGCGGACCACCCCTTATCGCTCCATATTCAATTGGTGATATGTAAGTTCCACTCGAGCATCTCCCTGCGAACCAACGTCCTGTGGTACAGACATCCTAGAGGATGTTTCCTCGAGCACTACTATCTTCTTAACCTGTACAAATCTAGATTTAACCGTTATTTTCCTCATATATTCGCATAAACTGTACCACTCAATTTGTAACAGTCCACCTCGAGTGGCTCCAGGGTTTTGTACGGGACAAATTTCACCGTAAAAAAACGTATTTAAATGCAAAAAAAAAAAAAAAATATCCAAAATCAAGTCCAATGTTTCGACTCAGATGTGTCATCATCAGAGTTGTTTAAAAGTACTTTGATGAAAATCAAAAGTGCTTTAAGTGGCACATTTTCAAGAGTTGTAATAAATATGTTTTTAATTTTCGATCTTATACTTCTTTTTGCCAAAGTATTAGAGGCTCAAATCAACTCTGAACTAGTTAATCACCTCACGTCGCAGGCTCTTCTTTCAGATAAGCAATATGGCTTTAGCTTCTCTAGGTCAACTTCTGGTGTATCATATAATAAATGTGTTTGTCTCTCCCTTCGGTTATTCGCACGGCCGTGACGCCCTACCAATAACTCATAAATAATGGACTATTCCGTTTGGATCGCGATTAAAGACAAAAGACCTATCAGAGACGCTACTTAGTTTCAGTGAAAAAAGAAAGAGAGAAAGATAGAAGTGTTTAAAGTCTCCTGCTAATATCTAAAAATAATGGACTATTCCGTTTTGATTGCCTGAGAAGCCAAAGCACATAAAAGACGCTACTTGGTTTCAGTGAAAAAATGAAAAGAAAGAAGGGAAGATCGAAAGTATTTAACGTTTTTTCAGTAAAATGAAAAAAAGTTGTTAGCTTCAAATCTTTTCATTTGTACCCCCATACTTCTTAAAATAACGGCCGCCATTCATATTTATGATTGTAATTGCAATATTTTGTTAAAGTTGTTAAGCTCAAATATTTACCGATGCGATGGGGGAATTTCTACGGATATTTTATTGCTGTAGACGTCACCATAAGTTTACTCAATCATTAACTTAAGAATTAAAATCATCAGAATATTAAAATAGAAAAAGTGTGAAATTTTCACAGGTTAAAACTACTTATTATCATCATTATTATTATAATTACAATAGCATCAGTAGGACAGAATGAATGGAAAGTGTGGCATATGTGGTGACCCTTATGATGGAGTCCGTGAACATGAGGCTGGTCGTGTGTATGCAACCGGCACGGCCGGAAAGTATTATCGAGAAGGGCAAATAATCACAACAGACATTGAAATGACTGCCACACATTTGGGGTGGTTCGAGTTCCGCCTGTGTGTCAACAACGATGTTAATAAAAGATCCACCCATGAATGGCTGAACAAGCACCTTCTTCAACTAGCTGGCGGTTATTATTATTATTATTATTATTCTGCTTGTCCCTTCTTCGTTACTTCGCACGACCATTACGCCATGCCTATACCCCATAAATAGTGGACTATGCTATTTTGATCGCGTGGAAAGAGAAGAAAACACTATTTGGTTTCAGTGAGAAAATTAAAGAAAGAAAGTTAAAAGTTATTCATAATTTTAAAGTTGAAACCAAGGTAGAGGATTCAACTGACCACCTGATTTTTAACGTGTGTATATATATATATATATATATATATATATATATATATATATATATATATATATGAAAAGTTATCACTTTCTTAAAGCTGACCAAAATTCAAACATTTTTAATAGGGCCTTTTGGTAAAACCCATAACTTTTCAACATCCTTTTTTATATATATATATATATATATATATATATATATATATATATATATATATATAGTCGACTCTCCCGTCGAAAGTCGACGTATGAGGCTCAAGCAGATCAGTTTCCAGGAAACCGACAGCCCGACAACGGCACATGAGATTTGATTCTAGTGGTGAAGGTTTCGTGCAGGACCAGCCACACTTTTTGAAGGGACGAATACAGAGACCTGATGCACTACGTGCCACAAGGTCCCCAAACGACCCTCCGCTGGTTTTGAATTTTGAGTTGTTCTTCTTCTAGACCAGTTGCCATCCAAGGCTATAGAACCCAGTTGACCTGCTATATGGAGGGAGAAGAAGAGGATTCATATCTTTCTCAAGGGTATTAGCACGTAAGTGAATGTAATGGATTCGACTGGAATTCGAACTCTGCTCTGCGATTCCTCAATCCAAGCCACTATCCATTACTACACCGTGCCTCCATATATATATATATATAACCTAAAGTAATCCTTAGGAGCCAAGCAAAGGTACATAGGTTTCACCTAAACCGATCTCCATGCTAAATCGGGCGTTACCCTGAAAATCCGTTTAGGTGAAACCTAGGTAGGTTTACCTGACTCCTTAGGATTACTTTAGGTTCGCGCTACTTAGTGTATTGAGCACTTTACGCAGTTGTCTTTTTACTCGTTTTGAGGTTATTTCTTTGGGCTTGGAGCTTAAATACTTGTTGATTGTTTTCGCCTTGTTTTAATGTTCTTGCTTCTTTCTTTTTTCCCATTTTTCCTCGGGTACTGATTGCAAGTTCAGCTATCCGAGGTTTTTTCCAAACGAATACCACCATATATATATATATATATATATATATATATATATATATATATATATATATATGTTAAAAGTGTGTGTATATAAATAAATATATATATATATATATATGTGTATAATTATTTATATATTATATGCGCGATACTTACGATCGCTAAAGCTTGAAACCCCGGATCACAAGCTCACATCTATCCAACCATATATATATATATATATATATATATATATATATATATGCTTTAAAAATCAGAAAGCGGATTCAACTGATCTCCAGATTTTTAAAGTTAAAAGCTCTATATGTTATTTTTACTTTTATTTTAAAGAAAAAACAACCTATGTGTGTGTGTGTGTTTGTTTCTAAAGACGACTGACATGATTAAGCTTTTTATTCAACTTTTCTTGTGTTCGTAAGTGATTTTTCTTTTCTGGGCATAAAGGGTATAAAAACTATCCGAATATCCTATATATCCAGGTGCTTTTTTGAATCGTAAAATAAAATAAAAAATGCAGTAAAATTCGGACATTTTTTATTTAGAAAAAGCATTTAATTGCTTTTATAAAAAACATATATTAAGAAAAACTAATCCTTTTTCAATGAATAATGATTTTTTTACAAAAATTGTTTCTATTTTTAAAATTTAAATTAGAATAAATTATTAAGTGATAAATCTTTCAAAAGTCTGTATTAATTTCACCCTTTTACATGTTATTATTATTAAGTAAAACTATATTTAGTAATCATAAATTGAAAATCTTAATACAAATCATCAAGCACCAATATTATTAAAAGAATTTTGAATTTCTTTTTTATGTGTATAAACGCGCCGATTTTTGTAGATACGAGCGATTATACAGGTTCATATTATCAGAAAAATAAGAGTGATAACTAAAATAAATTTAAAGCCCAAAGCTAAAATTCAATAAAACATTAGATTACGGAGAATATATTCCTAAAATTACTGAGAACTTAAAAATTATATATAAAAGGCGTTCACTTCATTTTCTTAGATTATGTTTTACAGAGAGAAGATTAGATCCCTCATCACGCTGTCAGAACGTCAACGCAGCTACTGTCGTATTAAAAAACACAGCTACTGTCGTGTTAAAAACACAGCTACTGTCGGGTTAAGAACACAGCTACTGTCGTGTTAAAAGCACAGCTACTGTCGGATTAAAAACACAGCTACTCTCGGGTTAAAAGCACAGCTATTGTCGGATTAAAAACACAGCTACTCTCGGGTTAAAAGCACAGATACTGTCGAGTTATTAGGTTGGTGCAAAAATGATGTCGTTTTTTGACGTTCAACTTTATGTGAGGAAACGACATTATTTTTGCACCAACCTAATAAAAACATACATTTCTGCGATATTTTAAAAACTTAAAGTGAATAATATTTGTTTCAAATCAGATTGACTATATAATTTAAATCAGCTAATATTCTTCAATTAAAGTTTCAGACAAGTTTATTTTATTGTTCGAAGATTTCTTTAAGAATGATAGTTAAAAATTGCGATTGAAGACAACTAAAAAGAGGGCTAATCATTGTTGAGGAGTGAAGGTATTTAAAATAGTAGCAGTATTAAGGAAAAACCGCCCTTTAGGCACTCTGAACGAAGGCCCAACATATAACTAATCCCTAATGATTAAAGTATCCTCCTTAACTTTCTATCAGTCTCTTTTTCAGAATATAACTTCACAATATAGCTTGCTCTATAGGGTTTAATTTCCCTGCATACTAAACTTTAAAGTGTTTTCACTAACCGAGACCCGTTAAAACTTCAGGGTTGACATACTCATACATAAAAACAAATCTTGATAGCTTATATCACCAAGAGAGGCCCCTCAAACTTGGATGTATGTTAAGCTTGAATAATGATAGCAATGAATTCATAATAAGCATATTCATTCTGATTTATTTCCAGTCATTTTAAATCTTTGCATAGTAAAATATTTTCATAGCCCAGCACATATTGAACTTCGAGGCTTACGCGCCAGCTGATAAGCTCCCCCACAAAAAAAACACACACACTCTCTCTCTCTTTCTTTCTCTCTCTCTCTTACACACACACACACACACACACTCACTGTCTCTCTCACACCTATATACATTCTGTCTCTCTCTCTAATGCACACACACACTCTTTCTCTGACACACGTACACACTCACTCACTCACTCTCACACACATACGCACATAGTTTCTCACTCCCTCACTCATAAACATACATATACACTCACACTCTCTCTTTCACATAAACACACAGCGTACACTTCACTCTCCCCATACATACACGCTCACACACATACACACTCACACACACGTAAAGTCTCTCTCTTTCACACCCACAATCACATACATGTACACACTCTCTCTCACACACACACTGATTCTCTCTCTCTCGCACACACTGTCGTTCACATACATTTGTCTCTCACACCCACACACTATCTTTCACACTAACACACACTCTTTCTCAGAGGCACACATAGACTCTCTCTCACATACACAGAATACTCTCTCTATGTCTCTCTCTCTCTTTCACACACACACACTCATATGCAAAAAAAGTGATTTCTGATATGTTATATCCCCAGGTCCAGAAAAGATCCGGTCAAACCGCGATGTAAGATAAGCCTCACTATATATGTGAGTATAGAGAGCAAGATTTGCCATATGTTAGTCGATCAAGCACTTCCTTCCAACCAATGTTTATATTAACTCTTTCTTATCGTGGAAAAATAAGCCAAGGCGCAAAAGACGATACACTGAAATAGCAGGAAAAAAAAAGAAAAGAAAAGACAAGAAAAAAGAAAAAAGGAAAAAAGAAAAGAGAAAAGAAAAAAAAGAAAGAAAAGAAAAAAGTACGAAAAGAAAGAATGAAAGAAAAAATAAACAAGAAAGAAAAAGGAAAAAAGAAAAGAAAAAATGAAAAGAAAAAAGAAAGAAAGAAAAAAAAATGAGAGAAAAAAAAAGGGAAAAAGAAAAATTGAAAAAAGAAAAGAAAAAAGAAAGAAAAGAAAAAAGAAAAAAGGAAAGAAAAGAAAAGAAAAAGGAAAAAAGAAAACTGGAAAAAAGAAAAGAAAAAGAAAGAAAAGAAAACAGAAAAGAGGAAAGAAAAAGGAAAAAAGAAAAGGAAAAGAAAGAAAAGAAAAAAAAAACTACCAGCCAACGCAGAAACAAAACATACCGTGACCTCATTTCGAGCCAGCCGTCCTAAATAAGTATTTTTAGAATCTGATATCCTACAGCCTATTAGCCCATGTCGAGTGGAAAAATAGTGTGTAGGCGGTATAGAAATAAAGAGGAAGCTAAAAGATTTGGTGTAGGTGTTGCGTGGGCGTCCTTATAAGTCAAACAAACACAGGAAAAGAAGAATCATTAAAAAAGAGAGAAAAGGTTTCGATCTTGGTCAGGAATCCATTGCTGGGTCTGCTGCTAAGAAAGTTGGTTCATTGTTAGACATTTTCTTTTATCTCCAGATGAATAATTTATAAAATAAATATACTGTTCATCCATCCCATAAGTATTGTTGCCACATATGCTACGATGCTCTTGATAAAATCCAAAGAAGTAGCAATATTATAGGCCCTGACCTGGCATCTCGGTTTCAGTAACTGTCCCACCGCTGTAGTGTAGCTGCCCTGTGCCTTTTCTATAAATACTTTCATGGCAATTGTTCAGATGACCTTTCCTCTTTGACGCCTAGACCTTATGAATTTAAGCACAGTGCTAGATTGGCGGCTAGGTCTCATCAATTCACAGGTGAATTGGATAGATGTAACCGTAATTTCTATGCTAGCAGTTTCTTCTCTCGCACTTCTCACTCGTGGAACTTACTTCCGGCTCCATGCTTTCCAGCCGACTATATTGAAAATGTAAATGCAATGCCAATCGTTATCTTCTGTTCTCTTGATCACTTTCTCATTATTCTCGCCCCTTAGTAATGTTTTTTTTCCTTATTCTTTCACGCCCTGTAACCCCTTGTGTATTAGTGGCTTTATTGCCTTGCTTTTGGTGAAAAAAAAAAACAAAAAAAAAACAATCAAGATATATCTCCGTATAAAATTATGATCAATAGAGTCAATTCTCCCCAATCGGACTGGTTAGAGCGGGATAGAGTTGAAAAACTGAATATCATTATCCCCCAGCTTCCGTAACTCTTAATATTGTTTAACATATTTAATTATCATTCATGTCAGTATTTTGAACAGGAATAGAGGTTTATCCTTTTTTTCTGTTTAGGATTGCGTCTCCGGTTCTTTTTAAAGTCTACATGAACCCTATAGGCTCTGAAAAATATTAAATCTTATTTACAATTTAGTTATTTATTTTTCCTCGGTAGGAATAGATAAGTTCGACTATCACCCGGTTCGTACTCCTCCCCGGATTTTTGTGTTGGAGTAGAGGTTTATTTTTGTTTCGTGTTTATTTTCTTTCACTCTCGCGTAGTCCCTTGCCTCTTAACGGGACTTACGCTTAAAAAAATAATAGACAACAAAATAATCACAAAAAGAAAAAAACTGAAGCGATATATTTTAGAAAATTATTTTTACATTATATACCCCCTTGTGCAGATTAATAGAAACAAAACGAATAATTCCATTATCATTTACATTTTTTCGCATTTTTTCCAACGAAATATGACTCATTACACATGTTAGTACTTCGTATGTCCTATCCACGAAGTCTTTCCTTGCAGATTGACCACAGATTCTCGATTGGATTTAAACCAGGAGAGTTTCCGGGACAGTACTTTGATTTGCTCACTGGTAAGGCTTGCTATTGTGTTTGTGCAGCGTTACAATTTTCGTACGCCTCCTTGGAGTAACGGCCATCGCAGACAATGGCCGAAAGGACAATTAATCGACAGTCGAGACAATAGCGTCTGGGCGTGATGAAAATCTGATGCAATCATGGATGAAGCTATATTTTTCAAGGCCAAAGAAATTTCCTCATACAACCAAAAAATAAATACATATTATTGCACACCACTGCAAATGACCTTAATCTGAAGAAAAAATAGAAATCGATTACACCCTGACACTCCAGTGGGTCTGAAACTGACCGTATGGCGAAAGAAAGGAATCTAAAGCATTGAAATGGCGCTTACCGTATATACACGCGTATCATGCGACATTTGAAGACTTAATTTTGAAGCTAATTTTTAGGGGTTCGCGTCATACACGAGAAATATAAATTTACCGTATGTACTGCTTGCTCTGGCCCTAACCCAAGGTGGTAGCATCTGTTCGGGTCCCAGCGATGGGCAAATAGTTAACTATTACCAGCAATACTTTTTTGAAAAAATTATTACCAGCAATACAATTTTGAAGGAAACATATTACCAGAAACAGATTTTTAACAAAACAAAATATTACCAGCAATAAAAAAAAGTTGTTGGCATTAAATAACCCATTGAGGTTGATATGCCGTTAAACAAAGTAAACCAAACCAATCTAAACCAAAGAATAAATATTCTATTCATACGAATCTATCCTAAAAATGTTGTCGGCATTAAATAACCCATTGAGGTTGATATGCCGTAAAACAAAATAAACCAAACCAATCTAAACCAAAGAATAAATATTCTATTCATACGAATCTATCCTAAAAATGTTGTCGGCATTAAATAACCTATTGAGGTTGATATGCCGTTAAACAAAGTAAACCAAACCAATCTAAACCAAAGAATAAATATTCTATTCATACGAATCTATCCTAAAAATGTTGTCGGCATTAAATAACCCATTGAGGTTGATATGCCGTAAAACAAAATAAACCAAACCAATCTAAACCAAAGAATAAATATTCTCTTCATACGAATCTATCCTAAAAATGTTGTCGGCATTAAATAATCCATTGAGGTTGATATGCCGTAAAACAAAATAAACCAAACCAATCTAAACCAAAGAATAAATATTCTATTCATACGAATCTATCTTAAAAAAGTTGTCGGCATTAAATAACCCATTGAGGTTGATATGCCATAAACCAAAAGAAACGAAACCAAACCAAACAAGTGCACCTACTAAAAATACCATTTATTTTAATAAGAAATAATCCGTTTAAAACTTTTATTTACTTTATATCGTAGGAGAAAATAGAAATTATTTTGTTTTCCAAGACAAGACTCAATCCTCAGGTCCCTAAATTTCAAACATATTTCCATTTAGCCCTAAGTATTCTTGAAATTTGGGCAAGTCTGGTTTACATACCAGAGAATATCTGAGATGAGATTATTTTTTTTAATTCTTCTTTCGTCTCAGTTTGGACTACTTTCTTCCTCACTCCTTTTTTCCATTCTCATTCTTTTCCTGCATTTAAAGACTCTAACAATGCGATGATAGCATGTGACACATGGTCACTTTCACGTAGTGACCCCCACATGTCTACATATAGACCCAGGGAGAAAATTGCTTTGTTGCTACAACTGGCTTACGGGAACATCACGTTAAAAAACCAGTTCATGTACGGTCATTGAAGTCAAGCAACGTCGATGCTGATCAGTACATAGATGGTTGACCGATTGGGAATACCAGTTACTGTGAGTTTGGATGTGTGGAAGATATAACAGACAATGGTTTGGAATTTGTTAATCGAAGAGCCGAGTTCCAATTCCAATTGGGTTCGTTGTATTCATTTACGCGCACATACCATTGGGAAAATTACGAGTCCATCTTTTTTCACCCCCTTCTATGGGTTAATTAGTAATACTTATGTCACTAAATCATTATTATCTCAACAAAAGTTCTTAAAATCTAGAAATATTTTCTGGCTTTAAATAACCGCAGAAAACGAATCAACCAACTCGTGACAAGGAAAGAAAAGAGAAAAGGGGAGAGAAGATATTAGGTTGGTGCAAAAATAATGACGTAATAATGTCGTTTTTTTTGACGTATTTTTTAACGCCAGAAAACGACATTATTACGTCATTATTTTTGCACCAACGTAATAAAAGAACCAAAATGAAGAGCGAAAAGAAGAAAAAGAAAAAGGAGAGAAAAAATATTGAAAACCACGCAAGAAAGAAGAGAAGAGAAGAAAAAAGGAAAGGAAAGAGAAGATAAAGAAAAATAAGAAGGACAATATTGAAGAAAGACATAAGAAAAAACAAAAGGAAAAAAAAAGCTAAGAACGAGGAAATGAATAAAGTACATATAATCTGAAATTATAATCAGCAATATTATTGTTCCTGATCTGGCAGCTCGGCTTCAGTCACTTTCCCACCGCCGTAAGGTTGTTTTTCTGTGTCTTTTCTATAAATACTTTCATGATATTGATTCGGATGAACCGTTGAAATGTTGTACATACCGGGACTAGTTAAGTTTAACGTTAAGACAGAACAAGACCGTCCTTTTCCCCATTCCCCAGTTTGACCTTGTGCTACATTTCTGTATATAAGCGGAATAAATATCTCTATTCGTTATAGTACCTAGACTTTTTGAATTTAAGTGCAGTACTAGACTAGTGTCAAAAGATCTCACCAATTTACCAAGTTGAGCTGGCTAGATATCACTGTGAGTTCTTTGCTAAAACAGTTTCTTTTCTTGCACTTCTCACTTGTGGGACTTCCGGTTTCATGCTTTCCAGCCAACTTTAATCTGTAAAAGTTTAAATAAATATCAATCGCTATCTATTTTCC
>OZ010580.1:117521281-117558781 GCA_963932145.1 Acanthosepion lycidas
AATTCATTTTGCCTGGATCGAGGATACTATGTATCGTTCTGATCTTGTATGCGTTGAATTAATTCATTTTGCCTGGATCGAGGATACTATGTATCGTTCTGATCTTGTATGCGTTGAATTAATTCATTTTGCCAGGATCGAGGATACTATGTATCGTTCTGATCTTGTATGCGTTGAATTAATTCATTTTGCCTGGATCGAGGATACTATGTATCGTTCTGATCTTGTATGCGTCGAATTAATTCATTTTGCCAGGATCGAGGATACTATGTATCGTTCTGATCTTGTATGCGTTGAATTAATTCATTTTGCCTGGATCGAGGATACTATGTATCGTTCTGATCTTGTATGCGTTGAATTAATTCATTTTGCCTGGATCGAGGATACTATGTATCGTTCTGATCTTGTATGCGTCGAATTAATTCATTTTGCCTGGATCGAGGATACTATGTATCGTTCTGATCTTGTATGCGTTGAATTAATTCATTTTGCCAGGATCGAGGATACTATGTATCGTTCTGATCTTGTATGCGTTGAATTAATTCATTTTGCCTGGATCGAGGATACTATGTATCGTTCTGATCTTGTATGCGTTGAATTAATTCATTTTGCCTGGATCGAGGATACTATGTATCGTTCTGATCTTGTATGCGTCGAATTAATTCATTTTGCCAGGATCGAGGATACTATGTATCGTTCTGATCTTGTATGCGTTGAATTAATTCATTTTGCCTGGATCGAGGATACTATGTATCGTTCTGATCTTGTATGCGTTGAATTAATTCATTTTGCCTGGATCGAGGATACTATGTATCGTTCTGATCTTGTATGCGTCGAATTAATTCATTTTGCCTGGATCGAGGATACTATGTATCGTTCTGATCTTGTATGCGTTGAATTAATTCATTTTGCCAGGATCGAGGATACTATGTATCGTTCTGATCTTGTATGCGTTGAATTAATTCATTTTGCCTGGATCGAGGATACTATGTATCGTTCTGATCTTGTATGCGTTGAATTAATTCATTTTGCCTGGATCGAGGATACTATGTATCGTTCTGATCTTGTATGCGTTGAATTAATTCATTTTGCCTGGATCGAGGATACTATGTATCGTTCTGATCTTGTATGCGTTGAATTAATTCATTTTGCCTGGATCGAGGATACTATGTATCGTTCTGATCTTGTATGCGTCGAATTAATTCATTTTGCCTGGATCGAGGATACTATGTATCGTTCTGATCTTGTATGCGTTGAATTAATTCATTTTGCCAGGATCGAGGATACTATGTATCGTTCTGATCTTGTATGCGTTGAATTAATTCATTTTGCCTGGATCGAGGATACTATGTATCGTTCTGATCTTGTATGCGTTGAATTAATTCATTTTGCCTGGATCGAGGATACTATGTATCGTTCTGATCTTGTATGCGTTGAATTAATTCATTTTGCCTGGATCGAGGATACTATGTATCGTTCTGATCTTGTATGCGTTGAATTAATTCATTTTGCCTGGATCGAGGATACTATGTATCGTTCTGATCTTGTATGCGTTGAATTAATTCATTTTGCCTGGATCGAGGATACTATGTATCGTTCTGATCTTGTATGCGTCGAATTAATTCATTTTGCCAGGATCGAGGATACTATGTATCGTTCTGATCTTGTATGCGTTGAATTAATTCATTTTGCCTGGATCGAGGATACTATGTATCGTTCTGATCTTGTATGCGTTGAATTAATTCATTTTGCCTGGATCGAGGATACTATGTATCGTTCTGATCTTGTATGCGTTGAATTAATTCATTTTGCCAGGATCGAGGATACTATGTATCGTTCTGATCTTGTATGCGTTGAATTAATTCATTTTGCCTGGATCGAGGATACTATGTATCGTTCTGATCTTGTATGCGTTGAATTAATTCATTTTGCCTGGATCGAGGATACTATGTATCGTTCTGATCTTGTATGCGTCGAATTAATTCATTTTGCCCGGATCGAGGATACTATGTATGGTTCTTTTCTTAATTCTTTTATGCGTCAGATTAATTCACTTTGAAATGGCTGTAGGTTTCTAATTAATTTTGTTAGGAGGCTTAGTGTTAGTGCAAACCGGCTCCTCAATAAATACTTTTAAATTGATGTGCGCGAGATTCTTTTTTTTTTCTTTTTTTACAGTTCTGAGAGCAGACACGGAAAGAAAATTACGAAATCTCCTACAGAAGGTAGCGAAGGAGAGCGAGAAGAATGGGCTAAGCATAAACAGGAAGAAGACAGAATGCACGGTCATCAGCAAAAGGATGATGGAGAAATGCGATTTACAGGTAGGGAGCACTAAATCTTGCAGGTGCAGAAATTTAAATATGTGTGAAGTCTTCTGACAGAGGAAGATAAGTGCGACGCTGAGATCCGTAGACGTTTTGGGATGACCAAAGATACATTCCAAAAGCTAGGCAGAGTATTACGAGACAGGAGGATTTCGTTGACAACAAAGAAAAGAGTACTGAACTGCTACGTGATATCTGTCATCTTTTACTGCAACGAATGTTGGACGGTCTTCTCAAAGATGAAGAAGTGACTCGAGGCAACGGAGGTATGGATCTACAGAAGGATGCGAAGGATACTATGGACCGAACATGTGAGCCATGATGAGGTTTTGGAAGAGGCAAGGAGGAAGAGTCAGCTGAAATTTCTTGGACACGTAATAAGAAAGGAGAGCTTGGAGAATATGATACTCACAGGGCAGATAGATGGAAAGAGAGGCAAAGGAAAACAACAATAAAAGAACTATAATTAATAAAACAGAAGATAACGATTGACATTGTATTCACATTTTTGAAGGTCAAAGTTCCACAAGCGTGTGAAGAAACTGTTATTCATTATTTATTATATCGCTATATTTAAACACAGTAATAAATAAGTATAAAATAAACAAATAACGTAAGTGTAAGTTTGTATTAAAAAAAATGTCCGTTTCTTTCCTCTTTGGAACATAGACTTTATTAATTTAAGCGTCTTATCTTACAGTTGAAATGGCTAGATGTAACCATAAGATCTATCTTAACACATAAGACACGCAGATGACACAGTGCTGATAGCAGACATAGAAAGGAAATTGCAAAATACAGAAGGTAGCGAAGGAGAGCGAGAAGAAGGGACTAAGCACAAACTACAAGAAGACAGAATGGATGGTCATCGGTAAAAAGGATGAGCCCAAAATGCAATTTACAGGTCGGGGACACTAAAATCAAGCAGGTGCAGAAATTTAAATATCTGGGAAGTGTTCTGACAGAGGAAGGTAAGTACGACGCTGAGATCCGTAGACGTATTGCGATGACCAAAGATACATTCCAAAAGCTAGGCAGAGTATTACGAGACAGGAGGATTTCGTTGGTAACAAAGAAAAGAATACTGAACTGCTACATGATATCTGTCCTTCTTTACGGCCACGAATGTTGGTCGGTCTCCTAATAGATGAAGAAGAGACACGAGGCAACAATGGATCTACAGAAGGATGCTAAGGATACCATGAGCGGAACATGTGAGTAATGATGAGGTTTTGCAGAAGATGCAGATAAAGAGGAAACTTATACTTAACATCCGGAAGAGACAGCTGAAAATTCTGGGACACGTTATGAGAAAGGAAGGCTTAGAAAATCCGATACTCACAGGGCGGATATAGGGAAAGCAACGCGTGATATACTTAGTGGGCTTAAGCAAGTGGATGACAGAACAGGGTCTGGGAGAAGTAGCAAAAAGACAAAATTTATTGAGAACGACAAGGAATAGGAGGAAGTGGAGAGCCATGAAATAATTCAAACAAAACCAATCAATTGCCATTCCTTCAAAATTAAAAGAAAGAAAAGAAAGAAAATTACCTTTGTTAAATAATAGTTTCAGACTATTATTTTTAGTGGCAGGTTACTTTGGCTGGGACCTTCTGAGGCTGACTAATAAGGTCAGATGGTAGACAAAATAGAGGAAGTCGTTTTTGACTGGTTAAAACTAGCGTGTGAATGTTAGAGGGATAGAAAGAGATTTCGGGGAGTTTTACACGTCATACACAGTAGACGTGGTTATTTTGTGTCTCAGGCAACTTGCTCCCCAGTGGAGATGATAGAGCGACCCCACTGGTTAGTTAAAAGTGTACATGTCGACGTGTTTAAGAAAATAAATAAGTTTAAAATTCCTTTCATCTCCGGACTCCATAAAACATTTCGACACTCGGCTGGGAGAAGACACAACGTTATGGAATCGAACCCGTCAACCAAAAGCCCTCCCCAGAACGAGGGCTGGTATAGAATACCTTCAGCCTTTGAGGTTCTTGTTTTAAACTGTAATCGACTTTTTTTCAGTTTCAACTCACTCTTGCCAGGTAAATTACGCGTAAAATGATCCGTTTCTCATTATCCACTTACGTGAGCGTGGATTTATTTACTCACATAAGCACTTATTTTCACACAGACCTTCACTGGAATCTATACCTATCAAAGTGGCATTTGATCCGACATTTTGCCGGCACAATCCACCGTTTCACTTACAGTAATCTGAGCTTCTCTGAAACAAGTATGAAGCGCCCTGTAAATAGTCAACTAGTCTAGCTTGCTATCCAGTGCATCACACCAGTGCGACCACAGTTTAACTTATAGTTTTTTACTAAGCTCAGATTAAAAGCAACTCCCCATCTTGTTCTTCTTCTTCTTTGTTTCATGTCATTTGAGGACTTTGTCCCACCACAACTTCCTATCCTTCATAGCTTTTATCCATGTTTGCTTTTAACAAACCTCGCCAGAAAGCAGGATGTGGCACAAGGCCGGGTTTTTATGTGGGGCAATTCTGAGGCCGTAGGCCCCGGCAAAAATTCCCCTTAGACCCCACATATACTGGGTTGGGTTTGTCTACCTCAACAGACGAGACTCTGCCTGTAGGCAGAGCCTCGTCTGGATCTCTCCTTGTCTGAGGACAGAGAGTTCGACAAACCAGTTAACTCTGAAACACAATGCTGAAAAAATTCAGAAACAAGAATGTGCATTGGTACAAGCAAAGAACGAATATACAAAAAGAAGAATAAATCCTTGTTTCAGATGTGGTAAATTATATCTTGGAAATGACTGTCCATTTTAAAATGTTACAAATGTGTTAAAAATAACATATAAAGTTACACAAAAAAGAGGCTCTAGCAATTATATTTTCTGTGAAGACATTTCACAAATTTATTGATGGAAGAAATTTTAAGTTGCAAACAGACCACCATTAACAATATATGGTTCAAAGAGGGGAATACGAACACGTACAGCTAATAGACTACAACACTAGGGTATCATCTTATATGTACCATGATAAAAATTAAGAATTGCGGATGGATTATGAAGATAAATACCTAAAAATGCGGAACCATTTAAGGATATGTTCATTGCACCACGGAAAAGTGAAATGGAAATATAAAAAAAAACATTTTGTACAACGTAGTCTGAGAGTTACCAGCTGCCCTGAAATAAGTAAAAGAAAAAACAGCAAATGGCGTTTTTATTGCGAAAATAAAAAAAAAGCAGTTGAAAGAAAGTAACGACGAACAACATCCAGATTTAAACGCTTACTCGCTATGTAACGGTCTAGTGATGGTTGGGCAAAGAGTTTTAATATTAGTTTGGTGCAAAAATAATGACGTAATAATGTCGTTTTTTGACGTTAAAAAATACGTCAAAAAACGACATTATTACGTCATTATTTTTGCACCAACCTAATATATATCCGGCAAGTACATGGAGTTAGAGACAACTTTTCAGTTTACCCCTTTTGGAGGGAGAGGGTCCGCAGACATTAGGGTTTAGCTTTAATCGCAATTTAACACTCACAGGACCATATGACGGCAAGAATCCGCAGAGGAAAATATTAGGTGGGTGCAAAAATAATGACGTAATAATATCGTTTTTTGACGTTAAAAAATACGTCAAAAAACGACATTATTACGTCATTATTTTTGCACCAACCTAATACCTTGTGTGTTGCAGAAAGGAATATTGTAAGATTTTCATGGCGGGCAACCTGGGATTTTAAGAATAAAATCTCTGATGATAAGTTTCGTATACTGAACCAGAATGGACTAATATATTAAAAAATAATGAATGTTCGCAGAGGTTGTGCTCTTGCAGTAAAACTACCTATCACAAAGATATAACCTTTGCCAAAGATACGCCGTGGTCAAGACTGCATATAGATTTTGCAGGTCCCATGAATGGATTACATTATCTTGTGGTAGTTGCTAATTTCACTAAATGGCCGAAAATTTATAAGTGCAAAAATCCAGTACCTTTAGTGACAGTGAACTGTTTGCGAGATATGATATACCAGATACCATAGTCTCTGATAACGGAGCGCTAATCCACGGGTAAAGAATTCGAAGACTTTTGTAAGATGTTCTTCGTTGAATGTATTATGTCCCCGCCGTATAACCCAAGGTCGAACGAACAAGCGGAACGGTTTGTGGGAACGTTCAAAAGAGTTTTGAAGAAAGCACGTCTTGAGAAAGTAGATATTTACTCCCCCCCCACAAGGTCAGGTTGTGACACAAGGTGGGTTTAATGTGGGGAGCCCGAGCACGTACACCCGGGCAAGGAACAAAAATTCCCCGAGCCCCCGCAACCGTAGGTTGCACAGGCCTCGGTGCGTACACCGATCCTTCTATCTAGTGCAATGAGAAGGGGCGAAATTATACTGAGGGTTAGGCACCTCTCAGTATAATTTTCCTCAGTTGCGACTCTGTCCTTTTTCGGAGTCGCCCCTGAGCGCACTCTGCCCAAAGACAGAGACGCAACTGAGAGATGATAAGTAGATGTGTACCTACTCAAAAAGAGTAAGGTACAGCAAATTTGAAAATTTTGAAGTGCTTCCTCATTTACTTGAGAAAGTAAATGAGGAAGGACTTCAAAATTTTCTGAGAGTTTACCATATAATACCTAACTCGTATACATCATCAGGCATTTCGCTGGCTGAATTAATGTTTGCTAGGAAAGTAAAATTGTTGTTGACAAGTTATTACCAAATCGAAAAATACGAACGGATAACAAAAACGACAGAAAAACTTTCAATGTCGGTGATAAAGTGTTATTGAGAGCATATAACGATGGCAAAAAAATGTGGAAAGACGGCATGGTATCAGTAAGAATCGGAAGTTGTTTTACATGGTAAAACGGAAAAGATTTGAACATAAAAGGCACTATAATCAGCTGAAAAAAAGGTTAATCAACGAACAATCTGAAACATTGGAAGAAACGATAAAAATGCTATATGATGTTTTCGATGTGCCAGCACTACAACAAGTCGTGGAACCTCCAAGGACAAGTCCCAGAGAAAGAAAGTGTACTAAAGAACTGGAAGTGGATCTAAGACAGAAAAACTACAAAGTCAAGTACGTTGGTGAGCTCTTCAGAAAGACGAGGAGGAGATACTAATACTAATTAAAAATAACATATTTATAAAAAAAGTATTAATCTCAAAATGGTGGGGGTGAAATAAACAATACACCCCCGGTGAATATATGTAGTCTATTATCATAAATAAAGAGCCCCGGGTCAGAGGTAGGAGAAGAGAGAAGCCGTTGACGTCAGTCTTCAGGCTAATTAATACAGGCGTCACGAGGAGTAGCCAAAGCATTGCTTATATTATAAGCGCTACGAAACGATGTTTGTAATTTATGTAAAGTACGTATTTTATTTTATTCCTAGGTATGTATTTTATGTAAATTTTATTTTATTCCGAGGTATGTAATTTTATTTTATTCCTAGGTATTTATTTTATGTAAAGTATGTATTTTATTTTATTCCTATATAAGTAATTTTTCTATTTTTTTATTCCTAGGTATGTAGTTTATGTAAAGTATCTATTTTATTTTATTCCTAGGTATGTAGTTTATGTAGAGTATGTATTTTATTTTATTCCTAGGTATGTAATTTATGTAAAGTATGCATTTTATTTTATTCCTAGGTATGTAATTTATGTAAATTTTATTTTATTCCTAGGTATTTAATTTATGTAAAGTATGTATTTTATTTTATTTCTAGGTATGTAATTTATGTAAAGTATGCATTTTATTTTATTCCTAGGTATGTAATTTATGTAAAGTATGCATTTTATTTTATTCCTAGGTATGTAATTTATGTAAATTTTATTTTTTCCCTAGGTATTTAATTTATGTAAAGTATGTATTTTATTTTATTCCTAGATATGTAATTTATGTATTTTTTTTATTCCTAGGTATGTAATTTATGTAAATTTTATTTTATTCCTAGGTATGTAATTTATGTAAAGTATGTATTTTATTTTATTCCTAAGTATGTAATTTATGTAAATTTTATTTTATGTAAATTTTATTTTATTCCTAGGTATGTAATTTATGTAAAGTGTGTATTTCATTTTATTCCTAGGTATGTAGTTTATGTAAAATATGTATTTTTTTGTATTCCTAGGTATGTAATTTATGTAAAGTATGTATTTTATTTATATCGATTACTAGCTATGTAAAAGAGTAGAGAAATTTCATTTACTTACAGTTTATAAGGCTCAATTAGGAATGTGTACTTTATTTTTGTGCGACTAATAATAATATATTCAAACATAAAAAGCTTTATTTTAACAACGGGCATTATTTCTCCAAGAACTTTATTCATACCTTCCGGGAAAGTTTTAACCATTTACTGTTAATGTAACGTTATAAAGTAACGTATTTGAAACGATACAAGGTAAGGAGGAGTGAACGTTGTGTAGAGTCAATATTCATTTATGTGTGTGTGTGTGTGTGTGTGTGTGTGTGTGTGTGTGTGTGTGTGTGTGAGTGTGAACCCTGAAATTTTAATGTGTCTCAGGTCATGAAAACTATTTAGTTCAATATACAGTGTAACCCGGATATAAGAGAAACCCGGATATAAGATACTTTTCCTCCGGTCCCGACAACTCTCTTATATCCGGGTTACACTGAAAACCTTTATTTGAAATTGAAATTTGTTCCGGTTTGGAAATTTTGATAAGCCCACTTAGTAAGGAAGAATAAAAAGTCCAGGTATAATAGAAGTTGTTTATTGTAAAATCTAAAAAAAATATCAAATCTATCTGATTGCCTCTATCATTTGCCTAACAAATATAAAGCATATTACCGGAGTATATCTACATTGGGATATGGTGCATTTGAATTGATTGTGCTTTTGTTTTTATAGTGTTAGAAATCTTCTATATCTGCAGAAAGGTGACATAGCTTTTCAAGAAAAAAATTGCTTTTAGGATTTCTGCAAATTTTTTCTCCATTGTTTTATTTAATTTCTTTTTCATTCAATATTTGTGAAAATGGTTGTTCTTTTTCACTTGAATATTATTCAGATTTTTCTTTTTTGATTAAAAAAAAAAATGGGTATGGAAAATATTAAACATCCACCTCTTTGTCACTTTTTTTTTTAATAATTAAATATTTCAGTATGTCTACATGTGCAATTTAATAAAAAGATTTTTAAATACATTTTTAGGTTTATATAACTTCCTTTAGCATACACATTTAATTATAAAAACAAACTGCAAGTTAGTGTTTTGTAATACTGTCTAAAAATACTGAGATATCAGTAACTAAAACATATATAAACTCAACTTAGTGCAAAACTGGTAGCTGTTCTATTTTATACATTGGAAACCTGGTTTCTTATCTAAACTTGAAATGCTAAGCAATGATTCCTTAGCAATCTGGCAATTTTAAAAGAGAAAATACTTTTATACTCATATAAATTAAGAAATACACATTGTTCTTAAACTGTTTGGCTACAAATAGCTTATTTAGTTGTGAGAATGGTTACTTTTTTGCAAATGAATACTATGCAGATTTCTTTGAATAAAAATCTTTGGATTTATAATGATAATAAGGATAATTTCTTTTATAACTTCAATAAATATATTTATTTTGACTATTAACAGTAACAATAAATGTATATTCAAATAGAGATTTTCAACACAGTAGCTAAATTGACATTGTGGATGCTGGCTTCAGAAAGGTTTTACATTCTGAAAGAGACTAAATAACTTAATATAAAATTAACAAAGATCAAATTAACAATTTAATCGTTAGGAATGAGTAATATATTTTTGTGCAACTGTTATAATAATTTATTAGCACACAAAAGGTTTATTCAAAAATCGAGTATTTTCTACTGAACAAACTAATATTTAAAAAAGTATTTTAGACATTTTTAAAGCATAAATGTCACGTTCGCACAATTTAAGTAGCTAATATATTTTTTTAAAACTAGTTTACGTCCTCTCTTGTCAAAGGTCAAACAGGACTTCTCTTACGACCCTACCCCTGTTTCCAAAACAACGGGCTATAAATCAAACCAAAATTATGAAGGAAAACACTTATTTAATTAAGTGTAACTTTTAGAAATGCTCGCAAATAGAGCTATCTACACTGTTTTCGTACCATTAAATGTTAATTCATTTTATTGTATTTTTCATCAAATAACGAACCATTTCGCTTAAGAAGAGAAAAAAAGAAAAGAAAGAAAAGCAGTGTCCATTGTCTAGCATTTTCTTATGAAGAGCCGGTGATATTATTATTAACTTTTATCTTATCATGAAAAATTCGAACAATACGTCTGAGTGGATTAGCAAATCAGAACTATTAAACACATCGGGAGAGCGAATAAATGTTTGATTTTTCGTTTTCTGTTCATAAATAAACTGAGTACAGATTGAGGAAATAAAGAACGAGAACATTCCAAAAGGAAAATAAAAAAAAGGAAAAGACTGACCAGAAAAAAATAACAGAAATGAAGAAGACGAGGAAAAATCAACATCCGGTCATGTGATATTTTACAGAAGCCAGAAGAGAATTCCGTGAGAAGAAACTATTACTATAGAACTTACGGTTGCATCCAAACGATGAGACCAATCTCGTAGTAGGATTAAATTCATTCGGTCGAGTTACCAAGGAAGAAGGCTCATTAGAATAAATTCCATGAAAATATTATATATATATATATATATATATATATATATATATATATATATATATATATATATATATATACAAAGAAAAAAACACGGATAGAATCAATCAGCAATATTAATGCTATTATTGGCGATATCCATCGCTAGTAGTATATAATGTAAGCATTAAAATACTGTTAATCCATAGAATGATGTGATACTCATTTAAAAAACTGTTGTCTGCTGTTTCCAGTTTATATTTTTTAAAATGTAAGTACTTTCGAATAATCCTTTATTCATCCTCAGGCATATTTTTTCCTTATAAAATGAAAACTTGGAGATGAAATAATTGTTTGTTATATATATATATATATATATATATATATATATATATATATATATATATATATATATATATATATATATATAAGATAATCCTAAGGAGCCAAGGCAAACCGACCTAGGTGTCACCTATACGGATCATCAGGGTAATGCCGGCTTGGAGCTTGAACACTGGACGATTGTTTTCGCCTTGTTTTAATGTTCTTGTTTCTTTCTTTTTTTATTCCCCATTTTTCTTCTGGTACCGATTTGTTCTACTGCAAGTTGAGCTAACCGAGGTTTTTCTAAGCGAGTACCACGATTTATGTATATATATATATATATATATATATATATATATATATATATATATATATATATATATATATATATATATATATATATATATATTAAATTGTGCAGTATAATTAATATTACAAAGAAGTAATGATAAAAAGAATATTGAAGCCAACACGGACTTTTCATGCTTAAATTTAAATGCAATCGACAGGTAAGTATATATATATATATATATATATATATATATATATATATATGTGTGTGTGTGTGCGTGTGTGTGTGTGTGTGTGTGCGTGTGTGTGTGTGTGTGTGTGTGAGTGAATCAGTTGCCATACGTGATACACGCTTAGGTGATCATGTATCTTTCGATACGTGACTGACGAGGCAGATTTTTCCGCAGTCGGTTGTCATCCAAGACTATAGAACCCGGTCTCTTTACCCAAAGCTGGGGAGAAGAAGAGGATTGACACCTTTCCCAAGATATTATATGTAATGGTTTCGACTGGAATTCGAACCCAGCTCTCCGATTCCTCAATCCAAGCCGCTATCCATTACTCCACAGTGCCTCCACTTACTCTCACTCTCTCTCTCCCTCTCTCCCTCTCTCTCTCTCCATATATATATATATATATATATATATATATATATATATATATATATATATATATATATATATATATGTGTGTGTGTGTGTGTGTGTGTGTGTGTGAAGAAATATAGTTTTAAGGTGTGCTATATTTATGGGATAAATGACCATTGAATCAGCACTTAGAGGTGACATTGAAGTAAACACCGACTTTTTCATTTTTAAATGCAATTGACAGGTGTGTATATATACAGTGCTGTTCGATAAAAGGGACTCATCTGATTTTTTTTACTAAATGTTCTCTTCTCCGATGAAACGAAAGTTGAGCTAAATTCAAAGGATAAGCGATTTAAAATCCGAAGAAGAAGCTTTGAAAGCTCTTTGAATTTAGTAGTAAGTACTGTCAAGCCTCCATTCGGTATAATGTTCTGGGGATGCTTTTCTTTTCATGGATCTGGTTTCTTAAAACCTATTGAAAAGACCCTCAGGAGCGAGCAGTACAAGAGAATTTTAGTCTTGTCAGCTCCCTTCTGCTGAAAGATTGCAAATCGACCCCACCAAGCTCATTTTTATTCAGGATAATGCTCCTTGTCACAAATCAAATTAATGAAGGAATACTTTGATGAGAAGCAGGTGAGTGTTATAACATGGCCTTTCCAATCTCCTGACCTCAACCCCATAGAAAACTTATGGAGCATTATAAAGTACAGGCTCTCGAGAAAGCAGTTGAGCAACAAAGAGGATTTGATTGTGAATTTCATATCCGAATAGAATTCAATGCTGGGAGATGAGATTTGCCAGAACCTAATCAAGTCAATGCCAAAAAGGGTTGAAAAGGTTATTCAAAATAAAGGAGGACCCATAGATTATTAAATATTTCGAACTATATTACCTATTATAAATAAATTATACCTCTATTATTCTTTATTTAAAGCTGTTCGGTTATGTTTCTATTGATTACTAGTTGCAGGAAATAAGTGAGTCACTTTTTTTTGCATAGAGTTTTTCCCGAAATCTCATTTATATATCTGTATCTGTAACGGTATTCATCCGGGGTGGGTTCAGCCGGCTCCAATATTGGAGTTTCATGGGAATTTGGAATTCACAAGCGGTCCCTAACCCGCATGTATAGCACATGAGATTTAATTATAGTGGTGAAGTTTTCGTGCACACTTTTTGAAGGGTCGATTACAGAGACCTGGTGCATTACGTGCCACAAGCTCCTCAAACGACCCTCCGTAGGTTTTGAATTCAGAGTTTTTCCTTCTCCTAGAATACCTTAGGGTGAGTAAACTTTTTTAGTAGGTGGTCGGGAAGTGGTCTTTATATTAGTAAGACTAAAAATTAATTTGACCCCAAAAACAACAGGCGAAAAAATTTTTAAGTAAAAAAAAAATCAGGTGAGTCACTTTTATCGAACAGCACTGTATATATATGGTTTGTCTAGGAAGACCTCCCCTCCTGACGATACAGCGTCATCCCTGAACTAACTGCATACATAGCTATAGTGATCAGTCTCCCTCGCTGTGCTAGATGGCCGTGTAACTTACAAGGAGACTAATTCGTCCTTTGACAGATCTTGCTTTTAATGCTGATGTATGTCTAGCCATTTAATAAATACATTGAGTCAATGGCTTCGTCCACCCCAAGGAAAGTTGGCTCCCTGTGCCACGCCAGGAAATTCTTCTTCCCGGAATCGATCCTCCAGATCTACAAAGCAACAATTCGCCCTTGCATGGAGTATTGCTGCCATATATGGTCTGGAGCCCCTTCTGTTTGCCTCGGGGTTCTTGATAGGCTCCAGAGGCGGATATGCAATGTAGTTGGCCCTGGTTGGCACCTCGTCTACAGTCACTTTCTCACAGACGCGCCGTCGCCTCCCTCTGTCTGTTCTACAAATACTTTCATGGAAATTGCTCCGAGGAGCTGCATTCGCTGGTTCCCAGACGTCATGTGTTCAAGCGCCCTACGAGGCTGGAATCCCGCTCTCACCCCCTTCACTGTCGAAACTCCTAAATGTAGCCGTCTCTTCTACTCCAATAGCTTCATGTCTCGCACCTCTCGCCTGTGGAACTCCCTTCCCTATTCCTGTTTCCTCGTGAGCTATAATCTCCAGCTATTCAAGTGTAATGTTAATCGACATCTCCAGTTGCCTTCATCTATCCACTACCCTCATCCTTTCTTCTATCACTCCTATCTGATCTTGCTCTAAATTTTCTGTAACCCCTTGCGTCCTAGTGGCTTCCCACCTTGCTTGGGGTGAAATGCTTAAAAAAAAAAAAATCCTTTTCTACAGAAAAGTTTTTTGAGGGTAAGCTTTCTCTATGATGATTAAAAGCAGGTTGTTCTTTGGGTGACGGGAATGTTTTAGTTACCCATGAATTGACCATGTGTCAGAGTACTTGTAGAATGAATTGGAAATAAAATAGAATTCTATCCTTGGACCTTCGTTCTTTCACCTCTACATCAACGACCCTACCGATGTCATCTGTTCCCAAATAGTTATTTATGTTGATGGTACAACTATTTACTCCTGTCTTAGTAGCCAGTCTGACAGGTCCGGCAAAGTAAAACTGTCTCGAAAATGACCTCGAATCTGTAGTTAACTGGAGCCAGGAATGGCTTGTAAATTTTAAATCCCACCCCCCAAAAAAAATAAAATCTAGAGCAGTGGTTTTCAACCTTTTTGCTAAAGCGGAACTACAAGGAAACATTCCAGTGGCTCAAGGAACCCCTGCAATAAAATAATTGTATTATGCAAAAAAAAAAAAAAAAAAAAAAAAGCTTTCAATTATTAAAATAAAATAAAAATACACATCTTCAGATTTATTTACAAAAAAAGTTTCATTAAAATCCGACAATTATTTGATTTTTGCGAGAATTTTCAAATTAATGTGTTTGTCACCGAAAAAAAGTGTGTGATATAATTTTTACGTTTTCCATTGTAAAACAGTCGTAACGTTTGTTTAACCGCTAAGTCAAATCAAAACAAAATTTTCTGACAAAATTTCGAAAATGTTCGAAGGGATTAAAAAATTTTAAAAAATAATTAAAAATTACTTTGACCTTTCGTCTTAATAAAAATATAAACATTTTGATGGTAAAAGTTTATTTTTATTAAGTTTGGGACCTTTTTTTATTCATACTATGCTGTTTTGTTATTGATTTAGTGGAGGTACCTAAACACACATATCTGCACAGGAGAATTAAAAATTATTGTCAATCATAGTACTTGTGTAACTTATTGCGGAACCCCTGGGCTTTACTGGCGGAACGCTAGGGTTCCGCGGAACCCTGGTTGAAAACCACTGATCTAGAGATTCTTGATAAAATCCAAAGAAGGATCTGTAATGTAACGGATTCTGACTTGTCATTTCGATCTCAGTCACTTTCTCACCGACGTGACGTGCCTCCCCTCTGTCTCTTCTATAAACATTTTCACGGCAACTGTTCTGATGAGCTTTTGACACTGGTGCGCCAATATTGGATTTAAGCTACTAGATTGGCATCTAGGTCTCACCTTTTTACTGTTGAAATAGATAAATGCAACCGCCACTTCTACTTGAACAGTTTATTTTCCCTCAATTCTCGCCCATGGAACTCTCTTTCCTCGCTTCCCTGATAATTACAATCTTCACAAATTCTAATGCAACATCAATCGTCACCTTTGTCCTTTCCTCGATCCTCCCTATTTTTAGAATTCTCTTTCACTCCCTGTATCCCACCTTGCGTACTAGTGGCGTTACGGCCTTGCTTGGGGTGAAATGATAAAAAAAAAAGAAAAAGAAAAAAAAGAAAAAGAAAAAAAGAAGAAGAAAACATATATGTGGATGTTCTGGTGGTGGTACCTGGAAAGAGAAAATAGCAGTGACGAGTTCAAATACTGGCTAAGTCGTTACGTTCGCTCTTGCAAAAGTCATGAATCCATCTCATCTCAACATAGCGGTAAGGTAAATACTGACCGGTCTCTCTTGCTTTGGGTAGGAAACCAGATGAGGAGAAGGAAAATTGTGAATTTAAAATCAGCTTCAAGAGGCACGGGAACCGTCAGGTTACCTTGCCTTAGACGCACAACGGCTGATATAGCTACAGTACTTGTGGCATTTAATGGGTTAAATGCGGACCAGGATATAAGACAGGTGCTCATCGATAAACACAAAACTATTATTTTGAATTCGTTAGATGTCATTTATCATATTTATCTTCAATAGAGACTTTTAAGAAATACCATTTTCCCTGTCTTCTTGTCTCGCCATATTTTTGCGTTTCTCTCATTCGATTCCGCAATCAATTTTAATTCTTAGATAGTCTGAAGTTATGGCGTCTCCTGGGAGAAGTTAAGCTGAATACAGGAGAAAAAAAAATGAAATAAATAAATAAAAAGAAAAGTGAATTATGACCGTTTACTTTGTTGCGGGTGGTAGGGGTGGCTACAAAATATTAGTCTTTTGTTTTAGTCATTCAAACATTGCACGCCATTTTATTCAGTGGGCGGGCAGATAAGACAGTTGAGGCGGGAAAGTAAGAAAAGAGATATTGCAAATGGGACGGGGAAGTGAAGAGAGAAGGGAAAGGATAGGGAAGGGGGAAAAACAAGAGGAGGAAATTAAAGAAAAGAAAAAAAAGAAAGAAAGAAAGAAAGAAAGAAAGAAAGAAAGAACAAGAATTATTTTGTTCCTTTTTACAGTGGTGTTCACACTATACAATGGCCGGGGACCACTCGAAGTAGAGGTTTACACAGTAAAAAGTACAGTTTATACAGATATGTGTGGAGTATAACGTTTAAACCTAGACTTAAACTTTGTAGTGATCGGGGAAACAACCTCTTGGGAGTCGTTTCCACAAGGTAGTGGTTCGTGGGAAGAAGCTGCTTGACTTGCATCTCACCAGAAGAATATAAATGGAGTAATGGATAGCGACTTGGATTGAGGAATCGGAGAGCCGAGTTCGAAATCCAGTCGAATCCATTAAATTCACTTAAAGGAAAGGAATGAATCTTCTCCCTCTAGCTATGGGTAAATAGCAAGACAGACCGGGTTCTATAGCCTTGGATGTCAACTGGTCTACTGCAGAAAGAAATGGTAAGCTACTGCGGAAAAAAAATCAGCCTCGTCAGACATGTATCGAAAGATAGATGATCACTTACGCTTGGCACATAACTGCCTATGGGTAAATAGCAGGACAGACCGGGTTCTATAGCCTTGGATGGCAACTGGTCTACTGCAGAAAGAAATGGTAACCTACTGGGGGGAAAAAATCAGCCTCGTCAGTCATGTATCGAAAGATAGATTATCGCTTACGCTTGTTCAATACAATGTCTGAGTGACGTATTAGGTTGGTGCAAAAATAATGACTCAATAATGTCGTTTTTTGACATTACAAAATACGTCAAAAAACGACATTATTACGTCATTATTTTTGCACTAACCTAATACATTGGCTTGGACCATGTAAGGTAAACACAAGCAAACGCACACACGCAACACCCCCCCGCCCACACAAACATACGTCTTTTCTTTTTATGTACCATGTCTTTTCAGGACGTAGGCGATCATAGCTCCCCATATCCCTCTATCTCTTGCAGCAAGTTGGTTCCCACTGCCACCTACCCCAGGCCACGTTCTGTTAGCCACTAGCTCAGCCACCCCCCTTAGGTATGCTATGCGTTGTTTTCTTTTGTGTCTCTTTTCCTCTATTCGACCTGTAAGTATTAGATTCTCCAGGCCCATCTTCCTCATTATGTATCCCAGAAACTTCAGCTAACTCTTCCTGGTGTTAAGCATAAGCCTCCTCCTTGTTTACATCTTTTCCAAGACCTCATCGTTGCTCACACGCTCGGTCCATGATATCCTCAGCATCCTTCTGTAGAACCACATCTCCGTCACCTCGAATATTTTCTTCATCTTTGAGAAGACCGTCCAACATTCGCTGCCGTAAAGAAGGACAGATGCCACGTAACAGCTCAGTATTCTTTTCTTTGTTACCAAAGAAATCCTTCTGTGTCGCAATACTCTGTCCAGTTTTTGGAATGTGTCCTTGGCTATCCCAATACGTCTACGGATCTCAGTGTCGAACTTACCGTCCTCTGTCAAGACGCTTCCCAGATATTTAAACTTTTGCGCCTGCTTGATTCTAGTGTTTCCGACCAGCAAAATCGCATTTCGGGCTCATCCTTTTACTGATGAGCATCAATTCTGTCTTCTTGTAGTTTGTGCTTAGTCCCTTCTTCACACTCTCCGTCGCTACCTTCTGTAGGAGATTTTGTAATTTCTTTTCGGTGTCTGCTATCAGCACTGTGGTCATCTGCGTATCTTATGTTAAGATTGTGGCCGCCAATCTAAGCAATCAAACCATGGAATTCATTTTTAAACTCGGAAAAAAAATCAGATAATTATAAAATTTCATTGAAATTTTCAAATATCATCCTGAAAAAAAAGAAAAGAAAAGAAATAAAAATATATTTTGAAGATTTTTAAACAAATAAAAACCTGCTAGAAATATTTTGATGTTTAACCATTAAATTAAAATCTTCAAGTTCGTATGCAAATGTACACAATACACACAAACATATCTGAATTAATTTGAAATGGCCATCTATGTCACGAGGGTGAATTTCCTTTTCCGTCTGTAGCCCTGGGTAAGAGGATAAAAAAATATAAAGGAAGAATATACATCACATTGAAATTATTTTTATGACTCCTGTATTATCGTAATGTATCGATAACGGCACGGATTGAAGAACCAGAGAGCCGAGTTCGAATTCCAGTCAAATCCATTACATTCACTTACGTGCAAATACACTTGGGAAAAGTATGGATCCTCTTCTTCTCCGCACAGCTATGGGTAAAATAGCAGGACAGACCTGGTTCTATAGCCTTGGTTAGCAAATTATCTACCGCAGAAAAAATGGCAACCTACTGCTGAAAAAAATCTGCCTCATCAGTCATGTACCAAAAGATACATGATCCCCTAAGCGTGTATCACGTATGGCATATAACTGTCTGACTATGAGTAAATAGCAGGACAGACCGGATTCTATAGCCTTAGATGGCAACTGGTCTACCGCAGAAAGAAATGGCAAACTAATGCGGGAAAAAATCTGCCTCGTCATTCATGTATCAAAATATACATGATCCCCTAAGTGTGTATCACGCATGGTACATAACTGACTGATTATTGTATGTACTTGAGTATTTTCTTTTTCTGTGTTGTGTCCTTTCAGGACGTAGGCGATCATGGCTCTCCACTTCTTCCTATCCCTCTCAATAAATTTTGTGCCTCTACCAACTCCTCCTGACTACATTCTGCCATCCACTTGTTTAAGCCAGCCGGGAATGTCATGCGTTGCTTTCCCTTGTATGTTTTTCCCTTTCTTCGACCTGTGAGTATCAGATTCTCCAGGCCTTCCATTCTCGTTACGTGTTCTAGAAATTTCATCTGCCTCTTCCCTATAGGTTTTCTCCTTGTTTGCAACCTCTCCCAAACCTCATCGTTGCTCATACGTTCGCTCCATGATATCCTTAGCATCCTTCTGTAGAACCACAACACAGTTTTTGGAGATTGTAAATCACCTACTTTTTTTTTCAAATTTGAGTTATTCTAACTGAAAATCTGCTCTGAATTGAAAAATAATGAATCCAAAAAACTATGATATTACTTAATTAGAAAAGGTTTTTAATTGCTTTTGTAAATAAGTAATATTAAGGACATTATTGTCTGAAGAAATAAAATTTTTCTGATGAATAATGAAGTTTTACAAGAATTTTTTCATTTTTTTAAAACTTCAATTATAATAATTTATAATAGTTTAAAATCGTGTAAAATTCTGTGTTGGGCTATCTGGATGTGATATAGTAAATAAGTGGAAACAAAATTTACAAATCCAAAATTGAAAAAAATAATCAACTTAGTTGTGCTATTCCATTTTTAAAATAATTTTTATTTTGTATTTTTTTTACTTAATACGTTCATTATTTTCATGTACGGTAGACTGAAATTGCCATTATTGTGATCTAAAAGTTTTGTCCCTTTCTGTCACTTCAGTTACGTTTCAACAGGTTTTTAAAATTTCTATCCAGCTTTAAAAGTTTAAATTGAAGTATGTCCCACGCTAACTTAAATACATGAAATAAAAATATTTAGCGAAATAGTAATTGAATAAATTAAACTTTTTCAATTACTATTTCGCTAAATATTTTTATTTTATGAATTTAAGTTAGTGTGGGGCATAATTCAATTGAATAATCATGGTATTTCATTTGTCATTAAATTATAAAATTAATTGAGAAAATAGTATTTTAAATTTTTTTATTTTTGCATTTTCGAAAGGTAAATAATAGTCAATAAAATATTAAATAATTGCGGAAAATATGTTCATTTGTAAAAATTACTAGGTAGTTAAAACCAAAAATATGCATTCACTTAGATTTCTGACAATTGGGTCATCCATAGTAGCTGTCATCACTTCCTCTATCAGCAGTCCATCAAACGTTGGATCAGACGAACAGGACCAATCGTTAATAATTGGTTGTATATTATTTTTGATGTTATAAGTAATTAATATTTATTTCAAACAGATTAATTTAACTTTAAATTTTCTAATTTTACTAAAATAACGTGTCAGAAATATATATTTATTTTTTGAAAGAATTTTAAAATAGAAAAACTTGTTTTGTTTACAAATTTCTTATAAATTAAGAAAATGCCCGCTTTTAAGAAAATTTTAAGAAATCAAAATTAAATTTGACATTCCAATCTATATAATTTCTATCTGAAATACTCCAGAATATTTTACTTAATGGAAATAATAAATTTAATTATTAGACTTTCAATTAAAGCTAAAATGAAATCTTCAAGAAAGATTTTTCATTTTTAAAATGTAATTTTAAACCTTAGGTATCGAAAATTTATGCCAAAAAAACCGGAGGTTCCTAATATATATGTATTCAATCCATAAAAGGAAAAAGAAGAAAAAAGCAAAATAAAGTAAAAAGGAAAGAAAATAAACCAATAAAAAAAGAAAAGAAAAAGGGAAAAGAAGGAAAGACATCAGAAAGCATAAGAAATTAACCCCACTACCAAAGAAACACAAAATATTGTTATCAGAAGTACAGCGAAGGGCTTTATCTATGGTCAGTGAAAAATGTCATGATGCCATTTCAGACCTTAGATCTCTGGGTGGGACCCGGAAAGAAATAAAACAACAACAACAACAGCAGAAGCAGCAGCAACAACAACAACAATAACAATAATAATAACAATAATAATAATAATAATAATAATATCCCTATAAACTTTACACGTATTCCGGTAAAGGAAGTGCTCGCTATCTTTTTTACCCCTTTATTAGACTGTTATGGGGTCCACCCCTTTTTCATATAAGTGGACTCTACCAAGTGTACCTGGACTGCTGCCGTTAAATACCCAGAGTTACAGTCAGTGAGGGTCAGTCGGTGGTCGGCAGTCGGAGAGTGAGAGAATATACGAACGGAGATCGTGTGAGGTAACCTCTTGTAGAAGGCAGTTACAAGCACTTAGACTCTAAGGAAGTCCTACTTCGAGACTATATATATCTATCTGTATTTGCTACTAACCACGTTCCTGGACTTACTAACAGTATTACTCTTTGTCTGATTGTGTAAATACATTTTATTTCTTATATTTAATTATTGCGTTGTCATTCCTTGGAGACCGAATTCATCTCGGAATCCACACCATAGACAAATGGTCTCTGTCTTATGTTCAAGACTCCATCTGCTTTTGTTATTTCTTGTTGAGTTTGTGTTTTTAGACTAAGTCGTCTTATATATATATATATATATATATATATATATATATATATATATATATTTCTATTCTAGTTTTAGCCCTTTGGTTCTTAAACCTTCGTCTTCTTCAGTTTTAATTGCCTCTTAAGACGCTTATCTGGCTGTCTTCGGGATTACGCATGCGTACGAAACGAACGTGTACTCTCGGAGGCAGAACACTTATTGTCTGCATCTTTGAGTCATTATATTAGGTTGGTGCAAAAATAATGACGTAATAATGTCGTTTTTTGATGTATTTTTTTAACGTCAAAAAACGACATTATTACGTCATTATTTTTGCACCAACCCAATAGATTGGATTCTTTGGCGCCAACTTCCTCGTTTTGTTTCTCTTAGGAAACGTTTCGGCAGTTGTACTCTTTGACTTTCCTCAAGTGTCAGTCACATTCGGTAAACGCTCCAGGAATGTTGAACGCAAATACACCGAAGCGTGTCGTTCCCGCTTTCGTTCCTATACATGTCACTTCCGGTTTTCTTCCGAGGGATCTTCAGAATACGCAACCGCCCACTCTTCCTCGTCATATCAGTCAGTCTATCCGCTGTGTATTTCTCCACCGTCTGAGTCTTCGTCATATTTCTCGTTTGTATTTTCTGACTAACTCGTCTTATTTATATATATTTATTTCTTTTTCTAGTGTTACCGTTTTGGTTCTTAATAAACCCGCCGATGTAGGAGACTTCGTCTCCTTCGGAGCTTCAATTGCCTTAAGGCGTTTATCTGACTGTCTTCGAGACTGCGCATGCGTACGAAACGGACGCGTACTCTCGGGGTTTGAACATAAACATATAATTAATATCAGATTTTTCTTTTATAAACTGACTAGCATCATGGACCGGCGTTGCCCGTGCTTGATTCAAAAATCGTACGACTCATACAGCAATCGCTACCACTTGGCTTAAAATATTTTTACCCTTCCTTGCCTTAAAAGGAGTGCCCTTTTCCGTGCTGATGTTGCTACATGCCTTACTTCTTGCCTATCTCACACTGCGAATTTTTTTAAGCTCTATACTAAACATTAAATCTGTCACGAAAAAAGAACTAAACAAAATGAACACAAAACGATCAGCTTTAAAAAAGGATTCGTAACTGGAAAAAACGAATGAAAAAAGAATGTTAACAACAAATACTTTTTCACGGCCAACCCAGTTCTGCGGAATCAGAGTTTAAGCAAGCGAATGAGCCAATTGGAGTAAAGTGCCATGCAGATTTAAATTTTTCCCACTTGTGACGAATGCAGCTATCGATTTTTTTTGCATGCTAGCATGCTAGTTAACATTCGTGTCAGTCAGTTGTTGGCTCTCACGCTGGCCAATAGAATATTCCTACCTATTCGCGGCAGCCAACTATAGGCTCTCACTCTGGTCAGTTGAAAATGGCCGCAAACTACATGTAAATTGCCGTAGAAGCATGAAAAAATCGATTATTTCCACTATCGACGGGAGTTGGGAAATGTAAAGTCGGTCTTTCCGCTAACTTTGAGCATGTGCATGTACATTTTGGTGCAAATCCGTCGAAAATTGCGGTCGTGCATTCGTCACACACACACACACACACAAACACACACACACACACACACACACACACACACACACACACACACACACACAGACACACACACACCCACACACACATCCTGCCTTTTATAGATAGAGTTGATTAATACTAATTTTTTTTTTATAAATCTATAATTAATACTACATATATTTTTAAAGACTTATAAATAATACTGGATTTTACAAGGAGTATTAATGAGTTCCCCTAATTCGGGATGGATACTTTTTCTTAGTTTCTTCACTTAATTCCTGATACTCCCTAAAGGAGAATCGTGGGCATTAAAAAAATTCAAGCATCGGTTAATCTTTGTAATGACAAAAACGGAATCAAGTCTCGATCTCCCTTGTTCTCTTACGATATGGAGAGCTACGTCTCTCTACAATACCCTTTTTATTTCTCTCAACAATACTTGCTGTTTTATGACTCCCCCCCTTGGATCTGTGGTACTCATTCCGTAATTATTTTACGCAAACAATTCAAGTGGATTACTCTCTGCTTTCCCCCGCTTCTCGTGCCTTCAGAATGCCCTTTGAGTGTTGAATTCCCCAAGCCTTTTTTCCTCAGTATTTTTTCAACTGTTTCTTGCCGACTGGTAACTGTTTAATTTTGCCTATGGTCCGAAAATTGAAACTGAAATTTCAAGTTCTGCTCTACTGTCACATAAATGCTTTAGGCAAATAAATGAATCAACTTCCTCTATCCCCGCTTGCTATGGGTTAAATAGCAGCGAATACTGAGTTTTCTAGCTTTAGGCGGTTGCAACTCTTGGAGAAATGCATCAGTGAATTAAAACCGCGAAGAAGTTAACGGGAAACCACAGCGCTCCTTCCCCAAAACATCAGTCTCTAGTACTATTCATTTGTAGCAAGAAGAAGTCGAGGAGGGCTATGATCACCCACATCCTGAAGGGATATGGTATTATTTTTTAAAAGCCTTAAAGTGAAAGAGTGAGTGAATCTCAAATTAACAAAAAGCTGTAATGTTTCAGTGAACGAGCTTGTTTACCATTACACTACAAAGAATCACCCTTCGTCTGATACACTTAGTCTCTGACCTAGGGTTATCAAATCCCTAAAATGAAAATCCACGACGGTAGTAATGGAGTTTCCTGACCAGACATTTGCTGACCCAAAGTATAGGGTCCTGAGGGCACGTCCTTCAGCATCTAAGTGCGTAACAGTTCCAAATTTTGCGGGACCGTTGGTAACCCCACTGTGAAAATCGAGCGTCCTGTATGATCGAATTTATCAACGCGGTGGCCTTGTGAATCTTCGCACTATGCTAGGCTTTATATTAAGTTTGAACAACCTTATATTTTGGGTGAGGCACTTCGACGTGTTGTAATGGTTAACAAGTTTGTCTCGCTAGATCAATTACAACTGAGTGGCGAGTTCGATTGTCACTGGGTGCTTAGCACTTTCGGCCTTGTTCCACATATAAGCTACTCTTAGAAAATCATTTGGGAACCTCAGCGTGGTGGAATGGTTAGCGAGCTTGTCTCGTTAGAACAATTACGACAGAGTAGTACGATCGTTTCTCACTGTGTGCCTCATACTTTCGGCCTTGTGCCACATCTAAGCTACGCGTAGAAAATCACCATTACATTTCTGATGCATCCTGTGAGGATCGAACTCACTTCCATTTGTAAAGGTCAGATCAGTTCGCTCCCAAGTAACTGTTCCATCGTGATGCGCTTGGGCCATTCTTTATTCTTCTCTGGGGTTCGGGCGAATACGGTCGGCACCCGTCTGGAAGCGAGGCGCGTTAGGAAGAGTGAGAGATTGGTGAGGATTTCTGACGGCTGAATTGTTAACCATTGCCAACTCCGAAGCTTACCAGTTCGTACGCCAAAGACTTCGTCTATTTAATCATGGTCGATGTCCATTTTAGAAACATTTCCGGAATGCAAGTAGTGCTTTCGGTAGATAAAGGTGTTTGCAAAAGCGGAGGGGGCGGTAGAGATACCTTTTAAGAATGATCAGTTGCTGGTATCTGTGATAATATAACATTGGCCAGCAGGGAAGACGTCGGAGGAAAGAATGCATTTGCTGCGTTCGCTTTATGTTGAACTTTGTGTTTAAAAGTAAATGTGATTAAAACGATCTATCTATCTATCTATCTATCTATCTATACTAGACCTTTCATTATCTATCTATCTATCTATCTATCTATCTATACTCGACCTTTCATTATCTATCTATCTATCTATCTATCTATCTATCTATCTATCTATCTATCTATACTAGACCTTTCATTATCTATCTATCTATCTATCTATCTATCTATCTATCTATCTATCTATACTAGACCTTTCATTATCTATCTATCTATCTATCTATCTATCTATCTATCTATCTATCTATACTAGACCTTTCATTATCTATCTATCTATCTATCTATCTATCTATACTAGACCTTTCATTATCTATCTATCTATCTATCTATCTATCTATCTATCTATCTATCTATCTATCTATCTATCTATCTATACTAGACCTTTCATTATCTATCTATCTATCTATCTATCTATCTATTAGGTTGGTGCAAAAATAATGTTTCAACTTCAAATGTTTCAACTTCAAAAGAAAAACGACATTATTTTTGCACCAACCTAATATCTATCTATCTATCTATCTATCTATCTATCTATCTATCTAAAGTTGTTTCAACCGTCGTAGTTTGTTCAAAATCTACTGCTACTTCACTTTGTGGACATTGAAGTCAACACTCAGAGGCGACAGACTGTTTCATGCTAAACGCAATCGTCAGGCCGATATTTAACAGTCCCCCCCACGAGGAATGCATGTCGCACAAGGCCGAGTTTAACGTGGGTTTCTTCGAACACGTAGGAACGGCCAAAAAATATTCCCTTTCGGCAAAGCTTCGACCTGGTTCCTCTCTGCTAAAGCAGAGAGTTCGACAGAAGTCACACACTGCGTGTCGACTGCCGCAATCGTCAAGCCACATGCATTGTGTTTTTTCTTGACTATGCATACGTATCAGGGGGTAGTCTATTGCATTGTGGGTAGTCTAGTCTAACGGGTAATTTAGCGTCAGTGATTTGCTAATTAGTTTATTATTTACTTTATTCATTTATTTGGTTTCATTTATTTTACATTTTTCTTTCTTTCTTTTATTTTTATTGATTCTTTTCAGTTTTCGAGTTTTAAGTAACTTAGTAAAAAATTGTTTTCGTATCTGCATTTTGAAATGAGATCGTTTAAATAGTAGTTTGTTTGGGTCTGGTAAGGTAATTATAGCTATTTTTCCTCCAAGCAGAGTTTGCAGTTTTTGGATTGATTGTTGTAGGTTGATGATCTTTTCCTTATTTTCCATATTTTGGTGTGATTTGTCTTTTGTTTTTAATTTCCCATATATACTTGGAAAGTATTATGCTGTTCGCGTATTTACTATTTGCGAAAGTTGATTTGTGTGCGTAGTTTCTTTATTTTCAAAGTACTATCTATATCCTATGTATATTTTTTCTTCATTATCTGATGACTTTACCGTGGCTTGGTATATTACATTGTTTTGTAAGCAATTTCTGTTTAAGAGACATTCGTTCTTTATTCTGCAGTTACACGTGGCTTTAATTTGCTTGAGTGATTTGTTTATAGTTTTCCTGTTGTGCTTTTTTATTATTTGTGTCATATTCACGGTGCAGCTGTAGCTGATTTTTACTGTGTTTTTGTTGAATATTTTGTAGAGAATGCTTGATTAGGGTAAGTGTTTGTGTAAGAGTTTAATGAATATTTTCCCTAGTCGAGAAAAAACACGACGCGTGTGACCTGACGATTGCGTTTAGCATATATATATAATTCAGTTAATACTCCACCTGTTTGTCTGCCTGAATCTGTTCATATCTATCTATCTATCTATCTATCTATCTATCACATTATGCTTACGATATTTGGCTGAAAAGTAACCGGACTGGCTGTGCTGTGTGAGCTATGGGTGATAGAGGGATAAGCGGATTCTGTTGTCATCTAGCATAATATCTTGGGAGCAGTGGCGATTCTGGAACTCTGAAAGTGTGTGTGGAGGGAGAACTTGGGGGCCGAGATTTCTATGCGGAGGAGAGTGGGGCAAATTCAAGCCACGTCTTTATTTTCATACTACACCACTATCGTATACACAACTTAGGAATAAGTTTTAGTAAAACTTCAAAACAAAATCAAAATCAAAAGTACTAACGTCAATACTAACAGAACAGTGTAATTTATCTGCTCTAATTTTTTTCCTCTACAAAACTGAAATTCTCGTGGGAGGGGTCATTGGTCCCTTCTGTCCCCCCACCGCCGTAGTATCGCTACTGCTTGGGAGTATCTCAATCTATAAAAGGCAAGATGTGTGTGTGTGTGTGTGTGTGTGTGTGTGTGTGACGAATGCACGGCCGCAATTTTCGACGGATTTGCACCAAAATTTACATGCACATGCTCCAAGTTAGCGGGAAGGCCAACACCGACTTTGCATTTCCCAACTCCCATTGATAGTGGAAATAATGAATTTTTCATGCTTCTACAGTAGTTTTCATGTAGTTTGCGGCCATTTTCTACTGGCCAGAGTGAGAGCCTATAGCTGGCTGCCACGAATAGGCAGGAAGATTCTATTGGCCAGCGTGAGAGCCAACAGCTGACTGATACGAATGTTAACTAGCATAGCTGTATTTGTCACAAGTGGGAAAAATTTAAATCTGCATGGCACTTTACACCAATTGGCTCATTCGCTTGCTTAAACTTGGTTGGGTGTGAAAAAGTATTTGTTGTTAAAATTCTTTTTTCATTCGGTTTTTCCAGTTACGTGTCCTTTTTTAAAGCTGATCGTTTTGTGTTCATTTTGTTTAGTTCTTTTTTCGTATCAGTTTAGTATAGAGCTTAGAAAAAGTTCGCAGTGTGAGATAGGCAAGAAGTAAGGCATGTAGCAACATCAGCACGGCAAAGGGCACTCCTTTAAAGGCAAGGAAGGGCAAAAATATTTTAAGTCAAGTGATAGCGATTGCTGCATGAGTTGTACGATTTTTGAATCCAGCACGGGCAACGCCGGGCCATGCTGCTAGTATAACTGTAATTTTAGCCTTTGCTTGGGTTAGTGCGCGAGAAGAGTCGAGAGTTGTGGGAGAAAAAATCTTGGCTGCTTCACCTTGACAATTCACCTGCTCACAGTAGCCTGAGAATCCGGCAGTTCCTGACTGTCGTACTGCATCAACCTCCCTATTCAACTCATCTTGGACCATGTGAATTTTTCTCTTTGTCACTCTCAATTGGATTATTAAGGGCAACCGTTTTGAAAGCGTGGATGCCATAAAGAGGGTCGTAACGATGAAGCTGAAAGCCATCCAAGCTGAATCATTTCAGAAGAACATAGAAGCGTGGCAGAGAAAAATGGAAAAGTGTATTAAAGTCGAGGTGGGTAGTTTGAAGGGGACATTATATAGTGCGTTAGAATTGAAATACAACGTTTGTGACACCAGTCCCGTTACTTTTGAGACAAACCACGTATATCCATCTTTTTCAGGCAATTCCAATCTATCTATCTATCTATCTATCTATCTATCTATCTATCTATCTATCTCCGTCTCTTCATTATCTATCTATCTATCTATCTATCTATCTATCTCCGTCTCTTCATTATCTATCTATCTATCTATCTATCTATCTATCTATCTATCTATCTATCTATCTATCTATCTATCTATCTCCGTCTCTTCATTATCTATCTATCTATCTATCTATCTATCTATCTATCTCCGTCTCTTCATTATCTATCTATCTATCTCCGTCTCTTCGTTATCTATCTATCTATCTATCTATCTCCGTCTCTTCGTTATCTATCTATCTATCTATCTATCTATCTATCTATCTATCTATCTATCTATCTATCTATCTATCTATCTCCGTCTCTTCATTATCTATCTATCTATCTATCTATCTATCTATCTATCTATCTATCTATCTATCTATCTATCTCCGTCTCTTCATTATCTATCTATCTATCTATCTATCTATCTATCTATCTATCTATCTATCTATCTCCGTCTCTTCATTATCTATCTATCTATCTATCTATCTATCTATCTATCTATCTATCTATCTCCGTCTCTTCATTATCTATCTATCTATCTATCTATCTATCTATCTATCTATCTATCTATCTATCTATCTATCTATCTATCTATCTCCGTCTCTTCATTATCTATCTATCTATCTATCTATCTATCTATCTATCTATCTATCTATCTATCTATCTATCTGTGGTTCTGTCAGTTAATGTTTGCTTTATATCATCTTACTTAGTATGAGAGTGTTTTTTTTTTTTTTGAAGAATCAAAATGTGACCTGAGCAATTCAGTCAAGGACCAGAGTGTTTTTTTTAAAGAATAAAGAAATACGCTGTTTCTTCTTCTTCTTCTTCTTCTTCTTCTTCTTCTTCTTCTTCTTCTTCTTCTTCTTCTTCTTCCATAACCGAACGTGGTCTTAGGGTTGCTGCGCACCTAAGCACCTGACCAGTTCCTTCTGTGTTGAAAGCCGGAAAGGTATTCCTTTATGCATAGCGTGTCTTTGGCAAATAGACCTTTTCAGTCAAACCACAGTCGATGTCCTCCAACGTGAAGGCGTGACTTACTTTGTCTAGGAAGACCTACCCTCCTGACGATACAGCGTCATCCCTGAACTAGCTGCATACATAGCTATAGTGATCAGTCTCCCTCACTGTGCTAGATGGTCGTGGAACTTACAAGGAGACTAATTCGTTTTTTGACAGATCTTGCTTTTAATCCTGATGTATGTCTAGCCATCCTTTTCTACAGAAAAGTTTTTTGAGGGTAAGCTTTCTCTATGATGATTAAAAGCAGGTTGTTCTTTGGGTGACGAGAATGTTTTAGTTACCCATGACTTGACCATGCATCAGAGTACTTGTAGAATGAATTGGAAATAAAATAGAATTCTATCCTTGGACCTTCGTTCTTTCACCTCTACATCAACGACCCTACCTATGTCATCTGTTCCCAAATAGTTATTTATGTTGATGGTACAACTATTTACTCCTGTCTTAGTAGCCAGTCTGACAGGTCCGGCAAAGTAAAACTGTCTCGAAAATGACCTCGAATCTGTAGTTAACTGGAGCAAGGAATGGCTTGTAAACTTTAAATCCCACCAAAAAAAAAAAAAAAAATGAAATAAAAATAAAATAAAATAAAAAATAAATAAAAAGAAAATAAAAATAAATAAAAAGAAAAGAAAAAATAAATAAAAAATAAAATAAATAAAAACTAGCTTTCATGTCAGATCGGTAATTTTAATTAGGATCAAAGTTCTCTTTTTCAAGGATCAAAATTTCACCTCAGCAGTTTTGTCTAGGAACAAAGAACACTTATTCTAGGATCAAATATCACCTCGGCAATTCAACGTCAAAGTGTTCCTTATTTCTGGGATCAAAATGTCACCTCAGCAATTCTGTCTAGGATGAGAGTGCACTTTTTCTAAGATTAAATTTTCATTTCAGCAATTCTATTTAGGTTGAGAGTGCACTTTTTTTTTAGGATCAACATGTCACTTCGACAATTTTACCTAGGATCAAAGTGCCCTTTTTCTTTAATCAAAATGTCACCTCTGCAATTCTACATAGAATCAAAGTGCTCGTTTACTAGGGTTAAAATGTCACCTCAGCAATTCTGTCTAGGATGAGAGTGTACTTTTCTAGGAGCAAAATGTCACCTCGGCAATTCTTTCTAGGATCAGAGAGCTATTTTTCTGGGGTAAAAATATCAACACGGAAATTCTGTCTAGGATGAGAGTTCTATTTATCTAGAATCAAAATGTCATCTAGTTAATTCTGTCTAGGATAAATATGCACTTAGATTAAAATTTCACCCCGGAAATTTTGTCTAGTCTGAGAATGCTCTTAAAATCAAATTGTTCTAAAATCAAAATGTCACCTCGACAATTTTACCTAGTATCAGAGAGCTTTATTTCTGGGATCAAAATGTCACCTCGGAAATTCTACGTAGAATGAATGAGCCCTTTCTCTAGGATCAAAATGCCACCTCGGCAATTCTGTGTAGAATGAGAGTGCACATGTTGTAGGATCAAAATATCACACCGGCAATTTTGTCTAGGATGATAGGGCTCTTTTTCCAGGATCAAAATGTCACCACGGTAATTCTGTCTACGATCTAAATATTCTTTTTCTAGGGTCAAAATGTGATATCAGCAATACTGTCTAGGATGAGAGTGCTCTTTTCCTACGATCAAAATGTCACTTCGGTAATTCTGTCTAGGGTAAATTTGCTCTTTTCCTACGATCAAAATGTCACCTCAGTAATTCTGTCTAGGGTAAATGTGCTCTTTTCCTACGATCAAAATTTCACCTCGGTAATTCTGTCTAGGTTGAGAATGGCCTTTTTCTAAAATCAAAATTTCTTGTAAATTTTACCTAGTATCAGAGTGCTCTATTTTAGGATCAAAATGTCACTTCAGCAATTCAGTTTTGAAACATAGAACCCTTCCTCTAGTATCTAAATGTCACCTTAGTAATTCTGTCTAGGATAAGTATGCTCTTTTTCGAGGCTCAAAATGTTACCCCGGCAATTCAACCTAGGATCAAAGTGCTCTTTTTATAGGATTAAAATGTCACCTCAGCAATTCTGGCTAGAATGAGAGTGCACTTTTTCTAAGTTTAAAATTTCACCTCAGCAATTCCGTCTAGGAACAAAGTGCTCTTCCTCTAATATCTAAATGTCAACACAGCAATTCTGTCTAGGATGAGTGTGCTCTTTTTCTCGGATCAAAATATCCCGTCGGTAATTCCGTCTACGATGAGAGTGCTCTTTCTCTAGGATCAAACTCTCATCTCTGCAGGTCCGTCTAGGATAAGTATGCTGTTTTCCTAGTATGATAGGGCTCTTTTCTGGGATCAAAATGACTTTTCGGTAATTCTGCCTAGGATCTAAGTGCTCCTTTTCTAGGGTCAAAATATCACCTCGGAAATTCTGTCTATGATCAAAATGTCTCCTCGGTATTTCTTTCTAGGATGAAAATGCTCTTTTTCGAGAATCAAAATCTGACCTCGTCAATTTTACCTAGGTTCAGAGTGCTCTTTTTCATGGTCCAAAATGTTACCTCGGATATTCTCTTTTTTTTAGGATCAAAATGTCCCTTCGATAATTGTATCTTGGATCAAAATGTCACCTCAGAAATTCTACCTAGGATGAATGTGCCCTTTTTCTTAGCTTCAGCATTACACTTCGGCAATTGTACCTAGGATTAAAGTCCTATTTTCCGAGGTTCAAAATGTCACCTCGCAAATTCTGCCTATGATAAAATTTCTCTATCCAGGATCAAACTGTCCAGTCAGAAATTCTGTCTAGAATGAGAATGCTCTTTTTCTTGGATCAAAATGTCACCTCGGAAATTCTGCCTATGATCAAATTTCTCTATCCAGGATCAAACTGTCCAGTCAGAAATTCTGTCTAGAATGAGAATGCTCTTTTTCTTGGATCAAAATGTCACCTTGTCGCATCTGTTCTTTTCGTCTTGTTTTAAAATGATAGTCTTTGACATCAAGCCGCGCCAATATCTCCAACCCCAACCAAGACGAGGCATTACTGCTTGGGTCGTCTATGTCTCGAGGCTCGAGCTCATATTCAAATATTTCACCACACTTAGCCCCAGGCTAATTTGGTCCAGGTAAATATAAGTGGTTAAGTTCTATATTGTAACAATGTTCTCAGTTTATTGATATATGTTTAATTAATCGATCCGATGGATCAGACAAATGACCGATATAAGAATAGTTTTAAATGGATGATTGTTTTTCCTTATTTGTCTGAATTTTTTTGCACGAATGAAGGTGTTCGTTTTTGTTTAAGAATGTTCTTATCGGAAAAACCATTTTATTCAGTTTAATAATTAGGTTGGTGCAAAAATAATGACGTAATAATGTCGTTTTTTGACGTATTTTTTAACGTCAAAAACGACATTATTACGTCATTATTTTTGCACCAACCTAATATTATAAAAGAGTGACCCACCATTCCTTCAGAAAAATGGAATAATTTCTTCTCTTTTTTAAAATTGGTCCTCTTTATTTTAGAATTCGTTTGACCTTTCGAGGTGCGAAAACTTGTCAAAAATTTGACCTTTCCATCTGAAAGCATGAAATGTGATTACCTAGAAATGTTCTCTGCTCACTTTAACCTTTTCGGTCGCCAGAGGGCAGAGAAAAACATTTCTTTTGCGTCTTTTTTAAAATGTCATTAACTTTTTTTTTTTTTTTTTTTCACCCTGTTTCTGTCAATCTTCAAAATTCTCTTTATCTCTTTCTTTTTTTATGTAGGAGTCGGGGGCAAAAGTTAAATGTTCAATCGTGATTTCCAGCTTATAATCGCAAGTTAGTAACCTATTTGTGCAGTTAGCGTAACGGAAAATAGAATCGGGGAACCGAGTTCAAATCCCGGGTTTGTCTATTTCTCTCGTTTTAGCATAAATGAAATTTGGAAACACATGAACACGTCTCTACTGACTCCTACCCTGGCAACAGATATGGGTTAAATGACAGACTGGCCTCTCTAACCTTGGGTAGTAGCTAGTATAAAAGAATTAAGTCCAGAATTTAAACCGTAGAAAAATCAACGATATAAACGCTTCACTATATTCTCCCAAGAATTCATGGCATTTCGCTCATAATGCGGGAACAGAACCTGTAGAAAGGCCCGTATCTAAAACTTTCACCGTAAAACATTTTGCCGTATGAAAACTCGCCTCAGAAATTTTCGCCGTAGGAAACTTCGCTGAACAGGGTTTTTGTCGTAAGACAATTTCGCCGCATCTTTTTTCGATGCTCATCGTTCCTCATCATTGTTCAAGTAATTAAAGTATTGTCCAATATTGCAGTAATGTTCAATATAGTTTAACATGCGAAGTACTTTGTTGTCAAGTATATATATAGATGTCTTTTTTTACAGGGTCAAACATTAGAAAATTAATTAAAAAGTAAATATTTATTTAAAACATAAAAGACTAAAAATATATCAAATTAACAAAGAAATTATTTAAAATGTGTGCAAATTCCAAGAAAGGCTTCGTAAATGATGTTATTTTTTGCGTTGGACTGTAATGAAGCATTTTCCGCTGAAGTCTTGCATTGATATCAATATATATTTTCTTCACTTACACTGTATCTCATTGATCTAAATAACACTTTTTCTTTTTTTTGGTCTCTTCCTTCTTTCAAATAAGGAGTTAGTTTCCACAAATTTGCATGTTAGTCGTGGAGCTCTGTACTGCATTGTGGAAGCCTTCTACCCTGTTTTTATTTGCCAGATTTACTCGCATTTAAAAAAAAATTGTCTTACGGCAAAAATCCTATACGGCAAAGTATCTGTCCTGTAATCAATTTACAAAAAGTTCGTACAGTGGCTTTTTACCTCTGTCGCCCCCGGACTTCACTATGCCCTGTGAGTGTTAAATTTTCCTATCCTTTTTTTTGGAATTATTGGTTTTATGTCCTAACAAAAGAACCATATCTTTAGATGAAATGTCATATATTCTCCCGAAATTGAAGCAACTTTACGAAGCTTAGAACGGCTCATGATTAAACATAATAGACATTTGTTTGCTTATTATATTTAACAATACACTAAATATATACTATTTACATTGCTCGGACTATCATGGTCATCTTTGTTGCCATATTTATCAACAACGTTTCGGCCGTTGTACGCTCCGCCCTTCTTCAGGTGGTTGGAATTTCGAAATGAAAATCTTTATTGTGCTCGCTGTGGTAGACTGTTCTAGTTCCACGTGCCATGTCTAATGGATCTCAGTTATCAGTTATCTCCTGTTAATTCCCCTCTCCAAGTTCTCCACTGCCTTAACCGGGTATTGAACTCACAGTCTTTGGGTCCTCTGTTAAACCTTTCCGTCCTCCGTTAAACCACTTCCGAGATACCCTATTTACATTATTTGGACTATTGTCCTCATCTTCGTTGCCATTTTTATCACAACGTTTCGGCCTTCTTCAGGTGGTTGGAATTTCGAACTGAACCCTTTATTTCGCTCACTGTGGTAGACTGTTCTAGTTCCATATGCCATGTCTAATGGATGTCAGTTATCAGTTATCTCCTGTTAATTCCCCTCTCAAAGTTCTCCACTGCCTTAACTCACAGTGTTTGAGTCCTGTCACTGGATCTAACTAAAGGCGTCATCCATTAGACATGGTACGTGGAACTAGGCCAGCCTACATTAGCGAGCGAAATAAAGGGTTCAATTCGACATTCCAACCACCTGAAGAAGGCCGGAGCGTACAACGGCCGAAACGTTGTGATAAATATGGCAACAAAGATGAGGATGATAGTCCGAGCAATGTAAATAGTGTACATAATACATCATCTCGGAAACATAGACATACACTAAATATATATATATATATATATATATATATATATATATATATATATGTATATTAATCCACAATTTAGAAGAAGCATTAAGAAAAATTATGGTCGAAAACACTAAAATCCTATAGAAATCATTTTACCGGAAACATCTCGATGTTAGAGAGGACCTCCATCTTTCTCCGACTATCAACCTCACCTTATTTAAGAGTGGAAATGGAATGTAAAAAGTTGTTTTTTTTTAAATATAAACACAGTCACACGAATTTCGGTCCCGTTCAACAATCGAAAGCTCGGAATAAACGCGCCCATTCAAAACAACTGACAAATAAATTGCAACAGTCAAAACATGAAGCAAACCTAACAACAAAAGCAAAACCATCTTGAAAATGGCTCCAAAAGTGTCCGAAAGCGCTTGGGAGAATGAAAATTATGTAAAATTTACTCCCTTACTCCTACAAAAGGGGGAAAAGGATGCTGGAAAAACTAAAGAAAAGATTAATTACATTTTTTCCCTCTGTATTTAATGAAAGATGTTGGGAAAACGTTGCTGTCCAAATACACACACACACACACACACACACACACACACACACACACACACACACACACATATATATATATATATATATATATATATATATATATATATATATAGTGAGATAGATAAATTGTCTATATATATATATATATATATAATTTTTTGTTTAAAAATATGATTCCAACACACTACATAAGAGTTCTCATGTTTCAAAACAAGAGCCGAAAACTTCAATATAATTATTTGATTTAAATTGAATTAAAGTAAGCTCTGTTCCATCTTCAAGTGAAATTTTTTTTTGGGAATAACTTATTTCTGAAATTTACGTGTTTTAATAGCAGATTCATTATTGAAATCAAAATTTCCATGGTAACGGCCAGCCCGATTGTTAATATAAAGAGGGGGCGCAGGGTGTTAATAATTTGTATTAGTATAGAGTTACATTCATAGGTGAATGTAACTCTATACTGATATATATATATATATATATAGATTGATAGATAGTGCAATATATAAATTGTCGCTATTTCATATTTTGAGCTTCTCTCATGATTTTGTTGACTGCACAGTATAGTAAGGTCATTTTAACGCCAACTGCGAGAAAAAGTGTACCGTGATGCAATTCATTCCGTTAGAAATTTAGAAACGGCATGCTGTACTGCTTGGCATTCGCGCCGGAAGCTCCATTACGAACATTTCAATCTGAAGACAGTATAGAGGTTTCGGAAAGAGTTGGAAGAGTCTAATGGCGATTACGAAGGTATGGCAGTTCGCAAAAATCACTCTGATGTTTCTGATTAAAAAAGAATATCATAATTTGTTGGTGAGGTCTTCAGACTCAACACAGTGACCGAAATAAATTGCCTTGATGAGGTAGAGCTACTCTGTGCCAAGAGGGTGGCTCTCGGAAGACCCTATCTCTGGCAACTGTGCTCTATGGCACACAGGCAGCAGAACCCAGTGATGTTTGTCGGACAATTTCTGTGACCAACCGTACGTCTGGCCACCTAACTCTCC
>OZ010580.1:117561281-117568781 GCA_963932145.1 Acanthosepion lycidas
TACACAACTGTTATTTATTTTTCAGCACAATATCCTTCTTTGTCCATGCACATAATTCAGAGGTTATACAATTCAGTATGCTAAGGAAATAATAATCTACCTAAATAGCTTGCGTAAATGTTTGTCAGAACAGAGACTATGAGGGATAAAAAGACAAATCTAATACCTACAAAGAACAGGGAGTTGTGGAGGGCCATGATCAACCGCCTTGTGAAGGAAAACGGCATGCAGAAGAAGAAAAAGACGATCAAGAAGAAGAAGAAGAAAAAGAAGATCAAGAAGAAGAAGAAGAAGAAGAAGAAGAAGAAGAAGAAGAAGAAGGGATCGACATCGTGGAGCTTTCTCAAATCCAAAATTGAAATAGCTTCAATGAATGAACCCTGATGGCCTTAGAGAGGACCACCCTCTTTCGAAAACTCGTAGACTGGCGCTATAGAATCACAAACGAAGAATTGGAAAAATAACAGAAGCCATATCGCTTGAGGTTTTTCACCAGATAGCACAACTTGAAATAATTATTTACCCGTTGCCCCACGCAGCAAGATGTGGCACAAGGCCGAGTTTAAAGTGGGGTATCCGAGCCCGTAGGCTCGGGTAAAAATTCTCTATAGACCACGTAAAAAACGGAGTCAGTTTCCCGAGACGAGACTCCGCCCCTCGGCAGAGCCTCGTCTGGGGGATACCCTCTGACATAAGCCAGGTTTTAAACAACTTGAAATAGCTAACACATGTTAACTCGTAGACAAAATAGTGACGTAATGAAGATTTTGACGCTCCACCTACACCAAAAAAAAAAAAAAAAAAAAAAAAAAAAGGGGAGTTAGCAAAGAAACGACCATCAGTACTGGAAAGAGCGATAACAGTTAGACTTGAGAAAATTATTTTCCTGAAATCTTCCTCAAAAATGGGTATCCACTAAAATAACCTTCAAAGTGATAAAATCTGTAAGATTAATAAATAAAAAAAAAAAAATCTATTCGTTCTTTAGAATTTGCGTATGGTGGAATAAGGGATAGAGGCTCGGATTGAGGAATCGGAGATCCCAGTTCGAATTCCAGTCGGATCTATTACCTCTTCTATCTAGCTATGAATTAATTAGTAGGACTTGTGTCAGTAAATCAATATTAGGTTAAAAAGAATATTACAATCTAAAAACTATTTTCTGGCTTTAAATAACCTGCAAATGATTCATAAGTTGTAAAAAATCAATCAAAATAGAAAGAAACATTATAGAAGGGGTCTAAATTAACATAATATATGCAAGTACCGGATAAGTCTCTTATATCCGGGTTTCTCTTATATCCGGGTTTGGTCTATTTTGTTTAGGTAAGTATGGCTCTAATTTGGGACCAGATAAAACCTCTCTTATATCCGGGTTTATCTTATAGCAGGGTATCTTATATCCGGGTTACACTGTATATGCAAGTACAGTGTAACCCGGATATAAGAGAGTAGTCGGAACCGAAGAATAAGTCTCTTATATCCGGGTTTCTCTTATATCCGGGTTTTGTCTATTTTGTTTAGGTAAGTATGGCTCTAATTTGGGACCAGAGAAACTCTCTCTTATATCCGGGTTACACTGTATATGCAAGTACCGTGTAACCCGGATATAAAAAAGTTACCGGGACCGAAGGCGAAGTATCTTATATCCGGGTTTCTCTTATATCAGGGTTTGGTCTATTTTGTTTAAGTGAGTATAGCTCTAATTTGGGACCATATAAACTCTCTCTTATATCAGGGTTTCTCTTATATCAGAGTCTCTTATATCCGGGTTACACTGTATATGCAAGTACAGTGTAACCCGGATATAAGAGAGTTGTCGGGACCGAATAAGAAGTCTCTTATATCCGGGTTTATCTTATATCCGGGTTTGGTCTATTTTGTATAGTAAGTATGGCTCTAATTTGGGACCAGAGAAAATCTCTCTTATATCCGGTTTACACTGTATACTGAAACGAAGCAGTTAGGAATAGAAAGGATAAAAAAGAAATATTAGTCACTATAAGATGTGAACCGAAAAGTATTAAGTTGGTGCAAAAAATAATGACGTAATAATGTCGTTTTTTGACGTTAAAAATACGTCAAAAACGACATTATTTTTGCATCAACCTAATACAAAATTTGCGGGCTTAGCAGAATGAGTCATATTAGTTCTCAAAGTGACCACTTGGCGGCAGTAGCGGGCCTTTCAATTGTAATCAAAGACAGAAAGTGCGATACATTAGCGCGTGCGTGAGAAAAGCAGCTGTGAGAAATCTATTATTTTTGTTATTTTGATTAATATATTAATTGTTCTGCCCTCATCATGGCATCGAAGCAGAAGGAGTGTGTTAAAAGGAATCGCGTATAAACCTAAGTATCAGTGACAAATTAGCGATTCTTCCATCTACGGACAATCGACTTTAACGGACCACACCCTCACATATTAGTTCGTTGATGAGAAGTTTGTCTGTATATACACGGTGTCCCCCCCCCACAAAAAATAATTGACATCATTTTGTAATCTAATAACAGCCAATTCTCATTCAAATGATCTCAAATTTTAACAAAATATGTAAAAACTGAAGCTAAATATAAATTTGTTTCTTTTTTTCAAATGAAGAATGACGTCCTCTAGGAATGAAAAGACATTTTGTGTGTTAGAATATGTCCGAACACTGTCAGATAACAGTGTGAAGCGTGAATTTTTGAGAAAATTCAAGAAAACATGCACCAGTTGGAAAGCAGATTTGGACATGGCAGAAATATTCAAAGAGTTAGGCTGTCTGTAAGAAGAGTCTCTATGGAAACCCAGATTCCTCGTACCACACTTTGGTGCAGGAGAATGTTACGCAATATATGCTACAGCATGTTTGGCAAGTGCTGGACAACTGACTTGACGTTTGTGAAGCTTTGTGGAATCGGTTATAAAATCTACATCCCTTTGAATATGTTGTTCGAATTTTGATACGTAAATCTTTTATCGTTCAACATGAAGCCTATTTAATTTCGTTTACCGGGGACATGTAGTTACTCAGATATTTACATTTTAAGAGATGTCAAATCATTATGCGAATATGACATTCGCGAATCACGTGATCCATCAGGAGTCGTGGGGGCAACACATATACTGCAGCCACAGTAGAAGTGGTGCTTCTTGGGCAAGATAGCCTGACGAAGCCCAAACCCTTTCCAGGACGGTCTTTAATTGAGTCTCTTTCTTCTAGACCGGTTGCCACCCAATTCTATAGAACCCAGTCTGTTCTGTTATTTAGCCATAGCTGGGGAGAGAGAAGATGACGATTCATACCTTTACCAAAGGTATTACCACATAAATGAATGTAATGGATTCGACTGGAATTCGAACTCGGCTCACCGATACCTCTTTTTTTTTTTTTTTTTTTTTAAAGAGATACAAGTTTTAACACCGGTTCTACAGTTTATCTATATAGAGATACAAGGAAGTCATATAAATATGGTATTATGCATCTTCCAGTGTCTGGAGACTATGGACTTGTGCTCTGGATGATGCTTCAGGCGCAGCATTCATTAGAATTTGCATCTTTTAATATTCAGTGGACAAGGAGAGGACACTCCGGCGGCGTCTCGCCGCGACGAGTAGCAACAGTCAACTGATGGTAGGATTCCGAAGGTCCTTCTGTATGGAGAACTGGTCACCGGTAAGAGGGCATGAGGACGACCTCATCTTCGCCTCAAGGAATTATGCAAACGTGCCATGATGACGATGGACATGCATATCGAGAGGTAGGAAGACGTTGCCAACGATCGCGCACGCTAGAGATGCTGTATATACCGAGAACTGAAGCGTGGTCGAAGCAGAGAAAACACTTTTTGGGGTAGGGGGCCGATTGATGATCTCCTGAGACCGACAGATTTAACGCATACAGGTGAACCCAGTGTATCCCTAATGAAATGGTCCAGTTGAGATAGAAATGAGACACACGGTTCCAATACCGTCGCCGGAATTACAATTACATTGCTGAAGACAGCCACGAAATACCTGAGAGATTTCGACTACAAGGTTTTTTTGTTCTACGAGTTCGATTCATAACCGAACGATAGCGGAGGTTTTAAAAGTGGCAATCGTCCGGTGAAATTTACATGGAATCATCCCGTAAATCGATATGAAAAGTACCTCAGAATATTTCTGTTATAGGGTCCACCCCTTTTTCATATAAGTGGACTCTACCAAGTGTACCTGGACTGCTGCCGTTAAATACCCAGAGTTACAGTCAGTGAGGATAGTAGTCGATAATCGGATAGTGAGCGGATATACGGAGAGTGAGAGAATAGACGAACGGAGATAGTGTGAGGTAACCTCTTGTAGAAGTCAGTTACAAGCACTTAGACTCTAAGGAAGTCCTACTTCGAGACTGTATATATCTATCTGTATTTGCTACTAACCAGTAGACAGACTAGCCATAAATGTACACGAATTTCAAATGTAACGTAATCTACATGATTCGAACTTATTAAACCAGAAACAAAGGATTTGCAAAGATATGTTTATATGGACATTTGTTTTTGCTTTGGGGTGAGGATCCCGCCCCAAAGACCTTTTAAAAATACCTATGATACACCCTATTTTTGCAGCCTGTAAAATATGTTTTACGTGGTCAGGCGTACGAGCGGATTTCGGTCTTTCTTCATTCATAGATTGTGGTGCCACGAATCCTGTCTCAGAAATGCGATGATCGACAGTAGCCAAGGTTTGATGACTCGGCTGCCTTCGGTCTGGAAAATCAATCTGATACAGCAGTGTAGCCTTGTGTCCACTACAATTGGCGCTGCCATATGTAAAAATATGAATAGTCTGTCATTGTTAAACTGAACACTCCTCAGTTAACTCATTAACTAAATTTGTGGCTAGTCTGTCTTCGACTTTTAACGTGACGTTAAAAGTCGAAGGCAGACTAGCCACTCATGTTAAAAGTCGAAGACAGACTAGCCACAAATTCACACGAATTTCAAATGTAATCTAGTCTAAATATCAACAAAGCGCCATCTACCGTAAACTTGCTTTTAACTTAATAACTAAAAAATTTTGCTGATATATATTTATATGGATGTTTGTCCTTGTTTTGATGTGTAAGGAACCCGCCCCCCAAATTTGTGAAAGTATTTTTGATACACCCTGTATGTATATTTTTTTAAAACATGAATAATATTGACGAGTTCTCTCCATTCATTTTTTTTTATTAACTTTTCAAATTTCAGAACTAGTTGTTTTATATAATTGGTAAGTTCATTTTTATTTTATTTATCCAGGAATGTTGGTACATTCATTTAAAAAATAAACTAAAAATTAACTTTGTTAAATTTGCCGATTGCATAAAAAAAGCTAACAGGTAAATCTGAAAAGCTGATAAAAGTAGGATAGACAAAAATTGTCGACATTATTCAATTAGGCATGTTTGAATGAATTCTTGTTGGTTAAATACACCTTAATTAAATTATATGTAACTAGAAAGACTTGGGAAAATTTCATGATTTTCCTATTTAAATTTTCTGGCGGATCTTAATTCTTAAGTTAATGATTGAATAAGCTTATGGTGAGTTCTACGACAATAAAATATCCGTAGAAGTTCCCCTGTTGCATAGTTAAATATTTAGGCTTAACAAATTTAGGAAAATATTCCAGTAACAATTATAAATATGAATGGTGTCTGTTATTTTAAGAAGTAAGGGGTACAAATGTAAAGATTTGAAACTGGCAAATTTTCCATTTCACTTAAACAGACGTTAAACACTTCAGTCGTTCTTTCTTTCTTTCTTTCTTTCTTTCTTTCTTTTTCTTGTTTGTTCTTTAATCTTCTCCCTCACTTTTTTCCTTTCTTTCTTTTACATTTTCCATATTATTTATACGCCTTTCCAAATTAGTTTCTATCCTTCTTTCTTTCTTTCTACTTGTCATTCATCTCAGAATGTTCTAGTAGGTAGGTAGGTGATACGTGGGACAACTTCTGCTGTCAGCTCTTCACTCTACAAACTCCTTGCTCAAATACTCAATCCGACGTGGTGCCTGACAATACGAAATGGAGGCTTTGCCAATAGCGTTATCAATTCATATCATTTAGCTTTTAAAATAAACACCAAAATGATTTTCGCAATGTTGATGACAGTCTACTTCAAACTGGTTTTCTTTTCCTTTTCTCTCTTTACTTAACCACTTAAGTTAGGATTTGAAAATCACACGGATATTTCCAAACATCAATGATTCAATTCCCCTTGGTGTAAATAGCATTTGGGATAACCATTGGATTATCCATATTTTAAATTATTCCCTTGACACCGCTATTACTGTAGACACTTTTGAGCCCCTCGGCAATATTTATTGTTCTAAAAAGCGATGATTAGAATTTTCAATAAAATCCAAATCTATGAAAGTGGATTTATACATTTTCTTTATTCTTGAGTTCTGACAGCAAAGATGTTAATCTATTTATTTATAAGACTAATTTTATATTATTAAAAATATATATGAACCAACTATAATGAAATATTTATTTACTATTTTATAAAGAAATAAATATGAAAAGAATTTTTATATTCATAAATTGTCATTGTTTGGCAGTTTGAAATCGGATTTATCTATTGTTTTCTGAAACCAAGCTATCACAGCAGAACACAAGAAAAGGCATCACGAATTGAAGCGCCTGTTTTTGTTTTTATTATTAGAAAAGTTCATTAGAAAATTTCTAATGTCTTCTTTTAGGAAAATGTTCGGCCACACGTTCCGCAAACAACGAGAAGACAGAATTGGGCTACAAATCTCTGCTTCGTGCAGCATACTCACGAGACTTTTGCGCCGACCGACCGCAACGATTTTAAGCATTTTGACATCATCTTGCAAGGGAAGATTTTCAACAACCAAACAACTGCAAAAATGCCTTCGAAGAATTCGTCACTTCTAGAACATTACAATTCTAGGATTACATTGCTAGAAAAAAAAAACTATCGGTTCTTAACATTATTAATTTTAAACTAATTTTCCTAACCTTAGTTTTGCTTTTTATTCGAGGCCCAAAACCTTTAAGACCCTATACGTGAAAACTTATGAAAATTATATTATTAATGGTTTGCTAGTGTGAGAAGAGATGTGTATGAAGTATTCCGGGAAGCAAGATAGCATTTACACATGGTTGAATGATGTCAGTGCACATAAACTAGTCACGTCATTTAAGTATACGTTAGAATTATTAACACTGTCAGAAATTAATGCAGGTTTTAAGTTTGTATTCGTTTCACTGTTAGTAAGATTAAAAAACTCATAGAAGCTATATAAAATTTTGCATCAATTTAAAATTTATTTTCTATTCTATCCATTTTAATATAAATTTTATTTTTGATAGTTTCCAAATCATTAAATCAAAAGAGAATTTACGACAAATGTAAATCCGGTTGCAAAGCAACACAAACGGCGAGAAACAGCAATGAAGTTTGAGCCAAAGAAATTGTTAACGAATGCGAAGTGCAATGTTGATTTTAAAAAAATTCCGT
>OZ010580.1:117573781-117646281 GCA_963932145.1 Acanthosepion lycidas
AAACGTTCTGTTCTTCCTGAGATTTTATTTTGAATTATCTTTGTTTCAAACCGACTGAAAAAAAAAGAAGTGTACCCATAGTTGAAGAAGGAAGTAAAATCCAAAATGAAAAAAAATGGAAAGTAAATGAAGGAGTTCAAAGCAAAGAAATAAAGAAAAAAGATAAAAATAAAGAACCTATCGTAAACAAAAACAGAAAGAATGAAGAAAAATAAGAAAGAAAGAAAGAAAGTGAGACAGAAGGAAAGAAGGAGAGAAAGAAAGAAAGAGAGAGAGAGAAAGAAAGAGAGAGAGAAAGAAAGAAAGAGAGACAGAGGGAAAGAAAGAGAGAAAGAAACAAACAAAGAGAGAGAGAGAAAGAAAGAGAGAGAAAGAAAGAAACAAACAAACAAAGAGAGAGAGAAAGAAAGAAATAAAGAATGTAAGAGAGAAAGAAAGAAAGAGAGAGAGAAAGAAAGAAAGAGATAAAGAATGAAAGAGAGAAAGAAAGAAAGAAAGAAAGAGGGAAAGAAAGAGGGAAGGAAAGAAAGAGAGAGAGAAATAAAGAATGTAAGAGAGAAAGAAAGAAAGAGAGAAAGAAAGAAAGAAAGAATGTAAAAGAGAAGTGAAAAAGAATTAAAGAAAAAGGAAAGCAAAAAAGAAAAATTCAAATTAAAAGAAATAAACTTGAAACTCGTTCAAAACAAAACAAAATAAAACAACAGAGAACATGCAAGACAAAGAAATAGAAACAAAAATTGAAAGAAGAAAGAAAGCGAAAAAATAAAAAAGAAACAATGAAAGAAAAAAAAAAGGAAAAAAGGATCATCACAAAAACAGGAAGAATGCAAAAAAGACAAAAAGAAAAAAAAGAAAGAATGAAATTTTTCTTTCATTTTTTCTTTTTTTCTTTTTGTCTTTTTTGAAAGAAAAATGTAAAAAATTCAAATTAAAAGAAATAAACAAGAAGCCAGTGTAAAACAAAAAACAGAAAGAATGAAAGGCAAAGAAAGAAAAAAAGAAGAAAAAATGAATGAAAAAGAAAGAAAAAAAAGAAAGTCTAAAGCAAAGAAAGGAAAATCTAAGAACAAGAATCTAGCACAAAAGCAGGAAGAATGCAAGAGAAAGAAAGAAAGAACGAAAGAAAAATTAAAAAAAGGAAAATCCAAGAACAGGACTCTAGCACAAACGAAGGAAAAATGCAAGAGAAAAAAAGAAAGAAATAAAGAACGAAGAAAGAAAGGAAGGAGGATGAATGCCAGAAAAAAAAAGAAAGAAAGAAAGAAAGAAAGAAAAAAAGAAAGGAAAAATAAAGAAGGAAAAATCCAAGTACAAGAATCTAGGACAAAAACAGGAGGAATGCAAGAGAAAGAAAGAAAGAAAGAAAGATAGAAAGAAAAAATAAAGAAAGGAAAAATCGAACAACAAGAATCTAGCACAAAAGATGGAAAAATGCAGGAAAAAGAAAGAAAAAAACATAGAAATAAAGAAAGGAGAATCCAAGATCAAGAATCTAGCACAAAAGCAGGAAAAATGGAAGAGAAAGAAAGAAAAAAAGAAAGAAAAAAAAGAAAGAAAGGAAAATCCAAGAACAAAAATCTAGCACAAAAGAAGGAAAAATGCAAGAGAAAGAAAAAAAGAAAGAAAGAAAGAAAAAATAAAGAAAGAAAGAAAGGAAAAATAAAGAAGGGAAAATCTAAGAACAAGAATGTAGCACAAAATCAGGAAAAATGCAAGGGAAAGAAAGAAAGAAAGAAAGAAAGAAAGAAAGAAAGAAAAAATATAAAGAAAAGAAAATCCAAGGCCAAGAATCTAGCACCAAAGCAGAAAGAATGCAAGACAAAAAAAGAAAGAAAGAAAGTAAGGAAGAAAGAAGAAAGAAAGGAAGAAGGATGAAAGCAAGTGAAAGAAAGAAAGAAAGAAAGAAAGAAAGAAAAGAAAAAGAAAGAAGGGAAAATCCAAGAACAAGAATCTAGCACAAAAGCAGGAAGAATGCAAGAGAAGGAAAGAAAGAAAGAAAGAAAAATAAAGGTAATTCCAAGAACAAGAATGTAGCAGAAACAGAAAGAATGCAAGACAAAGAAAGAAAAACAAAAAGAAAGAAAGGAAGAAAGAAAGAAAGGAAAAAGAAAGAAGGGAAAATCCAAGAACAAGAATCTAGCACAAAAGCAGAAAAATGCAAGAGAAAGAAAGAAAGAAAGAAAGGAAAATGCAAGAACAACAATCAAACGCAAATCAGAAAGAATGCAAGACAAAGAAAGAAAGAAAGAAAGGAAAAAAGTAAGAAAGAAAGAAAAAAGAAAGAAAGAAAGAAAAAAGAAAGAAAGAAGGAAAGAAAGAAAGAAGAAAGAAAGAAAGAAAGAAAGAAAGGAAGAAAGAAAGAAAAAAAGAAAGAAAAAAGAAAGTAGGAATAAACAAGAATCTATGCAAAAGAAGAAAGAAAGAAAAGGAGGAAACATGTATCTAAAGCAAAAGAAAGAAAGGAAGAAACAATAATCTAATGCAAGAAAGAAAGAAAGGATGAAACAAGTATCTAATACAAAAGAAAGAAACAAACAAAGAAAGAAACAAAGAACGAAGAGAAAGAAAAGAAGAAAGAAAGAAAGAAAAAATAAAGAAAGAAAGAAAGGAAAAATAAAGAAGGGAAAATCTAAGAACAAGAATGTAGCACAAAATCAGTAAAAATGCAAGGGAAAGAAAGAAAGAAAGAAAGAAAGAAAGAAAAAATATAAAGAAAAGAAAATCCAAGGCCAAGAATCTAGCACCAAAGCAGAAAGAATGCAAGACAAAAAAAGAAAGAAAGAAAGTAAGGAAGAAAGAAGAAAGAAAGGAAGAAGGATGAAAGCAAGTGAAAGAAAGAAAGAAAGAAAGAAAGAAAGGAAAAAGAAAGAAGGGAAAATCCAAGAACAAGAATCTAGCACAAAAGCAGGAAGAATGCAAGATAAGGAAAGAAAGAAAGAAAGAAAAATAAAGGTAATTCCAAGAACAAGAATGTAGCAGAAACAGAAAGAATGCAAGACAAAGAAAGAAAAACAAAAAGAAAGAAAGGAAGAAAGAAAGAAAGGAAAAAGAAAGAAGGGAAAATCCAAGAACAAGAATCTAGCACAAAAGCAGAAAAATGCAAGAGAAAGAAAGAAAGAAAGAAAGAAAGGAAAATGCAAGAACAACAATCAAACGCAAATCAGAAAGAATGCAAGACAAAGAAAGAAAGAAAGAAAGGAAAAAAGTAAGAAAGAAAGAAAAAAGAAAGAAAGAAAGAAAAAAGAAAGAAAGAAGGAAAGAAAGAAAGAAGAAAGAAAGAAAGAAAGAAAGAAAGGAAGAAAGAAAGAAAAAAAGAAAGAAAAAAGAAAGTAGGAATAAACAAGAATCTATGCAAAAGAAGAAAGAAAGAAAAGGAGGAAACATGTATCTAAAGCAAAAGAAAGAAAGGAAGAAACAATAATCTAATGCAAGAAAGAAAGAAAGGATGAAACAAGTATCTAATACAAAAGAAAGAAACAAACAAAGAAAGAAACAAAGAACGCAAAAGGAAACAAAGAAAGGGAGAAAATAAAGAAAGACATAGGAATCTAATTCCAAAAACAAAGAAAGAAAGAAGGTAAAGATGAAGGACAAAATAAATAAAGCAACAAGAATCTCATGCAAAAGAAAGAACGAAAGAAAGAAACAAGACCTCAATGCAAAAGAAAGAACGAAAGAAAGAAACAAGACCTCAATGCAAAAGAAAGAACGAAAGAAAGAAACAAGAACTTAATGGAAAATAAAGAACGAAAGAAACAAGAACTTAATGGAAAAGAAAGAACGAAAGAAAGAAACAAGAACTTAATGGAAAAGAAAGAACGAAAGAAAGAAGAATTTAATGCAAAAGAAAGAACGAAAGAAAGAAACAAGAACTTAATGGAAAAGAAAGAACGAAAGAAAGAAACAAGAACTGAATGCAAAAGAAAGAACGAAAGAAAGAAACAAGAACTTAATGGAAAATAAAGAACGAAAGAAAGAAACAAGAACTTAATGGAAAAGAAAGAACGAAAGAAAGAAACAAGAACTTAATGGAAAAGAAAGAACGAAAGAAAGAAGAATTTAATGCAAAAGAAAGAACGAAAGAAAGAAACAAGAACTTAATGGAAAAGAAAGAACGAAAGAAAGAAACAAGAACTGAATGCAAAAGAAAGAACGAAAGAAAGAAACAAGAACTTAATGCAAAAGAAAGAACGAAAGAAAGAAACAAGAACTTAATGGAAAAGAAAGAACGAAAGAAAGAAACAAGAACTTAATGGAAAAGAAAGAACGAAAGAAAGAAACAAGAACTTAATGGAAAAGAAAGAACGAAAGAAAGAAACAAGAACTGAATGCAAAAGAAAGAACGAAAGAAAGAAACAAGAACTTAATGCAAAAGAAAGAACGAAAGAAAGAAACAAGAACTTAATGCAAAAGAAAGAACGAAAGAAAGAAACAAGAACTTAATGGAAAAGAAAGAACGAAAGAAAGAAACAAGAACTTAATGGAAAAGAAAGAACGAAAGAAAGAAACAAGAACTTAATGGAAAAGAAAGAACGAAAGAAAGAAACAAGAACTTAATGGAAAAGAAAGAACGAAAGAAAGAAACAAGAACTGAATGCAAAAGAAAGAACGAAAGAAAGAAACAAGAACTTAATGCAAAAGAAAGAACGAAAGAAAGAAACAAGAAAATGCAAAAGAAAGAACGAAAGAAAGAAACAAGAACTTAATGGAAAAGAAAGAACGAAAGAAAGAAACAAGAACTTAATGCAAAAGAAAGAACGAAAGAAAGAAACAAGAAAATGCAAAAGAAAGAACGAAAGAAAGAAACAAGAACTTAATGGAAAAGAAAGAACGAAAGAAAGAAACAAGAACTTAATGCAAAAGAAAGAACGAAAGAAAGAAACAAGAACTTAATGGAAAAGAAAGAACGAAAGAAAGAAACAAGAACTGAATGGAAAATAAAGAACGAAAGAAAGAAACAAGAACTTAATGGAAAAGAAAGAACGAAAGAAAGAAGAATATAATGGAAAAGAAAGAACGAAAGAAAGAAACAAGAACTTAATGCAAAAGAAAGAACGAAAGAAAGAAACAAGAACTTAATGGAAATGAAAGAACGAAAGAAAGAAACAAGAACTTAATGGAAAAGAAAGAACGAAAGAAAGAAGAATATAATGGAAAAGAAAGAACGAAAGAAAGAAACAAGAACTTAATGCAAAAGAAAGAACGAAAGAAAGAAACAAGAACTTAATGGAAAAGAAAGAACGAAAGAAAGAAACAAGAACTTAATGGAAAAGAAAGAACGAAAGAAAGAAACAAGAACTGAATGGAAAATAAAGAACGAAAGAAAGAAACAAGAACTTAATGGAAAAGAAAGAACGAAAGAAAGAAGAATATAATGGAAAAGAAAGAACGAAAGAAAGAAACAAGAACTTAATGCAAAAGAAAGAACGAAAGAAAGAAACAAGAACTGAATGCAAAAGAAAGAACGAAAGAAAGAAACAAGAACTTAATGGAAAAGAAAGAACGAAAGAAAGAAACAAGAATTTAATGCAAAAGAAAGAACGAAAGAAAGAAACAAGAACTTAATGGAAAAGAAAGAACGAAAGAAAGAAACAAGAACTTAATGGAAAAGAAAGAACGAAAGAAAGAAACAAGAACTTAATGGAAAAGAAAGAACGAAAGAAAGAAACAAGAACTTAATGGAAAAGAAAGAACGAAAGAAAGAAACAAGAACTTAATGGAAAAGAAAGAACGAAAGAAAGAAACAAGAACTTAATGCAAAAGAAAGAACGAAAGAAAGAAACAAGAACTTAATGCAAAAGAAAGAACGAAAGAAAGAAACAAGAACTTAATGGAAAAGAAAGAACGAAAGAAAGAAAGAAGAACTTAATGGAAAAGAAAGAACGAAAGAAAGAAGAATATAATGGAAAAGAAAGAACGAAAGAAAGAAACAAGAACTTAATGCAAAAGAAAGAACGAAAGAAAGAAACAAGAACTTAATGCAAAAGAAAGAACGAAAGAAAGAAACAAGAACTTAATGGAAAAGAAAGAACGAAAGAAAGAAACAAGAACTTAATGGAAAAGAAAGAACGAAAGAAAGAAGAATATAATGGAAAAGAAAGAACGAAAGAAAGAAACAAGAACTTAATGGAAATGAAAGAACGAAAGAAAGAAGAATATAATGGAAAAGAAAGAACGAAAGAAAGAAACAAGAACTGAAGCAAAAGAAAGAACGAAAGAAAGAAAGAAGAACTTAATGGAAAAGAAAGAACGAAAGAAAGAAAGAAGAACTTAATGGAAAAGAAAGAACGAAAGAAAGAAGAATATAATGGAAAAGAAAGAACGAAAGAAAGAAACAAGAACTTAATGGAAAAGAAAGAACGAAAGAAAGAAACAAGAACTTAATGGAAAAGAAAGAACGAAAGAAAGAAACAAGAACTTAATGGAAAAGAAAGAACGAAAGAAAGAAACAAGAACTTAATGCAAAAGAAAGAACGAAAGAAAGAAACAAGAACTTAATGGAAAAGAAAGAACGAAAGAAAGAAACAAGAACTTAATGGAAAAGAAAGAACGAAAGAAAGAAACAAGAACTTAATGGAAAAGAAAGAACGAAAGAAAGAAACAAGAACTTAATGCAAAAGAAAGAACGAAAGAAAGAAACAAGAACTTAATGCAAAAGAAAGAACGAAAGAAAGAAACAAGAACTTAATGGAAAAGAAAGAACGAAAGAAAGAAACAAGAACTGAATGCAAAAGAAAGAACGAAAGAAAGAAACAAGAACTGAATGCAAAAGAAAGAACGAAAGAAAGAAACAAGAATTTAATGCAAAAGAAAGAACGAAAGAAAGAAACAAGAACTTAATGGAAAAGAAAGAACGAAAGAAAGAAACAAGAACTTAATGGAAAAGAAAGAACGAAAGAAAGAAACAAGAACTGAATGCAAAAGAAAGAACGAAAGAAAGAAACAAGAACTGAATGCAAAAGAAAGAACGAAAGAAAGAAACAAGAACTTAATGGAAAAGAAAGAACGAAAGAAAGAAACAAGAACTTAATGCAAAAGGAAGAACGAAACAGTAAATCAAAACCAAGAGAAAGTATAATAAGCAAAAATAAATAAATAAGAATCTAAAATAAAAAGAAAAAAAAAACAGATAGAAAAAGAAAAACTCTAAGGGAAAGAAAGAAAGAAAGAAAGAATGAATGAATGAATGAATGAAAAGCACGCAAACACATTGAAATATAAGCATCATTAATCACTAGAGATTCGCAGATTTCAAAGCAAGGAATATGAAAAAAAAAAAAAAATGTAAACGTTGAAAAGAAACAATAGAAATCATTCATATTTTTATTGTTTGTATTTGGCGAATTGAAAACGTTTTTGTTTTCTTAACCCAGACGTGTTATATATGTGTAAATTCTCCATACAATGAAGTTAGCTAATTCTTTACAGTCAGAATATTTGACAAAAAAAAAAAAAAAAGAAAAAAGAAAAGAAAACACATTCTTCTTTGTATGGTTTGGAAGACTTCTTTTTCCCTCGGGGTGATTTTGTGGTAACAATCTCGAAATACTCAGTTCGTATTGGACATAAATTTTCGTCTGTTGATAATTCCTTGGTAAATTCTGTCACAAACTCATACCCTCAGGGAATTTGCAACAATATATTTGTTAAGACCATGGGCAACTTCGTCACGTCGTGAATAGCATACGGTAATATATACAACACTACTAGCCTCATCCACATGTAAAAAAAAACAAAAACAAAAACAAAAAAACTGAAAAATAATGCAAGCATTAATAATAAAATGGAAAAGTCAACACTCAGTAACATGAACTATGAACACGGCCACAATGCGCTGACCGTTTTTGGAAAATAAAACATTCTTATAACACTAGACACGCACATAAAAACCCATGAATTCAGTCAAGAATAAAAAAAATAAATAAACGATGAAGGCTAAGACAATAACCGTAAGTGCTCGGAGATGCAAAAAAATTGGTCAATTTTTGCATACATTATATCCAGAAAAGAAAACACGAAAAATGAAATAAGCTTAATCGTAGTAGCTTGTCAGTTGTCTTTAAGGAAACATATATAAAAGAGGTACTGGTGCCAAAACACACAATTAACATATATATATATATATATATATATATATATATATATATATATATATGGGCACTCTGACCATGAGACGCGGGTTCGAATCTCACCATGGTCGATTTGTCAGGAAGGAGACTTCGTGATGTTATCGGAGTGGAGGGGTCAATCCCAGTGGGCGGCACCTTTGCAAAGTGCCTGAAAACCATGCCATGTTTTGCAGTATAAGCCACCTCTTGCGCCCTGTGGGTGTTTAATAAACACAAATGCGGAATTCTCTTTTGAGATTTGAATAATTTCTCATAATAGTTCATCCAGTCGAGAAACTGAAACCCTTATGCGGGTAGTCCCCAGTAGAACACTTCAAAGTGTTTGGGTGTCAATCTGAGTACAGTGAAGACGATTCGGAAAGAGTTGGATGAGTGTAATGGTGATTACGAAGGTACGGCAGCTCGGAAAACTAACTCTGTTCATTCTGCTAAGAAAAGAACATCCGAATTTGTTGGTGAGAACCTCAGACTCAACATGGAGACCTACAACAAGTGCCCTGGGTCAAAAGAGTGGCTACTGGAAGACTCTATATCTGGCAACATTACTCTGCATCATGCAACACAAGCAGGAGAACCCAGTCTGGATTGTCAGACAGTTTCTGCGACCACATCACCCCTTACGTCTGGCCACTTAACTTCCCAGATTGCACCCCACTTGATTATGGAGGACGCAGTTGAGGGAGAGAGCAACAAAACTCCTTGTCACACCAAAGATGAACTGAAGGCAAGGATTATGGCAGCATTCACCAACTTAAGCAAGCAGACCGTCCAGAAGAGTTGCAGAAGATTCAGAAGTCATCTGGAGGCCATGGTAGAATCTTATTGAATAAATTTACTATTTAGAATTTCAAGATATTTTTGTATAATTTTGGTAGATATACAGCTGTGGAAATAAGTATAAAACCCCCCATGAAATTGTTAATAATTTTCTTATAACTACACAAATTACTCTGAAAATTTATGTGGTAAATAACAACTTCCGATAACAACTTTCCACCAAAAAGTTATTAAGAAAAATACGTTTTCGAGTGTGGAAATAAGCATAGGACAATTTTGAAAATTTGTATTTAACAGCAAAATTGTACAAAATTCAATATTTACATTAATTCCCTTTCAAATGTAATACTTCATACCACTTGTTTTGCATTGAATCAATAAGTTTTCTGAGAATTTCACATGGAATTTCACTCCAATAATGTTTAATGCAAGATTTTAAAGTTCCTCTATCTTCAAATTGACATTTATTTTTGTATACTCTTTTTGACAAAATTCCCCACAAATTTTCTATTGGGTTTAAATCTGGAAACTTAGTGGGCCAGTTCAAAACGACAATATTTTTTGTTTTAAATCAGTCTTTCGTGAGTTTAGAAGTGTGCATGGCTGCGTTGTCCTGTTGAAAAATGATATTATTGGTGTCTAGACGATTCATATATAGGCCAAACATTTTTACAACACATTGATATATCGAGCTATATATATATATATATATCTGCCAGTATCTTCTTGTGTTTAGCAGTTAGAGCAGGGGCTGTCTTCCTGTTTCGATACACGAGATTTGGTGATTCATGGAGAAGTTTGCGAACTCTTCATGGAGTGATGGGTAAATTCTGAGATTTTTGCAGATCTCTTGAGCTTGATTGTCCTTTAGAAGCTTCTTGAAAAAGTCGACGTCTGCCTGCATTTGTAATTTTAGGTGGACGACCTTTGATCTTTTCTGGTGTCATATGATTTAGGGTCCTTTAGATAATTTCTCACAACTATTCAGGACTTCGACAGTTCTCTTGCAATGAAGCTTACAGATTTTCCTTCCAGTTTATAGGCAGAAATTTGCCCTTTTTCATTTTCATTAATGGGTGGGGGGAGAGTTCCTAGGCATTTTGCAGTAACTGTATTCAATAATGAAATGTTTAAATAGAACTCACGTAGTTTAAATCATGATAAGAGTCTTATCTGGGCATTCTGATGTAAACCAGATAATCAAATTTTCAAAACTGTCTTCTAATTATTTCCACGCTCGAAAACAAAGTTTCGTTAACTTTTTTTGTTGGAAGGTTGTTATAAAATCAAATATATACACTAATACCCATCGGATCTAGGTACCACACACAAATTTTGAAAGGAATTTGTGCAGTAATAAGAAAATTATTAACAATTTCATGGGGTGTCTCATACTTATTTCCACCACTGTATATGTTAAAATGAAATGTTAGTGTTATTTTCATTTTCGCGTAATTTAGACGACAATTTATCTATCGCACGCTATATCAATTCAGTATCTAATCTTCCTTTAAGTAATATCCTTCTGAAGTCACACACATTATCTAGCGTCTTTTCCATTGATGGGAGAATTCCAGGAACTCTTTTATGGAATAACGACCAGCTACGTCATCGCATTCTCTTGTTTTTTCTAAATGTCTTGAAATCTTCCTTTCAAGTGGGGTTTGATTTCTAGAAAGAGGTAAAAGTTGCAAGGGGCGAGATGTCGGGGAATATGATGGCAGTCAGACCTGGGTAATGTTGTGCCTGGCTAGAAACTGAAGCACAAGCTACGCCGAATGGACAGGTGCGCTGTCATGGTGGATTTGTCACTTACCAGACACAAGCAATCTGTTGGCAGCAAAATGATTCCTGTAAACTCTGCAACATGTCACGGTATACTCGTTGTTTATTGTCTGATGGACCATACTGATGATGTGCAATGTTCTTGCGGAACTGTCAACAGTATTTTCACATTGCATCAACCCATTCGTACTTTCTTCAGTCTCAGAGGCAGACATAGAACTCATAACCCAAATCTTCAGTGTCAATAGACTGAACTGAACCATATTTAATGTTCATCTCCTCCGCCAACTCTCGCACGGTGATTTGGCATTCTTTTCCGAACAGCTGCACATATAACTGCAATGTTTTCATCATTGCCACTGGTTGTGGGTTTTCCAGAATATGTATCACTAGTGACATTTTGTCGGCCATCGGGGAAACATTTGGACTACTCATTCATGTCTGGCCCATACACTTTTCTCCATACACTCATGCAACTCTGCATTAGTCTCTGAGCAAGTATTGCCGTGCCTTTGTCAAAATTTGATGCGGATTATCTACACAATTATCTCTGCCATACTCACTGATGGAACATCTATGGAGTGGTTTCCATTCAAGATATCAACTACGGAAGTGAGAAAAACGTTATAACTTAGTGTACATATAGAACGTATGTTGGTTCTTGGTATAGAAGGTCAATCTATACCAAGAAGTTTCACTCTGCATAATTTAGCTAATCTATCATACTAACAGCCCCAATATCTTTTGATAGACCTTATATATATATATATATATATATATATATATATATATATATCGGTCTTGCTAACCGAAACGCTCCTCAGTGACGAAATTGGTTAAAAGCATGTCAGGTTATAGGACGGTTCCGTATAGGATACAGGTTCGATTCCTGTTGGAGGTCGCATATTTTCTATGACAATTTCTCGGACATTCAGGCCGGTAAATGTTGTTAATACTCTTTAGTATAAAGAGTGTATATATATATATATATATATATATATATGTTTCATTAAATAACATAGACAAGTGTTGCCTATTTATTTTATGTAAATCATTTTCATATCGTCTGATAAACTTAATAATATTACCATTAAATGAAGAAAGAAAATTAAAATATTGATACATATTTTTTAATCCAATCTAAGCTTTCGGCTTACATAAGCCATTATCAAAGATGACAATTACATTACAATATATTAAGCAATACACGGACAAGACAGTAATGATAGTCTGTATCTGTTTACATGGAGATTTTCAAGCAACGACAAACTCGTGCATATAAGACGCTGGAAGCGAAAATCGCACCGCAGCTCATGACGTCACACATGACCACGCGAGAGTGAATTCGAGAAGTATTAAGTATGGGAAGTCATGGTATAAACCAATGGCTTCTGTTCCCAATTATAGACATTTAAGAATATTTGTGGAGATTTCATAGTTTATTTTGTTCAGGTTAGGTTTTAACTGTTTTATGTATATAGCCTCAAGAATTTTTAGTTTTTGTTTATTGTTTTCATGTTTAAGTATAATTGTGGTTTCAATAAGGATTTTCCGGAATTGTGTATGCGGCCAGCCATCTTGTTTTTAATGCCTACAAATGTTAGAGTTATCATTCAAATGTAGTGTCAAGCGTCGTGAAAGGGAGTTTGTGGTGTGACCAACATAAGTATTATTTAATTAGTTGGAGATAAAATCTCACAAAGGGCACTTGAATTTGTAAACTATGTTGTTTTTTTGCAAATCGCTAACCGGGGGAGAAGAATCATTGTGAATAATTGAGTTGGATATACTAGATTTAATGTAGTGTATGATTAACTTAATTTTTTGCTGTAGATATATGAGTATTTACTAATTTTTTTTTAGTATATTTTCATATATATATATATTTAGACATTTTTTTATGTTTATACATTCTTTTTTATAGATACAAATATTTAAGTAAATACTCTTTATAATAAACAGTATTAACAACATTTACCGACCTGAATGTCCGAGAAATTGTCATAGAAAATATCGAACCTGTATCCTATACGGAACCGTCATATAGCCTGACTTGCTTTTACCAATTTCGTCACAGAGGAGCGTTTCGGTTAGCAAGGTCGATTTTACTGTTTTTAAACTACAATTTTCCATGATTTTCTCACGTACATTCATATCTGCTCGATGCGTATCCAAATGTAAACAAATGACGTCACACATTATGAAATGGACAAGTCCGACAATTATTTTAGGACATTTTTATGTTTACACACACACACACACACACACACACACACACACACATATATATATATATATATTGTCATCCACAGACATACAGCTCATCAGTCGAAACCCGACTGAATTGGTGTCAGTCAGGGATTCTACCACTAAGCCGTTGGCGCAAGGCAGGAATGAAAGTGAATTTAAGCATATTTATTTTTAGTTAAACAACAGTGACTGAGAGAACTCAATTCAATTTACCGAAGAGTAATTATTATTGCATTATTGTAATATTATTGTAATATTAGCCGTAATAGTCACTGTTTATGAACTCACACTTCCTCCCCAGAGAGCTCAACCGAAATAAATTTTTCAGGAGCAAAAATAAATTTTCATCCACAGACAGACTGTTCCGCTGTATCACAGATCATCAGAGTGGCGAGACGTCCGGTTACTAGTCTCTAGCTAGCATCGAAACCCGACTGAATTGGCGACAGTCGGGGATTCTATCGTTGGCGCACGGCAGGAATGAAGCTGAATTTAAACATATTTATTTTTAGATAAACACACAGTGACTTCGATTTACCGAAGGGTCATGAATTATTAACTAAATAATCACTGTTTACAAACCCACACTTCCTCCCCAGAGAGCTCTACCGGAATAAATTTTGCAGGAGTAAACACACACACACACACACACACACACACACACACACACACACACACATACATATATATATATATATATATATATATATATATATATATATATATATCTAAAGATGAAAATAAATGATCGCAAGTTTTAAAACCATTAGAGTGCAAAGTAAGTAATAGTGAAAAAAATATATATGGGATTCATGGAATAAAAACAAATTTTCAATTGTTCTTCCATTTTATATATATATATATATATATATATATATATATATATATATATATATATATATATATATATATATATATATATATATATTAGGTTGGTGCAAAAAATAATAACGTATTAATGTCGTTTTTTGACGTATTTTTAACGTCAAAAAATGACATTATTACGTCATTATTTTTGCACCAATCTAATATATGTATACACACATATGTGTGTGTGTGTGTGTGTGTGTGTGTGTGTGTGTGTGTGTGTGTGTTTGTGTGTATGAGTTACTACATATATTTTTATTTATCAAAAACCATACCGTGGAAAAATATATGACAAAGTGGAAAAAAGTTTCTTGCGAAGTATTTCGTCTTTTAGGACTTCATCAGAGTAATTTGATTATGTTGGTGCGGCTACACGTGCATGAACAAGGGATGATGGGAATTTAATTTTTTTTAATCTAGAACCAACATAACAACTTTAGTCTGATGATGTCCTAATGGAGGAAACTCGTCACAAGAACACTTTTTTTTTACATTGTCATAAATTTTGCCCTAATAGGGCGGGGGTGCTGGAAAAAAATAATTAAATCTTCCTTGTCGGCCGTATTTAATGAAAGATTGAAGCCCATATATATATATATATATATATATATATATATATATATATTAATAAAAAGAAAGAACAGTAAGATATATAATCCGGTGTTTTTATAGATATTTTTATTTTTACAAAATAGTGCTCAATGTAAATTCTTTTTAATTCGTAATTAAATAAATAACTAAAGTTTACTTAATCAGAGAAATGGAAATTTTACTTAAATAATATTCAAGAATAAAATTTTTAAAAAACTTGATGTGATAATAATTCTACAAACTGTAAAGGATTCTAATTACATTTAATTGTTCTTGAAAGAAATATAGTATATTAAAAATTAAAAGTAAAAATATTTCAAATCGTAGTTAAATAAAAAGTATTAATCTGACGTAGACACCTCCCAAAAATCTTTAAATATACGAACGAAAAAAATGCCGTTAGAATTTTAGCCGTTAATAAGAAAGAAAAAAAAAATCCAGACGACACGCTTTTAACGGATGTTAGATTTCATTGAAAAATACATCCCTACCCACTACCAAAACGTAACAATAACTGATACATTAAAATATAAACATATTGAACATACTGACACCCCTAGTCTAGCAAAATAGATTTATCTGTAACCTTGGAAACATGAATTTTGTTTTAGCTGTGTATTTAAAACCCTGTAATTTTTAAAGTTACTCCAAAATTCGCTTGAAGATGAAATGGAACTAATGTCTTTAATTTAAGTACAAAATTAAATTAGGGGCCTTTAGCTTCAATTTTTGAAACATGGTTGGAACTATGTAGCGAAAAACCATATTTTAAGTCTATTAACTTATAATATATATATATTTTTATATATATATATATATATATATATATATATATATATACAAATGCAAGTGTAAAAGAATGAAAAGATTAGAAATTCAAACGTTTATAACATTAATTAAAAAACGGGCTCAATACAAGAATAGATCAACAGATATTCAATATTTAACAGTTTATAATAACAATTACTACACACCCACACACACAGAAAAAAAACAGTTGTTCGTAAAAAAAACTGACAACACAAGATCAAGTACTACCATGGTACTCAAGTTTTCGGAAAAAACTATCGAAAAATTTTTTTATGTAGTTGAGTTGAACTCGGGCATAAAATTATTCTCCCATCAATTTCACTGAGGTGAGTTTTCCTCTTTTTGTACCTCCTATAAAAAAAAAATACTTACGTGTGGTGAAAAATTATTCAATTACGTTAAAATTAACGGAACCACGGGAAAAAAAAAGCTAAACACACATAATTAGTTTAGTTTAACTATCGTCTGTCCATATTTTTTTTCTGTAAAAGAAAAAAAAAAAGGAACAAAAATCTATCAAGATTTTTTTTTGTGTACCTCCTCTCAGTACACGTGTTTCAAAGCAACAAAAAAGCGCTGTCATTTTTAAATATGGAAGATTTGCAAAAACTAGTTGCCCAAATATTAAAACTAAATTTGGGCCAGCAACAAAAATCAGAAGAAAGACAACAACAATTATTTTTGGATTTACATAAACAGCAAATGGAATTCCAAAAAATTACGCTTCAGAATGCTGAACTACAACAGAAACAACTTAAAGAATTACTCGTAAATGCATTAAAAGGCTCAAACTCTGAAAAAGATACAATATTCTCCCAGAGTACAATCTACAATTCAATGGAAACCTTTGAATACGTGCCAGAGGAAGACAAAACGTTCCAGGCTTTTTACAGGCGCTACGAAGATATTTTCAACGTAGACTGTGAACAATGGCCCAGTAAAAAAAAAGGTACGTCTTCTATTGAGAAAACTGGGAACTACAGAACATAGTAGGTTCGTAGACTTCATACTACCCAAGAAAATGACTCACTAATGACGATTAAGCTCCTATCGGAACTATTCGGGCCTAACAAAACCTTGTTTCACAAACGTTGGAAATGCCTGAACACAGTCAAAGACAACCAGCAAGATTTTCTAACGTTTGCAGCATCGGTAAACAAGCTCTGTAATGATTTTAAAATAGCCGAACTGACTGCCGATGATTTTAAGTGCTTAATTTTCGCACAAGGTCGAGTATCTGCAGAAGACGCCGAAGTCAGACGACGGGTACTGACAAAGCTTGAGAACGAACAAGGATTGACTCTCAAAAAACTGGCAGAGGACTGTCAAAGAGTAATATCTGTAAAGCGTGACTCAAACACTATCGAGAAATCACGTGTGACGCAGATTAATAAAATCAGAAGTAAGTCTACCTCCTATTCCCCTCAAAAAGACAAAAGGCAAATCTCATGTCCTAAATTACGCAGTAACCAAAACTCAAATAGGTTAAAGAAACCGCCCGGACCATGTTACCATTGTGGTAAATGGCATTGGATGAAATTCTGTTCAGTTAAGAACAAAAAATATTGCAAAAATTACGATGAAAGTGGGCATACTTTAACTTCGTGTTGGTACGCCAACAGAACGAGAAAACCCAAAAATAAAATTAGGCAAGCTCAATCTGACAATATTGTTGATAGGAATTTAAGAAAATATGTAACAGTGGATATTTTCAATAATTCCATTAAATTCCAGCTTGACTCGGGTTCTGATATTTCAACCATTAACTGGCGTACTTGGCGAAAATTGAACAAGCCGACCTTATTAAAAACGGATAAAACAGCAAAATCCGTAACTGGCGAAAAGATTAACATTTTAGGCGAGGTAATACTTACAGTAACACTAAATGGAGTTACCAAAAAGCTCAAAGCCTACGTATTAAAAACTTCAGACAACTTATTTGGAACTGATTGGATAGAAAAATTCAATCTTTGGGATTGCCCAATGAGTACATTTTGCCGCAAGAGACAAAATACAACGTCCAGTTTGGTAAATCTAAAAAAGGAACTCAAACAACAATTTCCCCAGGTTTTTTCTGGCGGCCTTGGGAAATGTACTAAAATGAAAGCTAAGTTCAAAGTGAAGGACGATGCACAACCAGTATTCAAAAAGAAACGGAATGTCCCTTTCGCTGCTCTTGAGCAAATCAATAAAGAGTTAGATAGACTCGAACAAGCAGGTATTCTGTCAAAAACAGATTTCAGCGAGTGGGCAGCACCTACGGTCTACGTAAAAAAGAAGTCCAATCAAATACGAGTATGCGTAGATTTTTCCACAGGGTTAAACGATACCTTGCAAGATCACCACTATCCTCTCCCAAGCCCTGAAGAAATTTTCAATAAACTCAATGGTGGAAATTTTTTTCTGAAATCGACCTCTCGGACGCATACCTTCAGATAGAGGTGGAAGAAGAAAGTTCCAAATTGCTCTGCATAAACACCCATAGAGGGTTGTACAAATACAACAGGTTGGCTTTTGGAGTAAAGGTTGCGCCTGCAATTTTCCAGCAGGTCATGGACGCCATGCTGTGCGATCTTGACTACGCAACAGCCTATTTGGATGATATACTAGTTACTAGTAAAACTATGGCAGAGCACCGGAACCATATAATAAACGTATTCGAAAAGATACAAGAATACGGATTTAAGGTTAAGGAGGCAAAGTGTGACTTTTTCTTACCAGAGATTAAATACTTAGGTCACATTATAAATAAAGATGGTCGTCGGCCGGATCCAGAAAGAGCCAACGCGATCAGAAACATGCCGGCCCCAGATAACGTTCAAGCATTACAAAGCTTCCTCGGCCTAGCTAATTTTTACCAAGGGTTCATTAAAAACATGCAAAATTTGATAGGGCCTCTAAAGCAACTTTTAAAAAAGGACAAACCATGGTCATGGAACCCGGAATGCCAAGACGCATTCGAGAAGATCAAGAAAACTCTTACTTCAGACCTCCCCCACACCCATTACGACCCTAGTCTCGACATCATAGCGCAAGTGATGCAAGCTCGTACGGCATAGTCGCTTGCATATTACATAAACTGCCAGATGGTTCGCGAAAAGCTGTGGCTCACGCATCAAGATCTCTACTCCCAGCAGAGAAACAATAAATCCCAAGAGGAAAAAGTATTAACAGTTTTTTTTTTCTTTCCTTTTCAAAAAAGAAAACTCTTTGGAAGGGGGGTATTGTGAGACCGGAAACAACCTACACAATAGACTCTTCCAGGCCTATATTAAGTAGGCGACATAGCACTCTACAGAGAGTGATAGAGAGAGTCTTGTACGACTACCAGTGTTGGTCACTAACTTATAGTAAGCTCTGCTTACACTATCTCTGTAACCTGTTGTTAATATATCTTCCTTACATCTAATCCGTGTTCCGTGTTTTACTTCTGTGGGCCCAACTTTGGCACCCACATCATATCTATCTATCTATCTATCTATCTATCTATCTATCTATCTATCTATCTATCTATATATATATATATATTTGACGTGCCTTTGATTTCACAGAAGAGCTCTGGAGATATGTTAAGTCGTCTTGATCTATCAAGATGATTTATCACCTCCCCACCTCCCTGCAGGGTTCCTACAGATCTCTGTAAAAAAAAATAAATTCTAGGACATCTCCAAGACCATATTAAGAAGTTCTAAGGATTGGATTGGAAATGGTGCATACGCACGCACGCACGCACACGCACACACGCACACGCACACGCACACACACACACACACACACACACACAAAGTGAATGGTCATCAAGTTCAAAGACACAAACTTTATGATTTATTTTTGAATACTTTGACAGATGGGATGTTCAAAGAAAAGCTTTGATCTCAAAATGGCTTGAAGAAGGAGACAGATTATTTTTAATCATTTTACCCGAAGCAAGGCAAATAGACACATGTACATTGACCATCTGGATGCAAGTTGGATGAGCTTCCAAATGCATTGAACTACATGAATGGATGGAGGCAGCATGTCATGGAATGACGAGTTTGCTCAATCTGAGGATGATGATAATCTCAATCGGTAAGCATCCACCTTGAGTCGCCCTTGGGCCTTGTTTTTGGGTAAATAAATAGTAAAAAAATGTGAAGATCACAAAACCTCACCGATATATTCGCTTTTCACTCAAACGTTTTCTTGTACAAGGACACACACTCACACTTTTTCTTACTCTTTTACACAAAAGCTGACACTCATATACGCACACGCAAACATCCCCACACATATACTCTCTCGCTCTCTCTCCCCACACACAGACATACACACAAACACCCATACACCCCAACGTGACAATAGTCTGGGGAACAGTGTAATTTTTTTACCTTGGCCTATATGTGTAAGCTCACCCCATGTTAAACCGATCTTGTGACACATCCTGCTACAGTGGAGAAGTAGGGCAAATAATATTAGGTTGGTGCAAAAATAATGTCGTTTTCTAACATAGTAACATATGTGAGAAAACGACATTATTTTTGCAACAACCTAATATGTTTATATAATAAGTTTCAAAAATTCGTTCGGCTTATTATATGAAAGCGCATTTAAAACAAGTTCGTTTTAAGATATATATATATATTAGGTTGGTGCCAAAACAATGACGCAATAATGTCGTTTTTTGACGTTAAAAAATACGTCAAAAAACGACTTTATTACGTCATTATTTTTGCACCAACCTAATATATATCCGGCAAGTATATGAAGTTAGAGACAACTTTACAGTTTACCTCTTTTGGAGGGAGAGGGTCCGCAGACATTAGGGTTTATCTCTAATCGCAATGGGATTGCTACCGCATAGAATGGTTAATAATAAATACACAATTAAATGACAAAAAGGTCAAAAAGATCACGGCTCATGGGCACCCAGTGAGTTTGTTTCGTTTTTTAGAATGACGAATTTTGTGTCTACTGGTTGAAGCCTACTATCCATATTATCTGAGAAATGCTGAATAATAATAAGTATTATTATTTCATATTGAATCTAACATGGTATTATTGTTGTGTGACTGGGAAGATACTGCCTGTCAAGTCAAAAGGATCTCAGACAAATAGTACTTTATTATTATTGTTATAGCATACCTATGGACGATAATGGGCATGTATATCCCCATTCCCATAGATACAGTAGTGAATACTGTATGTTGGTCGATCGTTGGATATTCACTGTGGAATTCACTTGAATCAACTCGAGCAGTTGACTACTTCTACGCGCCGCTGGCGAATCTTATATGTGTTGTTCTTGTCTTAAGTATTATCGTTTATTACCAACTTCGTTTGATTATTCTATTCCGTAACTTTTCCTTGGTTACAACAACAACAACAACAACAACAACAACAACAACAATAATAATAATAATAATAATAATAATAATTATTATTATTATTATTATTAAACAAAGAAAATGACTTGATGTAATTCTTTCAATATTTTTCAAACGTAAGAGAAGAGTGCATTTTAAGAAAAGAAAAAACCGTATTTAGACATATTGTCAAAATATTGTTTAATTTGATATTGTCGAAATATTCTTTAACATTATTAAACACCATTTTTTCTTTTCTTAAATCGCACCCTTCCCTTAAGTGTTGTTTTATTATTATTATTATTATTATTATTATTATTATTATTATTATTATTATTATTATATTTCCTTTGATTTCTGGTGTGTACACATTTCTTTCCGGGTCCCGCCCAGAGACCTTAAGTTATAAATGGTACCATGACATTTTCAACTGACCAATTAAATAAAAGAAACACCCACTTATTTTACATAGATAAAGTCCTTCGTAAATTGTTGCCTATACTCGTGACGACACTTTTTTGTATTTCTTTAGGGCATGGGCTTCCAGGAATCCCTTCAACGAGTTTACTTTCCAAACAATCCGACTAAAACAGGGATTGCTGATGTCCCCATTTGCCACATTTCTGAGATTTCGATTTCAAGATCGTTGTATTTTGATAACTTTTTGAATATCTTCAAAGATGAATTGAAATCTGCAGGGACTGACATATCAATATGGAGGCACTTTTTTCTTTGCGGTCTCTAATAACAATGTCTGGGCGATTAGCTTTGATTGTTCTGTCTGTGTGTATTGTGTAGTCCCATAAAATTGTAACAGGTCTTATCTCTGTAATCGGGCCTGGGCGTTGTTCATACCATTTTCTTTCAGTTTCCTTCCCGTAGAAGTTGCAGATTTTCCAGTGCCATATTGGCCAACTCTGTCATGCCGGATTATTATTATTATTATTATTATTATTATTATTATTATTATTATTATTATTATTATTTCCCTTGGTTTCTGTTGCATACACATTTCCTTCCGAGTCCCAACAAAAACAAAACAAAACAAAAAATGAAAATAAAACAACCTAAGTTCACGCACATTTTACATAAGCTTCATAAAGCTCTGAGCTGTATTTATGAGAACAATCTTTTTATTTCTTTAAGGCATGGCCTACCAGCAATCCCTTCAATGAGTCTATCAGAACCTTTTCAATCAATCCGAGTGCTCCAACAACAACTGCAATTATTGACGTCTTCATGTGCTCCATTTTTGAGATTTCCACTTCAAGATTCATGAATTTTGGCAGTTTTCTGAAGATCTTCAAAGATACATTACACTCTGCAGGAATTGGCATGTCAGTAAGAAAGCAGACACCGTTTTTTGTCGTCTTTGATCATGATGTCTGGGCGATTAGATTTTATTGTTCTGTGTGTGTATTGTAAAGTCCTATGAAATTGCTATAGGTTTTGTTTTGTTTTGTTTTTCTTTCAACCAGTAAAACTTCGATTTAAAACTAAAGAAATAAACACAATAAGGGGATTTGCTTTATTCATTGATTTTAAATGTTATTATTATTATTATTATTATTATTATTATTATTATTATTATTATATTTCGATTTCTTCTATGGTCACATGACCTACCAAGTCTGCGGGAAGACCTAAAACATATGGTGGTGTGTTTTTATGTCTACATTTCATGATTTATTTCTCTAACTTACATAACATCTCTAGCGTAATATGGACAAAGTATGTGGGCTGTACTTATTAAGCCATTATTTTGTATTTCTCTTAAACTGGGATTTCCAGGGATTTTTTCAATGTGTTGTAGTGTTTCTTTTTTTTTAGTATTCCAAGTGCACATACTATGACTGGTACTACTCTTGTTTTCAATTTTCACATTTTTTTTCTTTTTCGATTTCCAGGTTTTTATACTTCGATAATTTTTCAAATTTCTTAGTTGCTATGTTACATTTCGCTGGGCAAGCGATATCATTAGTAGGCAAGTTTTTTTTTCCATTATTATTATTATTATTATTATTATTATTATTATTATTCCTTTGATTTCTGGCGTATACTCATTTCTTGCCGCGCCCCGACTAGAGACCTAAGGTCAGAAATGGCATCATAACATTTTTCATTGAGCAATTTAAAAAAAAAAACATCACACATATTTCACATAGATAAAGCCCTTCGTAAGATTTGGACTGTACTTCTGAGAACAATTTTTATATTTATATAAGGCTTGGGCTATCAGTATCCCTTCAATGATTCTGTTGAAATCTTTTCCAATCAATCCGAGGGTTCCAACTACAACTGGAATTACTGTTATCCTAAGCGGCCACATTTTCGATTTCAAGGTTCTTTCATATTTTTTGAAGATACATTGCAGTCTTCAGAGACCGCCATATCAATAAATAGGCAGATTTTATCTTTGCGGTTTCTAATCATCATCTGGGCGATTAGTTTTTATTGTTCCGTCTGTGTGTATTCTAAAGTCCCATAAAATTGTTACACGTCCCATCTCCGTAACCGGGTCTGGGTGGTGTTCATACCAATTCCATGTAGTTTCCTTCCCGTAAAAGTTGCAGATTTCCCAGTGCAGATATAGGCCTACTCTCTCATTCCAATTTCTATATTCAGTGGGTGTTAATACCGTGTAGCCTGATACAAGATGGTTAATTATTTCTGGAGATTCATCACATTATCTGCATTTCATGTTAACACAGTATTTCAGTATGTTTGCTTAGTTTTTTCTAGTTAACAAGCATTGGTACTGCGCAGCAAGAATAAAACTTTTGTTTTCAGCTTTTAATTGCCCTACATACGCATTGTTGGGTACGGATTTTGTCTACATTCGCTTGTTTGGTACAGGCAGAGTATTGTCCATAAAAAGGTTTGTCTTGCATCCATTTTTGCATCTGATCAACTGCATTTACTTTCACCTTCTTTCTTAGGCTTTTTGCCGTTGCAGGATGTGTATTATGGTTTACTTGAAGTTCATTCATTTGCTCGCTTCTTTTATTATTGAATAAAGCTTAATGTTTTTTTGACTCAGATCATCACCCAGTCTTCTGAAGTTTCGAGGTATCTTTGAAGACTGATTATTGTAGCTTTGTAAGTCATTTTAAAGTGTTTGCTCGGGAATGTAGTGGTATAATAATTGTGAGTTCGAGAATGCTACTACTGACCGGGCTGGCATTCAAACACTTAACTTCTCAATTTCTCAATCCCTCACGCAGATAGTCAACTTCCCCACGCGTTTTGCCCCCAACCTGGCAGATAAGGCCTCCCTTCTCGATCTGTGTTTTACCTCCATCCCCGAATCCTGTAGCGCCACACAGCTCTGCCCTCTTCGTAACTCCGATCATGCCGTGGTATCTGTTAACATTTCCCTCAACTCCACACCCCGCAAAGAACCTCCTATTACTAGAACCTCGTTCTACTACCAACGATCGGATTGGGACTCGTTCCGTGACTTCCTCCGCGATGTCCCCTGGGATGTTGTCTTTACACTCCCTGTCCATGAATATGCTTCTGAGGTCTCATCCTGAGTTAAAGCTGGAATCGACGCTTTCGTCCCCTCAAGGAAATTTAAGGTCGTCGCACTCCTCCCCTTGGTTCTCCGCTGCTTGCTCAGCCGCCATTGCCCATAGGATCTCTTCTTTCACATATTTCGTAGCGACATGTCGGACTGCAATAGACGTCTCTTTGCCTCCGCCCGTAGCGAGTGTAAGCGTGTCCTCAACGAAGCTAAGACAATATTTGCTGCTCAGAGCGTATTGCATCTCGCAAATTTGGCTCCAAAGATTATTGGCGGCTCTGCAAGAGTGTCCTGGACAATAGAAAACCCTCCATACCTCCTTTATTCAACCAGTTTGAGGTCTTGACCTCCTCAACCGACAAGGCTGAATGCCTTGCTCGGAAGTTCTCATATAACTCGACGCTTGACTCCACCGGTGTACCCATAGCTGACTTCTCTTTAAGAACTGAGGCCCTATTGAGCGGCTTACGCATAACCCCGTCATCAGTACTGGGTATTATCTCCAAATTAGACCCCCACAAGGCTAGTAGTGGAGATGGCATACCAGCCATTGTCTTGAAGAAATGCGCGCCTGAGCTAGCACCCGCCCTCTCTAAACTGTATAATTACTGCCTCAAGGAATCCTGCTATCCTGACTGCTGGAAGTCCTCATCCATTGTTCCTGTCTTTAAGAACTCTGGAGACCCCTCTGACCCCTCTAATTACCGTCCTATTAGTCTCCTACCCCTCTTCGGCAAAGTCTTCGAAGCCCTAATCAACGCAGAAGTGGTTAACCACCTTACCAAACACGACCTTCTCTCAGACAAGCAATACGGTTTCCGCTACGCCCGTTTTACAGCTGACGTGCTTACGGCCATCACTGAAACCGTCTACCAAGGACTTCAAAGACTTTAAAATGTAGCTGTCTCTTCTACTCCAATAGCTTCATACCTCGCACCTCTCGCCTGTGGAACACCCTTCCCAATTACTGTTTCCCTGATAGCTATAATCTCCAACTATTCAAATGTAATGTCAATCGACATCTCCAGTTACCTTGCTCTACACACTATCCTTCCCTTCATCCTTTCTTCTATCACTCCTATCTGCTCTTGCTACAAATCTTCTGCAACCCCCCTGCATCCTAGTGGCTTCATGCCTTGCTCGGGGCGCTAAGCTTAAAAAAAAATCTAGGCGGTAACTATTTGGACTAAATAGAAAAAGGGTTGCACTATAATGAACTAATACTAAAAAGAGCCAAACGAGATATCCCCAAACATGAACAACAAAACGATAGCGATGTATATCCTTAGATTAAATAAAGGGTCCCGTGAGAAATTCCTTGAAGTTTACTCGGATCAACAGACACCTGGAGAAGGCTGGAGAATACAACGGCCGAAACGGTGAGATAATAATAATAATAATAATAATAATAATAATAATAAAGATAATGACATTAGTCTGAATGCGAATAATGTAAAAATGAGATCTGCGAACTTGAGTATTAAAGCTGACAAGGACTCTCTAAGATTTCGACAGTGTCTGTCATTTTTTTGTTTTGTTTTAGTTGCACGAGCTTTCTTAATGGTCTTTGGCATTTCCCACGTGCAAATACTTCCTTCTTGTTTTAATGTTTCATTCGCCTGACCTTTCAGAGGCCATTTGCTTTGAAACGCCTACATTCAGAATTCAAGGTGAGAATTATAACAGCGACGGACAGACATTTTTCGCCTTCATCTCATTTCCTCCTCAGAATTCCACATTCTCCTCATCTTTGTCTCACAGCCGCTTGCATTCAACCCATCTGTTGCTTTGGGTGTCTCATAGTAGGATTATGATCAGTATCCTGGGCTGATTATTAATGAGTTTGATCCTCACTGGGTGGCTTACTAAAATACGTTTAATAAATAGCAACCACTTCTTTCTTTGTCTATATTTCTGATTTAACTATTTACACTATTTATATTGTTCGGACAGTTTTATTGTCATATTCACGACGTTTCGAGCGTTGGACGATGTGGCCTTCTTCAAGTGATATATACGTTGGAATTTCGAACAGAACGCTTTCTTGAGTCTCTCTAGTTCCATGTGCCATGCCTTTTCTGGATATCTCAGTTTTCAGTTGATTCTATTTAATAACGCAACTCATTTTTTTAATTTTTAATTTTTTAATTTTTTTGTGGCCCAGTATTGAACTCACAATTCTTTTTTTTTGGGTCATATCTCTTTTGGATTACCAACGCTTTTATTCACAGGTCACCAAGGACACTTGTCCTAATTCGCGATAAAAACGCTGGTTGGATTAAAAGTTATTTTGGGATTACTTCAACGAACGCTTTTGAATTAATTCTAACGTATATCACATGAAGCATTAGGTGTTATCACAGTAGAGTAGAATGAGCCTGTTCGAAAGATTAAATCACTGCGCTTACCTCGGGTAACGAAACCCCGACTTAATGAAACGTTTGACGTAATGAGTAAAACTGTTATTTTGTTAACCATAAGAATAAAATTGAACAGCAGGTTTAATACCATCGACTTTCCGGAGACATATTTTAAACCGGACATGTACAAGCTTTTACCAAACCAAATCATCGAACGGCCACAGATGGTGTTGTTTGCTGCGCAAATTTAATGTAAGTCAGTGATGGTGTTGAGGTACAATATATGCCTAATAAGCGGATCAGAGGGGTATTATTGCATGGTTATTATGTAACATTTTATTAGTGCATCACCACGGATAAAGCGGTACAGATACGAAGTAACCATGACCGGAAAATCGATGGTACACCTGTTTAACAGGGAACGTCAAACGTGCTGAAAAGAGTCAAGCTCATTCTTCTCATTAAATGTGTAACAATAAAACTATATAATAATTATCAATGTGTATTTACATATTTCCTGTCCCATCTGTAGTGGGAAGGGAGGTAAATCAGCTTAAGTTCGTAAATTTATGAGTGATGACTACCTTTAGTAGTTTTAATAATTTATACAAATAAAAGCTTTATCTGTATTTTGACAAAATTAGTCCCAGAGGAAAATAAACCGTTTAATTAACCAGTTTCTCAACTGATACATTTCATAGATTGCAGTCCTATTAGTTCAAGCGTTTCATCAGAGGTTGTCAGATACCTTTGTCTATAGAGTGATTATGTTGCTTCAACTTGGTTTTGAAGCAGGCTTTGTCGTCACCGTCTTTATCGTTCTGTTGTTAAGTTTTTTCTTTTGAGAGATACTGCCATTTCACTGTTATATTAAACCCATTCATTTTTTAAATGAAAAGATACTGAGCAAAAAATGATTTATGTGATACAAGGAGTAAACATTAAATCATAGATATCAATGAACGTCTAAAATATATAAATTAAACGGTTCACTGGCTTTTAGTTTAGCTATGAATTCTTTATAACTGCCTTATTGTATCTAAGTACACGGTTTCAAGACTTTTGCTTTATTGCATTTTACTATTAAAACTTTCTAACAATGGCCGTCATTTCTGACGGCATACTTCAAAACTACGTTCTTGAGTAGCCGCCCGAGATGGTCATCAGTGATGTTATTTGACTTGGTTCATCCGGGACTTTCGGGTCTTTCAACATCATACACCCCATCACCAAGTCGACTCAATCAGGGGAGATCAATCTCTGATCTCCACTCTCAATCAAACGCTAACAGCTACTCTGGCCTTTTAATGAATTAGACGAAGAAAGACCACGTTTTCCGCTCATCCGATTGGATGTTTGTAACAACCAATCCGCTGCGCGAACTATCTTTTAAATGGCCCACGGTATGGACTAGCTTTTTTTCTTTTTTTCGGTGGATAGCAGTTTCAATGGATAACCGAGAAGGTAATCTTAATGTTCCTAAGTTTAACCCTTTTCCTTAAGTATTTTTAGTGCCTTACTCTAAATATTTGCCGTTTTTATTTTATTTGTGCATTTTTCTTTTAGAGGAGGGGATACTTAAACTCAACCGGATTATCACATTTTTTATACTTTAGCCTAATTCTTAACATTATTACAGGTCAGTTGACTTTAAATGGATGTAATCGCAAAATGAAAATAACTGCTGTACTAGAGTACCGAATAAAATTATAAACAAATTTCTATGTCTTTTCTGTAAATACTTTCATAGTAATTGTTCGGATGAGCTTTTCGCTATGGTACCTAGACTTTATGAATTAATGGAGGTACGGTGGAGTAATGGATAGCGGCTCGGATTGAGAAATCGTAGAGCCGAGTTCGAATTCCAGTCGAATCCATTACATTCACTTACGTGCTAATACCCTTGGGAAAGGTATGAAGCCTCTTCTTCTTCTCCCTCCATATAGCAGGTCAGACGGAGTTCTATAGCCTTGGATGGCAACTGGTCTAGGAGAAGGACAACTCTGAATTCAAAACCTGCGGAGGGTCGTTTGGGGACCTTGCGGCACGTAGTGCACCAGGTCTCTGTATTCGGCCCTTCAAAAAGTGTGGCTGGACCTACACGAAACCTTCACCACTATGGTATGAACCCTTTTTCTCCTCCCAACTATGGGCAAATCGCAGGACAGACTGGGTTCTATGGCAACCTACCGCAGGAAAAAATCTGCCTCGTCAGTCAAGTATCGAAAGGTACATAATCGCCTACGCGACTGACTAGACTGGCATCGAGGTCTTATCAATTTACAGTCGATTTGGTTAGATGTAACCGTAAGTTCTATGCTAACAGTTTCTTTTCTCGCACTTCTGGCTTGTGGAACTCTCTTCCGGCTCCATGCTTTCTAGTTAATTTTCATCTTCAAAAATTTAAAGGCAATGACAATCGTTATCTACTGTCTTCCTGATTACTCTTCTTTTCTTCTCGCTCCTTATTAATGTTTCTGTTTTCTAATTCTTCCCCACCCAGAAACCCATTGTATTTTAGGGGTTTCACTGCCTCGCTTGTGGTGAACTCAATAAAAAAAAAAAAAGGACAACTGATTTAAACAATGAAATATTTTCACTGACTTTGACGCCATTTTGCGGTTTTCTGTTTTGTCTTCCAAATCCGTGAATTTCTTTTGATCATATTAAGTCCCGAAAAAAACATTATCTAAGGTTGCCTCTCAGTGTCTTTTCCATAAATATTTTCATGGTAATTGTTCGGATGAGCATTTCGCTATGGTACCTTGACTTTTTAAAAATTTAAACGCAGGACTAGACTGGCGTCGAGATCTCATCAATTTATAGTTAAACTGGCTAGATGTAGCCGTAAGTTCTATGCTAACAGTTTCTTCTCTCGTACTTCTTGCTTGTGGAAATCCCTTCTAGCTCCATGCTTTCCAGCCAACTTTTATCTGCAAAAATGTAAATGCAATGTCAATCGCTATCTACTGTCTTCTTGATTACTCTTTTCTCTTTCAACACATCATTAATGTTTATGTTCTTAATTCTTCCACATCCTGTAACCCCTTGTGACTTAGTGGCTTTACTACCTTTCTTGGGGTGATACCGATAAAAAAATACGATTCCATAGTAACCATACATTTAATACCAGATAGATAGATAGATAGATAGATAGATATGCTAACAGATTGTGATATATATGAATAGACTGAGACCGATATTAATAGATTCATCTGTAGAGAACTGATACCTAACATCCATTAAATATGGCACGTGGAACCAGAACAGTCTACCCCAGTGAGCGAAATAAAGGGTTCAGGTCGACATGCCAATCACCTGAAGAAGGCCGGAGCGTACAACGGCCGAAACGTTGTAATAAATATGGCGACAAAGATGATAACAATTGTCCGAATAATGTAAATATATATTATTTAGGAAAATGTATTATTTACGTGGAAGTTATTTTAACCTATTAATCTAATATTCTTGTCTATTAAATTTTTATTCATAAAAGCAAATACACTGATGATCAATTTATTTTTGCGTAATCAGTATTTCTGTTTGAAAGAAATGGAAAAAAGGGGATGTTGAAGATTTTACTTAATTTAAAGGAATAATTTATGAATCCGATATTTTTTGTCTTTTTTTTAATTACAAATGCTACATAGTATCTCCCAAGAAAATTAATTTTAATGATCTTTTGTTAATTTCAATTTTTAACAAACTGTTCTTCCCAAGACTTTTTCTTCGAATCTACTTTTACACGGTGAAATTTAATTAAATTTCTTAATTTTATGATTTGTTACATAGAGCTAAATTGATATTTTCTTTATGATATATATATATATATATATATATATATATATATATATATAGATTTGGTTGGATAGATGTGAGTTTGTGACTCTGGGTTTCACGCTTTAGCGATCGATCATCAGACAAACTGACGATCGCTAAAGCGTGAAAGCCAGGGTCACAAACTCACATCTATCCAACCAAATATGTTAGCTCTATCTCTGATATTGAGCGCTTTCTCATAAGTACCGCGCATATAATATAATATATAAATAATTATACATACATATATTTATTTATATTTATATACACACACTTTTCACACACACACAAACCCACATACATACTTATATATATATATATATATATATATATATATATATATATATATATATATATATATGTGTGTGTAATAGTGGTCTATATATATATATATATACATATATATAAATATATATATATATATGTAATAGTGGTCTCTCTATATATATCTATATATATATCTATATCTATATATATACATATCTATCTATTTATCTATCTATATATATATATATATATATATATATATATATATATATATATATATGTATGTATGTATGTATGTATGTATATATATATATATATATTTCCAAGAGGATAGAATTCAAGTAGAGCGCAATGTCAAGGACAGACCAAGAATATAATATAAAAGGCTCAAACACTAATATTCCATGGTTATAATTTATTAATGTTTGAGGCTTTATATATTATATTATATTTTATATATATATATATATATATATAACAAATAGGTTGAAGATAAAATTTAATTTTTAGAAGTAATTTGTGTTTTTCTTTCTAAAAGGTATTTTTTCATCTTTTTTGCTCGAATTTTAATTTCGTTTACCATTAGAAACATAAAATAGTAGCAATCGTGATATTTTATAATACAAAATTAATTAAAAATAATTTATTAAGAACGTTATTATATAAAGTTAATGTTCTAATTAAATTCAATGAATTTAATCCGATATTTTTCGATATTGCATATGATAACCTTGCCGCTAAACGAGGCATTTTTAAGAGAATTTCTTTCATTTTTTTTCCTACTTCCATAATCATAACATTTATATGATCCGTAGAATAATTACGCATAACAATAGTTACTTATTTTTTAAACAAATAAATGAAATAAATAAGTTACTTTTTAAGCTCATTAAATATGTTATTCGTTGTTTTCCTCTGCTACTAAATCAGATTTTTCAAGCCTTCCGCCTTCATTATATGTAGCAGAAAGCTGAACCGTCTCTTCCTAATGTTAACAATTAGTTTCATTTTTGCTCCCATTTTCTCCATAACTTCGTTGTTGCTCACATGTTCCGTCTACGCTATCCTCAGCATCCGTTGAATCATATTTCTTTTGCTTCAAGTGTCCTTTTCATCTTTGAGATTTTCCAGCATTCACTGCCATACAGGAGGGTATAATACGTCAGGATAACAATAATTTATCTTTAGTTATTTCTATAATTTGTATCTTATTTATAATTATATAAATTATTATTTATTTATTATTATTTATATTATTATATGCATTATCTAGATAAAAAATACCTTATATACATCAAAAAGTACATTAAAATACGTTAAAAATATATTGCATACATTATAAAATTAATTAAAATGCATTATATACATTATAAAATACATTAATATACGTTTAAAATATATTTTATGCATTAAAATACTTTAAAAAAGTTTAAAATGAATTATATATATTAAAATACATTAAATATGTTAAAATACTTTATATACATTAAAATACATTAAATTACGTTAAAATGTATTCTATACATTAAAAATACATTAATATACGTAAAAAATATATATACATTAAAATAATTTAAAATACGTTTAAAATACAATATATACATTAAAAATTGCATTAAAATAAGTTAAAAAACATTATATACATTATATAAATTATTCTTATTTTTTTTATTATTATCTATAATTATTTATATAATTATTTATAATTTATTTCGATAATTTATTTATTTTTATTTCTAAACAATAAACAAAGCGAAAAAAAGTTACTTTAATGTTTATTTTGTTTCGAGTCATAGTTTTGTTCTTGAATTCATATTCCCGGTGTGGTTTTTGTTTCCTTAATACTGTTTTAAGGTGGATTATTAATTCAAAGATTAATATGAAAATAGCATTTCGTAAACCCTTGTTAACCAACCGCGAAGAGATGGATCGGAAGCTCCGCCAAATGTCTAGAGAAAAAATCAAACTCACAAGACACACAAGATACATTGAATGTAAAAGAACTGGACAAGCACATAACCAACTTATCAAAGACAAAGAGGTATTTTTTTTAAAATCATTTCCCTCCAAGAAAGGCAATAAAGCCACTGGAACGCAAGAGGTTACCGGGTGTTAGAGAATATGAAAAAAAAAAAAATTACTATTAAGTACAAGAATTAAAAAGACATTTAAATCTTTGAACATCAAAGTTGACTGGCAAACCAAAAAAAAAAAAAAAAAAAAAAAAGTGAATTCCACAAGCGAGAAGTGCGATAGAAGAAACTGTTAGCATAGGACTTACGGTTACATTTAGTCATTTCAAATATAAAATTATGTGGGTTTGCAACCAATCTAGTAATTGCATAAATTCATAAAGTCTATGTAACAGAGATGAAAGTGATTATTATTAGGTTGGTGCAAAAATAATTTCGTTTTCTCACATAGTAACATATGTTAGAAAACGAAATTATTTTTGCACCAACCTAATATATTGAATAAATATAAATATGTTGTACAAGGCCAAAAAGGGGAGGGTAGGTGAAGGCTGGTCTTCAATATGTCATACCCTAAACTTAGCTAGCAATTACTGACCTGAACATGACAGTATACCTTACACCAAAACAACACATTCTTACTTAACATTCTTACTACAGACACCACAATATCACAAAGTCTCTATGAACTCCTAACTAGTTCCCATGTGTACAATTTATCTGGGGAGTGGGGAGGTTAAAACAACAACATAGCAGAAAGTTCATCAGACCAATTCCCATGAAGGTCCAGGTGACCGACACTATTTTGGGGACACTTTGAAAAGTGTGCTTAAAGGTGTTTTTTGCTTTTGTGTTGATGAGCAGGTAGTTCAGCAGTAACTCTCCATTAATCGTATGAACATTGGTTGATGGGTTTGTCTTTGGTTTCATGTTTTCTTTATTTTTACTTCAACTTAGGCGACACTATTTTCCGGACATGACACAAATTCCGGGTTTTTTAAAGATTTAGTCGTCGAACGTCGACAATATGCATATTTTCTGCAGGTAAATTGTACCCTGAGCATTACATTTGAGTATCTTTACCATTCACTGCGAAAACGTATTAAAATCCTGAAGAAGAATGCATTCAAAAGAAGTCATCAGTTTGATCCAAAAGAAGAGAGAAGACGGGCTCAGCATCCGAAAGATCGCCGCTGAGATAAAGCTACCGAAGTCAACAGTTGAATAGATGCTAAGTACAGACTATGAGCGGAAGAAGAAGAAGAGAGGACGGAAAAAACAATTTCCAAGAGAACAGAAAGAAGAATGAAGAGGAATGTTACGAGGTTGTTATCATCTGGAGAAAAGGTGACAGCGAAGAAAGTAAAGGAGAAGTGTGAACTTGTCCTCAGTGTTCGAACCGTACAAAGAAAGCTACACGAAATTGGACTTAAGTATGCTAAAATCAAGAAAAGAATTACACTAACGAGAAAACACAAGGAGGCAAGGCTAGGAAGCAACAAAAGATGGATAACAAACCATGTCGACTTCAAGAAAGTGATATTTACTGATAAAAAAACGTTTTAAGTTCGATGGACCTGACGGGTGGTGTACATGGTCGAGAAAAGGTGAACCTGTTATTCTCAACAAGAGACAGATGGGAAGAGGAGGAGTCATGGTTTGGGGTATGGTATTTCCGAATAGAAACATGTGGCTCGAGCGGTTAAAAGGACGTCAAAATAGCTTGAGGTACAGAGAACTTTTGGAAGAGAGCCCTAACACTCATAGAAAAAGAAATGGGAAGTAATTTTATTTTGCAGCAAGATAACTGCAGCATCCATGTGGCCAAATCAGTGAAAAATTGGATGCGTGAAGCAAATATAACTACTCTGGAATGCCCTACAAGAAGTCCAGACTTAAATTTAATTGAAAACATATGGGAAATGCTTGCAGAGCTTGTTTACGACGGGCCAGAAATAACCAGAGAGGCTGAACTGTGGTAGCGTATACAAGATGCTAAAAATAGACTGCTAGAAACACGAAGAGACGTTATTATCAATATGTATGAACATTATGAAGATAGACTGATAGAAGTCATTGAAAAAAAAGGTGCTGCCATAAACTATTAGCATTGTTTCTGCAATGTCCGAAAAATACACTAGCTTGTGTAATTTGAAAATTTGTAAAAAAAATAAAAATACTTCTAATTTGAATTCTGCTTTTTCATTTGTAGTATTGAAACAGTTTTTAAATTTTATTGCCATTGCACTAAAACAGTACAGACTGCCTGTGCTACCTATAACTTGAAAAGATAAAGTGTCTGAAAAATAGTGTCGGCCCCCTGTATTTACAGAAAAGGCAAAAGGAAACTACATTATGGCGGTGGGTGAAGTAATTAATCCGAGATACCATTTTAGGACCAATAAGCTTGTAGGTTCTTTGGATTTTATCAAGAATTTCTAAAGGTATAATTAGAGCACCAGACCATATGTAGCAGCAATATTCAAAGCAAGGACGAATGACTGACTTATAATTTGTCTAGCCCGAAACAGTGAACCAACTTTCCTGGTAGCAGACCTAGCAATTGATTCAATATAATCTTTTCACTTCATATCAGCTGAAAACTTTAGTCCCAGAAAGTGCAATGAGTCATTCACCTGGAGGTTAGCATCAGCCATGCTGATGGAAAGTAAAATGAGTTCTCTCTCAGACGATTGAAAGTGAGCTATTTGATATTGGGGGCATTAAAATTCTAAAGTGTCAAAGAGCAAATAGAGTGTAAAGTGTTTTAGGGCAACAATTGACTTGATGTTGTGGAGAGTGGTGGAGAGGGATAGAAGGAGAGTATATTGAAGACGGACGCTTTATTCAAAATTAATCTCTCATCGAGTCATCTCTCCTTCTTTCTCTCTCTCTCTTTCTGTGCCTCCTTTTTTTTTTTTTTTAAATAAATCAGAATCACCCCAAACAAAGCAGTAATGCCATTAAAAAACAAGGGGTTACATAGTGTGGAAGAATTAGGAACAAAAACATTAATAATGAGCTGCAAGAGAAAAGAGTAATCAGGAGAACAGTAGATAGCGATTGACATTGCATCTAAATTTTCACAGATTAAAGTTAGTTGGAAAGCATGGAACCGGAAGTGAGTTCCACAAGCGAGAAGTGAGAGAAACGAAACTGTTAGAAACTGTTAGAATAGAATTTACGGCTACGTCTAGCCAGCTCAAATGTAAATTGATGAGATCTCGACTCCAGTCTAGTGCTGCGCTTAAATTAAAAAACTCTAGGTACTATAGCAAGGAATTAATTGGAACAATATCATGAAAGACATAGAGAGGCAACCTTACAGCGGTGACTGAGTTTGAATTTAATATTCTACAGTCAAAATGTACTTTACACTGAAGTTTCAGGCGATTAATAGATGGCTTGATTCTTCATCTTCAATGTTTTTGTGATGTCAACGAACACTTGTTGACACTTTTGTGATGTCAAAAAATACCCATTGTCACTTTCATAATGCTCGTTGTAGTAGAGACTTTGTAATCGCAGATACAACTATAATAACGCCGTTGAACAATACTGGTGTCAGACGCCTTCGAATATCACACGCACTAATAGACTTGCTCCATAATACTCGCTCGAATAGTAACCAACGAATAGTGATCCGAATAGTAATCTGTAGAGTGATCCGAATAGTAATAGTGAGATATTCAGTAACCGCCCCACGCAGCTGGATGCGGCACAAGGCCAAGTTTATAGTGGGACATGTGAGGCCTAGGCTCGGGCAAAAATTCCCCATAGACCCCATAAAACACGGGGTCGGGTAGCTGTCTACGACCCCAGACGAGACTCTGCCCTTCGGCATAGCCTCGTCTGGGTTCCTCTCTGCCGGGAGGCAGAGAGTTTGACAAATAAACTTCCGAAGTAATTCATATAGTGATCACTTAGACGCCACGCTAATTCCCATATATACATTTCCTTTACCATTACGTGATCTACTTATTTAAAATGGGATCGCCTGTGTTTGCTCTCTGGTGATCTGTGTTCAAACTCCAGTGTTGACAGTGACACTTTATTCCTATATAATAAATGTGCCGTGTCGCTTCAGATGGAGGTGATCATACCTCGCCAAAATTTACACCTCTATATAAATGTTGTTGTTTTTTTGTTATCTCACCTAAAACTTGATCCACTATCTCTCTATTCACGCGCACTAAATATGCAATGCATTCCTCTGGTTCTCTTGTCATCAGTCGGTCTTGTGAGTATCATATTTTCCTAGCCTTCTTTCCTCGTTATATTCCTTAGATATGGCAACTGTCTCTCCTTGATGTTAATTATAAGTATCCATTTTGTTTCCATTTTTGCTAAAACTTCGTCGTTGCTCACATGTAAGGTTCATCGTATCCTCATATATAACTACAATTGCATTGCTTCAAGTCTCTTCTTCATCTGTGAGGAGATTGTCCAGCATTCACTGCCATATAGGAGGACAGATATTACTTAACAGCTATCTTTTCTTTGTTTCTAAAGAAATCTTTCTGTCTGTTGATACTCTGCTTAGCTTTTCGAAAGCATCTTTCGGTATCCCAATGTCCCTTCGTTTTTCGGTGTCTCTCATTCCGTCCTCGGTTAAAACACTTCCCAGATAATTAAATTTTTCTGCTTGTTTGATTTTGATATCCCCGTTTTGTAATCTGCAGGTTGGGCTGTTCCTTTTGCTGACAACCCTGCAATCCATCTTATTAAAATTGATGATTAGTCCTTTCTTCTAGCTTTCCTTCACTATCTTCTGTAGGTGTTCTTGTAGCTGCCTTTCTGTGTCTGCTATTTACACTGACAGCTAAGCCCATCAACTTTGTTTCCCACAACTTTTTCAGTTCTCTGTCAAACGATATTTAACAAATAATTTATTATTGCAAGCTTACAGACGCTGTCAAAATTATGGCGGTACTGTTCAATATTGTCAAACATTTGAAAAGTACTTTACAATTTTAAAATTGCTATCCATTTGCCTGGAGGCGAAAAATATTCTAGGAGGGAAAAATATCGAAAGATATAAATCAATGTAGGCGTTTAGCTTGTCGAAACCAAACTAACACAAATTTCATTTCAACTACGTCATAGGAATAGATAGTGACAAGAGAATTGCCAGCTATCACGAATAGGAGCGGCCATTTCTTTGCTGTCATCTATCTATCTATCTATCTATCTATCTATATATATATATATATATATATATATATATATATATTAGGTTGGTGTAAAAATAATGTCGTTTTCTCACATAGTAACATATGTGAGTAACGACATTATTTTTGCACCAACCTAATATATATATATATATATATATATATATATATATATATATATATATATATATATATATACATATATATATATATAGAGAGAGAGGGAGTGAAATAGATTGATATAAATATATATGGATATATAACATACATATATATATATATATATATATATATATATATATATATATATATATATATATATATAAATATCTCAATTTATTCATCTCTTCATTACCTATCTACATCTGTTCGTATCTATCTATCTATCTATCTATCTATCTATCTATCTATATATATATATATATATATATATATATATATTAGGTTGGTGTAAAAATTATGTCGTTTTCTCACATAGTAACATATGTGAGTAGCGACATTATTTTTGCACCAACCTAATATATATATATATATATATATATATATATATATATATATATAGAGAGAGAGAGAGAGAGAGAGAGAGGGAGAGGAAGTGAAATAGATTGATATAAATATATATAGATATATAACATATATATATATATATATATATAAATATATATCTCAATTTATTCATCTCTTCATTACCTATCTACATCTGTTCGTATCTATCTATCTATCTATCTATCTATCTATTCCAATCTGTTCATCTATGTCAATCTATTAATATCTATCTTTATATCTCTCTATTTATTTTAGTTATCTATCTATCTATCTATCTATATATCTATCTATCTCAGTTTATTGATATCTATCTCCATCTACTAATATATATCTCAATATGTTCATATGTTCTATCTATCTCTCTACAGAGGGGGCAAACAAATATTTGCAGATACAAATTTTTAATTTATTGTATTTTGAACTAACGAATAAACACACATTTTATATAATTTACTGTACACAGATGCATAACTAAATACGCATAGAAAACAGAAAATATCTGATTTAATAGAAATAAATCCCACTTATCCATTTTAATGGGCAAAAAAAGTATTCGTACAATAGAAAAAAGAATACATAATCTTCATTTAATACTTTGTAGAATAGCCATTATTCACTTCTACATCAAACAACTTCTTCTCAATTAAATATTAGGTTGATGCAAAAATAATGACGTAATAATGTCGTTTTTTGAAGTTAAAAAATACGTCAAAAAACGACATTATTACGTCATTATTTTTGCACAAACCTAATATTTGCAAATTTTAGTTGGTCTTTTGTTCCATTCTTCTTCGCATATGGTCTTCTGGTCCGGGATATTTGTTGGAACTCTCGACTGGATTTGAATTTCCAAATAAGGTCACAGATTCTCGATTGGGTTTAATTCTGGAAACTTATTTGGCGATTTCAGGATATTTACATTATTTTCAGCAAGCCATTTCTTCGCAGATTTCGCAGTGCCCTTAGGATCGTTATCTTGCTGGAAGATCTAATGAGGTGGAAGTTCAAGATTTTTAACGGAAATCATTAAATTTGCTTCCAAAAATATTTTGATACGTTGCAGCATTCATTCTACCATCTATTACTAATATGTTGCCAGTACCTTTTGCAGAAAAAAATTCCCAAACCACGATGATGACACCATCAAATTTGACTGTTGGAACTGTGTTCTTTTGTTTGAAGGCATCGCCATCTTTTTGTGTCTTTTCAATAACAGTGAAGTTTTCCGAGGGGAGCGTGACTTTAGATTGATCCTATATAGAATGTCATTACTTATTGTCCGTTTGGTGACATAGATTCTTGATTAAAGCAAATCATCCTACAACTCTTGACGCGAAACCATTGGAGAAATCTTCTATGGAGCACCTGTTCTTTGGTTTTCAAAAGTTTTGAGTTTTTTTATACATTGCAATGAATGAATTAATGGTAGTAGATTGAATATTCAGGTTGTTTGAGATTTTTCTGTCAGTTTTACCTTCTTTCCAGAGCTTAGCAATCACTTCCTTTTGCGAATTTATCAATTCTTTACCTCTGGCCATGATGAAAATCTTCTTGCACGAATATCAATTGCAGAATGTTCTGTTAGTATTTATTAGGCTAAAAATAACTACTGATAATATTTTTGGAACATTCTAGAATGTTCCACTTTAATCTACAGTATTAAAGCAATTTAAATGTTTTTAAATCTGAAATTTGCATTGTACGAATACTATTTCACCAATGAAAATGGACAAATAGGATTTATTTCTGTTAAATCAAATTTGTTTCTGTTTTCTATGCATATTTAGTTATTATGCATCTGTGTACAGTTAATTATATGAGAAGTATGTTTATTCATTAGTAGGAAATACAATAAATCAAAAATTTGTATGTGTACGAATATTTGTTTCCCCAAATTTATCTATCTATCTATCTATCTATCTATCTATCTATCTATCTCCGACTGTTTCTATGTTTCTATCTATCTATCTATCTATCTATCTATCTATCTATCTATCTATCTATTTCAGTATATTGATATCTATCTCAATCTATTAATATATGTCTCAATATATCTATCAGTCAGTTAATATAAATCTATATCAGTCAGTTAATATCTATCTATCTATCTATCTATCTATCTATCTATCTATCTATCTATCTATCTATCTATCTATCTATCCCATACTTTTCATTATCTATCTATCTATCTATCTATCTATCTATCCCATACTTTTCATTATCTATCTATCTATCCCATACTTTTCATTATCTATCTATCTATCTATCTATCTATCTATCTATCTATCTATCTATCTTATGTATATATCTATTTATCTATTACATACTTTTCATTATCTATCTATCTATCTATCTATCTATCTATCTATCTATCTATCTATCCCATACTTTTCATTATCTATCTATCTATCCCATACTTTTCATTATCTATCTATCTATCTATCTATCTATCTATCTATCTATCTATCTATCCCATACTTTTCATTATCTATCTATCCCATACTTTTCATTATCTATCTATCTATCTATCTATCTATCTATCTATCTATCTATCTATCTATCTATCTATCTATCTATCTATTTCAGTATATTGATATCTATCTCAATCTATTAATATATGTCTCAATATATCTATCAGTCAGTTAATATAAATCTATATCAGTCAGTTAATATCTATCTATCTATCTATCTATCTATCTATCTATCTATCTATCTATCTATCTATCCCATACTTTTCATTATCTATCTATCTATCTATCTATCTATCTATCTATCTATCCCATACTTTTCATTATCTATCTATCTATCCCATACTTTTCATTATCTATCTATCTATCCCATACTTTTCATTATCTATCTATCTATCTATCTATCTATCTATCTATCTATCTATCTATCTATCTATCTTATGTATATATCTATTTATCTATTACATACTTTTCATTATCTATCTATCTATCTATCTATCTATCTATCTATCTATCTATCTATCTATCTATCCCATACTTTTCATTATCTATCTATCTATCCCATACTTTTCATTATCTATCTATCTATCTATCTATCTATCTATCTATCTATCTATCTATCTATCTATCTTATGTATATATCTATTTATCTATTACATACTTTTCATTATCTATCTATCTATCTATCTATCTATCTATCTATCTATCTATCTATCTATCTATCTATCTATCCCATACTTTTCATTATCTATCTATCCCATACTTTTCATTATCTATCTATCTATCTATCTATCTATCTATCTATCTATCTATCTATCTATCTATCTATCTATCTATCTATCTATTTCAGTCTATTGATATCTATCTCAATCTATTAATATATGTCTCAATATATCTATCAGTCAGTTAATATAAATCTATATCAGTCAGTTAATATCTATCTATCTATCTATCTATCTATCTATCTATCTATCTATCTATCTATCTATCTATCCCATACTTTTCATTATCTATCTATCTATCTATCTATCTATCTATCTATCTATCTATCTTATGTATATATCTATTTATCTATTACATACTTTTCATTATCTATCTATCTATCTATCTATCTATCTATCTATCTATCTATCTATCTATCCCATACTTTTCATTATCTATCTATCTATCCCATGCTTTTCATTATCTATCTATCTATCTATCTATCTATCTATCTATCTATCTATCTATCTATCTATCTATCTATCTATCTATTTATTTCAGTCTACTGATATCTATCTCAATCTTTTAATATATGTCTCAATATATCTATCAGTCAGTTAATATAAATCTATATCAGTCAGTTAATATCTATCTATCTATCTATCTATCTATCTATCTATCTATCTATCTATCTATCTGTTTCGGTCATCTGTATTTCTATCTGTTTTAGTCTATTGATATCTATCCCAATCTTTTAATGTCGATCTCAATATATTCATCTCTCTCTCTCATCATCTCTCTCTCTACGTTCCATCTGTTAATATCTATATCAATCTGTTCATCTCTGTCAATCTATTAATATCTATCTATATATATATCTATTTATTCCATCTATCTATCTATCTATCTATCTATCTATCTATCTATCTATCTATCTATCTATCATTTTAAGTGTCAAATTCATTCTAGGTCAACGTGAGAACAAAAAGAAATTCCATGTAAAAGGAAATACATTTTATTTACATAAGCAACATGAAGTAGAAAATATAAATTCCGACTAATGACTACAGTGCCGCTGGTGCCTATTTGCTTGTTAAGTCGAACTTCCGAGCCTTGGTTCAGCTTCTCCTCTTTATTCAATCTGCCAAAAAATCATTTTTCCTTGTGATTACATCATTTGCTGTAGTAAAATTCACCTCAACCAACTCCAGAGCTCAATTTAAAAATTTCTCAGACCCACTTGTGGTCCTAAGGGCCCACATCGAGAACCACTGCTTTAAATGAAATGTCGCAATTTAACAGGCAAAGGAAACGCTAAAACGGAAGATGTTACTTTCCTGAGGCATATTCACAACATTATTAGCATAACCTATTTTTTAAGGTGGAACGTTTTAGCAATCATTTCACCAAAAGCAAGGTGACAATGCCACTAAGACGCAGGTGGTTACAGCAAGTGAAGGACATTGATATGACTTCAGTGAGGAGAAACGGGACGGAAGGACAATAAACGAATAGGTTTCAGAAAGACATATAATAGCGATTGACGTTGCGTTTACATTTTTGAAGATTGTTGGTGGTTGGGAATTAAAAAAATCGGAAGGTGTTTCACAGGTGAGAAGTGTGAGAAGAGAAACTATTGCAATAGAGCTGACATCTATCTAATTCAATAGTTGTCTAAAAAGATTAGTGTTGTGAGGGGGCATATTTCCCTACAAGTTTGGAGTCGGTTGTCGGACGATAGACATAAACATGAACCTACATCAAGAGGAGTATCAGGAGGAACAGTAGCAGCAGTAGCCTTTGCTGAAAACAGTTAGTCATTCACGGCTAAACATTCACGATCGTTATGTTTAGAATGGTAACATGGATGTGATGTCCTCGATCACCGCTGTAACCAGTTTTTTCTTACACTTTCATTCGCTATAGCTCCCTGTGTATTGGTGGCATTCACGCCTTGCTTGGGCTGAAATGATTAAAAAAAAACAAAAAAAAAAAAAACTAGAGGGTTTCGAATTCTTCTACATCAGAATTTTTGCTTCGAAGAAGGAACTGGTTTTGCAGAGACTTTTGGCTCCAGTTTTCTTCTATTTATTTTGGTCAAGTTTTTTCGCTTCTTGTTTCTATTATCTTTCTCATTTCGTGGCAGCTGTATGTGGTTTTCTGCTATTTTCAAGATTTAATCGAAATTCCCTTTGCGTATTTACGGGCTTCTTTTGATAGAATCAAGTTTGTTTTTAAGCTTTTTTATGCTTCATTACGAGTTGTCATCTCCAGTTTTGTATTTCTGCAAAATACTTATAAAATCCCATGGTTGAAATATGATAAAACAGTTCCAGTTGAATCCTTCCTCCACTCCCACTGTTCCCCTGCAGATACAAACATCTTGCTTAGCGTGGTGCATCCTATTGCATGTGAGTTATTTGCGAATTTATTATTGTATCGTTTCTAGTGTTGGCTATCTGGGTACGTTAATCCTCACTTGATTTCTGATAAAATCCAATATGTACGAATGTGTATGTACTTGATGTCACTTGAAATTTTGTAAAAACTTTCAAATACCGATGCTACCAGATCTGAATGATTGTCTGTCGTAATGCTCGTAATAAGCTTGTAGTTCTGGTTAATAATACTCCCAAGAAAACACCGGATTAACAGATTAGTGAAGAAACTGTCTAATCACGTGGATTAATAATACAATAATAGCGAATGCCGTAGCCAGTGCAGTAATGCGGGTGGTACACTTTGTGAGACAGCTTGTGACTCCTTTCCTTTGAGCTGACATTCCTCAACGGAAGAGTCTATGTTCAACAATTTAGTGTAGCGAAAATCGGTCGTCTTTCTACACAAGAGTACCACTGAACGTTTAGTCTTTGATTTCCTCCTGAATAATAATACAAAGATTGTTCTCATAAATACAGCTCAGAGCTTACGAAGAGCTTTATTTATGTAAAATGTGCGTGAACTTAGATTGTTTTATTTTCATTTTTTGTTTTGTTTTGTTTCTGTTTTTGTTGGGACCCGGAAGGAAATGAGTATACAACAGAAACCAAGGGAAATAATAATAATAATCATAATCATAATAATAATAATAATAATGTCATCAGTATTGGCACCCACTGAATATAAAACACGGCAGTGGAAAATCTGCAACTTTTACGGACAGGGAGTTGTTTTTTTTTGTTTTTTTTTAAGCGTTTCACAGAAAAGCCACTAGGAAGCAAAGGGGTTACAGAAAATTTGGAGCAAGATCAGATAGGAGTGATAGAGGAAAGGATGAGGAGAAGGATAGAGGATAGATCAAGACAACTGGAGATATCAATTGACATTACATTTGAATAGTTGGAGATTATAGCTCTCAGGGAAACTGGAATAGGGAAGGGAGTTCCACAGGCGAGAGGTGCGAGACATGAAGCTATTGGAGTAGAAGAGACGGCTACATTTAAAAGTTTCGACAGTGAAGAGGTGAGAGCGGGATTCCAGCCTCGTAGGGCGCTTGAACTCATGGAGTCTGGGAACTAGCGAATGCAGCTCCTCGGAGCAATTACCATGAAAGTATTTGTAAAAAAGACACAGAGAGAGGCGACGGCGCGTCTGTGAGAAAGTGACTGTAGACGAGATGCCAGAGCTGGGCCAATTATATTGCATATCCGCCTCTGGAGCTTATCAAGAACCGCGAGGCAAACAGAAGGGGCTCCAGACCATATATGGCAGCAATACTCCATGCAAGGGCGAATTGTTGATTTGTAGATCTGGAGGATCGATTCCGGGGAGAAAAATTTCCTGGCGCGGCTCAGGGAGCCAACTTTCCTTGCGGTGGACGAAGCAATTGACTCAATGTATTTGTTCCATCTCAGGTCAGCAGTCAACGTGAGACCGAGTAGCCGCAGAGAGGTACTCTCGAGAAGTTGAGCGTCAGACATTCTAATGGAGGGCAGGGAAGGATTTCTGTGGTGATTAATAGAGAGCAGTTTTGTTTCTGAGGCATTAAAGTTGACCAGCCAATTCCTGCCCCAGTTCACAACCGATTGGAGGTCCTTTTGGAGACGCACGGTCAGGTCAGTTTTGTCAGCAACACTAGATTTGTTTTTGAGACAGGAGTAAATTGTGGTGTCATCCGCGTAGATGCCAACTTGGGAATTTATGGCGCCAGGAAGATCATTTATGTAGATAAGGAATAGAATGGGGCCTAGGATGGAGCCTTGAGGAACACCTGCGTTCGTGGGATAGGAACTGGAGGAGAATCCATTGATAACGACCTTCAATTCACAGTTTGACAGGAATTATTGTATCGTATTAGTTGACAGGAATGATTGTATTGTATTAGTTGCAAGAAATTGGTATGAACACCACCCAGACCCGGTTACGGAGATGGGACGTGTAACAATTTTATGGGACTTTAGAATACACACAAGCGGAAGAATCAAAACTAATCGCCAAGATGATGATTAGAAACCGCAAAGATAAAATATGCCTTCTTATTGGCATGGCAGTCTCTGAAGACTGTAATGTATTTTCAAATAATATGAAAATACAAGAACCTTGAAATCGAAATATCGAAAATGTGACCGCTTAGGATAACAGTAATTCCAGTTGTAGCTGGAACCCTCGGATTGATTGGAAAAGATTTCAACAGAATCATTGAAGGGATACTGATAGCCCAAGCCTTATATAAATATAAAAATTGTTCTCAGAAGTACAGTCCAAATCTTACGAAGGGCTTTATCTATGTGAAATATGTGTGATGTTTTTTTTTTAAATTGCTCAATGAAAAATGTTATGAAGCCATTTCTGACCTTAGGTCTCTAGTCGGGGCGCGGCAAGAAATGAGTATACGCCAGAAATTAAAGGAAATATAATAATAATAATAATAATAATAATGGAAAAAAAAACTTGCCTACTAATGATATCGCTTGCCCAGCGAAATGTAACATAGCAACTAAGAAATTTGAAAAATTATCGAAGTATAAAAACCTGGAAATCGAAAAAGAAAAAAAAAATGTGAAAATTGAAATCAAGAGTAGTACCAGTCATAGTATGTGCACTTGGAATACTAAAAAAAAGGAACACTACAACACATTGAAAAAATCCCTGGAAATCCCAGTTTAAGAGAAATACAAAATAATGACTTAATAAGTACAGCCCACATACTTTGTCCATATTACGCTAGAGATGTTATGTAAGTTAGAGAAATAAATCATGAAATGTAGGCATAAAAACACACCACCATATGTTTTAGGTCTTCCCGCAGACTTGGTAGGTCATGTGACCATAGAAGAAATCGAAATATAATAATAATAATAATAATAATAATAATAATAATAATAATAATAACATTTAAAATCAATGAATAAAGCAAATCCCCTTATTGTGTTTATTTCTTTAGTTTTAAATCGAAGTTTTACTGGTTGAAAGAAAAACAAAACAAAACCTATAGCAATTTCATAGGACTTTACAATACACACACAGAACAATAAAATCTAATCGCCCAGACATCGTGATCAAAGACGACAAAAAACGGTGTCTGCTTTCTTACTGACATGGCAATTCCTGCAGAGTGTAATGTATCTTTGAAGATCTTCAGAAAACTGCCAAAATTCATGAATCTTGAAGTGGAAATCTCAAAAATGGAGCACATGAAGACGTCAATAATTGCAGTTGTTGTTGGAGCACTCGGATTGATTGAAAAGGTTCTGATAGACTCATTGAAGGGATTGCTGGTAGGCCATGCCTTAAAGAAATACAAAGATTGTTCTCATAAATACAGCTCAGAGCTTATGAAGCTTATGGTTGTTTTATTTTCATTTTTTTTTTGTTTTTGTTTTTGTTGGGACCCGGAAGGAAATGTGTATGCAATAGAAACCAAGGGAAATAATAATAATAATAATAATAATAATAATAATAATAATAATAATAATAATAATAATAATAATAAATTATATAATAATAATAAATTGTTATTAAAGACCACAAACAAAAACGGTGCATCCTTATTGATATGGCAGTCCCTGCTGACTGCAATGTATCTTTGAAGATATTCAAAAAGCTGTCAAAATACAAGGACCTTGAAATAGAGGTCTCGAAAATGTGGCATATGGGAACATCAACAATCCCTGTTGTAGTTGGAGCCCTAGGACTGGTTGGAAAAGATTGCAGTAGACTAATTGCAGGGATTCCTGGAAGCCCATGCCTCAAGGAGATACAAAAAATTGTTCTGACAAGTACAGCCCACACTTTACGAAGGGCTCTATCTATGTAATTTTTTTTTTTTTTTTTTTTTTTTTTGTCAGTGAAAAGTGTCATGATGCCATTTCTAACCTTAGGTCCCTGGGTGGGACCCGGAAAGAAATGTGTAAACGCCAGAAAGCAAAGAAAATAAAAATAATAATAATAATAATAATAAAATTTAAAATCAATGAATAAAGCAAATCCCCTTCTTTTGTTTCTTTCTTTAGTTTTAAATTGAAATTTTATTGGTTGAAAGAGAAACAAAACAAAACAGCCAATGATTTAAATTGTATCCTGAATTTTAATCAGCTTCAAAATTACTATACTTTGAAAAAGAAAAAAGAAAGAAAAAAAAAAACTTCAGTTTATTAAAAATTCAGCTTCTGTTACAGTCTTGTAATTAGAATGAGGAAATTTCCCATTGAAGGAAAAAATAAACAGTGAAAAGCTATTATTGATTATCGAACGCGTTCGGATTTCGCCAATTTCTTCGTGAGTAGCCATTTTCTTTTTTCAGCCGAGAAGCATATTTCTAAACAAGTTTCCTTCCTACATCCCCCCAGCCCAACCAAAACTCTAAGGATACTTGTAAATAATCTATCAACACCGCCACTTACTATTACTATCAAGAAATAGAAACGCATTGTACAGTTAGAGGCTCCGTGCCGCTATCATTGACTGAAAATGGCCTATCACTGAATCAAATCTGATATATGAATTACACATATTTTTACAGCAAAACTGACAATATAAATTTGTTTTAGTTGCGATGAAATATTATATTTATTATAACGCTTCTTTTGTCTTTTCACTTTAACTTTCGTTTTTTTTTTATTTAAACAAATATATATGAGGTACTATTTTTTCAAACTAGTATTTACACATGTCTACTTAGTTTTCGTCGTTCGTCCTGAGTATGACGATAAACTACATCCGTGTCCTGAGTAAGACGATAAACTACGTCCAACCACGGGGCCTCGGAGGTTTTGAGGAGCGTAGAGCCGCCTCTTGGTTCCTGGTGTTCCCAGTTCCGCCCTGGCCCGGGGTGATAGCACTTTTTGGGGTTGCAGCTATGGGTAAGTAGTTAGCCCCGAAACTGTGAGAACTGGTTTTAATACCAGAAACACTTTGTAGAAAATTATTTCCAGCAATAATTTTTGAAAAAAAAAAAAAAAAAAAAAAAAAAGAAAGTATTACCAGGTATATATTTTTGAGGAAAAAATATTACCAGAAGTAGATTTTTGACAAAAAAAAATATTACCAGCAATTAAAATTTTGTTAGTATTAAATAACCCATTGGGGATATATGTCGTAAACCAAACCAAACCAAACCAAACCAAACCAAACCAAAACAAACCAAAACAAACCAAACCAAACCAAATTAGTTTTCGACGTCCTGTTGATTAACAGTTCTTCACCTATGTACATATAGTTAACATGAAAATCTCATCTCGGTGTAGCTCTTGTGTTTCATTGATTATGGGTACGATTGTTAAACATATATTATCGGATTTATCTTCAACAAAACTGGAATTTTCACGCCATTAATACTTTCGCAGAAAATCAGTAGCTGATTGGTTCGTTTTCAACGGCTTATCAATGGATATATACCCCCCCCCCAAAAAAAAAAAAAAAAAAACGGGAATTGGTACTCGGCTCACTGATTAACAATTTCGAGTCATTACCCATTACACAACCCGTGCATCCACGCTTACAGCACCTGGTATTCCTATGCGGTCACTCATCTAGTTACTGTCCAGGCCCGACGTTGCTTAACTTAAGCTTTGATTAAAATTTTCGAGGTATTGTCCATTACACAACCCGCATATTTACGGTTACAGAACCTGGTATTTCAAAGCGGTCACTCATCTAGTTACTGACCAGGCCCGACGTTGCTTAACTTAAGCTTTGATTAAAATTTTCGAGGTATTGTCCATTACACAACCCGCATATTTACGCTTACAGCACCTGGTATTCCCAAGCGGTCACTCATCTAGTTACTGACCAGGCCCGACGTTGCTTAACTTAAGCTTTGATTAAAATTTTCGAGGTATTGTCCATTACACAACCCGCATATTTACGCTTACAGCACCTGGTATTCCAAAGCGGTCACTCATCTAGTTACTGACCAGGTCCGACGTTGCTTAACTTAAGCTTTGATTAAAATTTTCGAGGTATTGTCCATTACACAATCCGCATATTTACGGTTACAGAACCTGGTATTTCAAAGCGGTCACTCATCTAGTTACTGACCAGGCCCGACGTTGCTTAACTTAAGCTTTGATTAAAATTTTCGAGGTATTGTCCATTACACAACTCGCATATTTACGGCTACAGCACCTGGTATTTCAAAGCGGTCACTCATCTAGTTACTGACCAGGAAAGACGTTGCTTAACTTAAGCTTTGATTAAAATTTTCGAGGTATTGTCCATTACACAACCCGCATATTTACGCTTACAGCACCTGGTATTCCCAAGCGGTCACTCATCTAGTTACTGACCAGGCCCGACGTTGCTTAACTTAAGGTTTGATTAAAATTTTCGAGGTATTGTCCATTACACAACCCGCATATTTACGCTTACAGCAGCTGGTATTTCAAAGCGGTCACTCATCTAGTTACTGACCAGGCCCGACGTTGCTTAACTTAAGCTTTGATTAAAATTTTCGAGGTATTGTCCATTACACAACCCGCATATTTACGCTTACAGCACCTGGTACTTCAAAGCGGTCACTCATCTTGTTACTGACCAGGCCCGACGTTGCTTAACTTAAGCTTTGATTAAAATTTTCGAGGTATTGTCCATTACACAACCCGCATATTTACGGCTACAGCACCTGGTATTTCAAAGCGGTCACTCATCTAGTTACTGACCAGGCCCGACGTTGCTTAACTTAAGGTTTGATTAAAATTTTCGAGGTATTGTCCATTACACAACCCGCATATTTACGCTTACAGCACCTGGTATTCCAAAGCGGTCACTCATCTAGTTACTGACCAGGTCCGACGTTGCTTAACTTAAGCTTTGATTAAAATTTTCGAGGTATTGTCCATTACACAATCCGCATATTTACGGTTACAGAACCTGGTATTTCAAAGCGGTCACTCATCTAGTTACTGACCAGGCCCGACGTTGCTTAACTTAAGGTTTGATTAAAATTTTCGAGGTATTGTCCATTACACAACCCGCATATTTACGCTTACAGCACCTGGTACTTCAAAGCGGTCACCCATCTCGGTATTGGACAGGCCTGATTAAAAATTTCGAGTAATTAACCATTATACTACCCGCACATCAACGCATACAGCACTTGGTATTCCCAAGCAGTCACCCATCTAGGTACTGACCAGGCCCGATGTTGCTTAATCTTCGATAAAAAAATTCGAGCAATTAACCATTATACTACCTGCAAATCAACGTTTACAACACTTGTTATTCCCAAGTGGTCACCCATCTAGGTACTGACCAGGCCCGATGTTGCTTAACTTAATATCTGATTAAAAATTTCGAGCAATTAACAATTATACTACCCTCACATCCAAGGTTACAGCACCTGATATTCCGAAACGGGCACCCATCTAGCTACTGATCAAGCTCGTCGTTGCTTAACTTAATCTCCGATTAACAATTCCGAACCATTATCCATTACACAACCCGAGCATCCATGCTTACAGCACCTGATATTCCGAAGCGGTCACCCATCTAGCTACTGACCAGACTCGTCGTTGCTTAACGTACATGAACCAATGTTAAATATCTATAGCATCTTTATTAAGGTATTAAAATGTGTGGATAAATAAAAAAAAAAAAAAAAATTAAAAGTGATTTGAAGCAATTGAACGTCTATTTGATGGCACAATGATTTACTAATAAAGTGTTTATGCCACGCATTTTGTCTGTATACAATTTTTAGTAAATTATACATTTCATAAGGCTGTGTTCTAAAGCTTACACAGGTCACCGGAATGATCTACGAATTTTAACTTAAACCTAATCTTTTAAACCCGTTTCCTCAAAAAACAGCAACGAGTTAAAAAAATAAAATCTATTTTGTGTCGTTATCATGTCAAACTACATATTTCAAAATGAGTGCCATACCACTTTTTCAAAATTGATTAATTATTATTATTATTATTATTATTATTATTATTGTCTCATCTTCAGCACGGTTTTTCATTTTCAACTGGTGATGTAGATTTGTATGTGTTTTCCATCTCGCAGATCAACCTCAAACATATATTACGCGGAATATTTGAAGATCCTAGAAATGCAGGCATCTGAAGCGATATGTACTTGGCATTATTCTGATTTTCTTAAGTCTCTAAGTTCGATGGTATACCAGTACTGGGATATGACGATAAACCACACCCAAGCGTCCTGGGTATGACGATAAACTACATCCGCGTCCTGGGTATGGCGATAAACTACATCCGCATCCTGGGTATGGCGATAAACTACATCCGTATCCTGGGTATGGCGATAAACTACATCCGCATCCTGGGTATGGCGATAAACTACATCCGCATCCTGGGTATGGCGATAAACTACACCCGCATCCTGGGTATGACGATAAACTACATCCGTATCCTGGGTATGACGATAAACTACATCAGCGTCCTAGGTTAGACGATAAACTACCTCCGACCGACAACAAGGTCTCTGATCAGGAGGTTTTGAAGAGCGTAGAACCACCTCTTAATTGCTGGTGTTCCCAGGTCCACTCTAACCAGCTATACATTTTTGAAAAAAAAAAAAAATGACCTGCAATACATTTAAAAAAAAACAAACTACCAGCTATACATTTAAAAAATACCAGCAATACATTTTTGAAAAAAAAAAATTAACTGGAATACATTTTTGAAAAAAAAAAAATTACCAGCAATACATTAAAAATCTACATTGGCATTTAATGATCCACAGTGGTTGATATGCCATAAAACCCAACCAACCAACCGAATCTATCCTAAAAATGTGGTCGTCATTAAATAACCCATTGAGGTTGATATGCCGTTAAACAAAATAAACCAAACCAATCTAAACCAAAGAATAAATATTCTATTCATACAAATCTATCCTAAAAATCTTGTCGGCATTAAATAACTCATTGAAATTGATATACCGTAAAACAAAATCGACCTGTCCTAATAAGGGATAACCATATTTCAGAAATGATCATAATCAAAGAATAGAGATATTCGCAGTATAATTATTTCAATGGAATAATCATATACATGGAATAATCAGACCTCAGAAAGAATAAAAAATAAGGTATATGTCAGAAATAATCTGCCTATATTTCTGAGATGAGTTATTATGTACACTATTTACATTATTCGGACTATTGTCCTCATCTTTGTAGCCATATTTATTACAACGTTTCGGCCCTTCAGTATCTGTCTATATTTCTGAGATGAGGTATTATGTACACTATTTACATTATTCAGACTATTGTCCTCATCTTTGTTGCCATATTTATTACAACGTTTCGGCCCTTCAGTATCTGTCTATATTTCTAAGATGACGTATTATGTACACTATTTACATTATTCGGACTATTGTCCTCATCTTTGTTGCCATATTTATTACAACGTTTCGGCCCTTCAGTATCTGTCTATATTTCTAAGATGAGGTATTATGTACACCATTTACATTATTCGGACTATTGTCCTCATCTTTGTTGCCATGTTTGTCACAACGGTTCGGCCGTTCTACGCTCCGGCCTTCTTCAGGTTGTTAGAATGTCGAAGTGAATCCTTTATTTCGCTCACTGGGGTAGACTGTTCTAGTTCCACGTGCCATGTCTAATGGATGTCAGTTATCGGTTAATTCCTCTCTCTAAGTTCTCCACAACCTTAACCAGTTATTGAACTCACACTATTTGGGTCCTGTCACTGGATATAACTAACGCCTTTATCCACTCAAGGACACATGGTACAGTGGATAAAGGCCTTGGTTAGATCCAGTGACAGGACCCAAAGACTGTGAGTTCAATACCCATTTAAGGCAGTGGTGAATTTGGAGAGGGGAATTAACAGGAGATAACTGATAACTGACATCCATTTAACATGGAACGCTGTAATAAATATGGCGACAATAGTCCGAATAATGTAAATAGTGTAAGAAATAATCGTGTAAAGATGAGTCATATTCAAGGAATACAGTTATTCAAGGTTGTCATATAGGAAGAAAATGAGTAACTACCGACACCAAGGTTCGAGCGTGACATTCTGGATTTATGAATATATGTTTTCCGCCAGGTGTATCAATAACGGTGTCAGGCTACTGACTGCCGTGATTATTGAGTGGAACTATCCAGTCGAATTATAGTGAATTATTATGCGTTCATGATTTGGGTGTTATTAATACTGTTTTATTTTAACATTGAAGTCTTGAGTCAATTATTAACGGCCACCGTACGCCACGAAAAAGATATAATCCTTTAAAGGAATAATCTTATCTGGGGAATAATTGCATCTGAGAATTAATGTTATATAAGGCATAACCATATGTCAGTAATTATAGTGTCAGGAATAACCATATTCAAGGAATAACCATAACGTTTGTAGAAATAAACTGACCCAAAGACCCATTTAGTCTCGTGGATAAAAGCGTTAGTTAATTGAGCCAAATGTGACTTGACCGAGAGTGGTGAGTTCAATAATTGTTCATGGTAGAACAAACGCTTGGAGAGTTGAGTTACTGAAGGAAAATGATTGAAACTGAGATACCCAAAGCCATTGTACGTGGAATTAGAACAATATATCCCGGTGGACGGAATAAAGGATTCGGTTCGAAATTCCAATCACCCGAAGAAGGCCGGAGCGTACAAAGGCCGAAACGTTGTGAATATGGCAATAAAGATAAGGACAACAATTCGAACGTTGTAAATAGTTACAATAGCCCATCTCAGAAATAAAGACAGAAACGAAACTGAAGTAGGAGCAAGAAACCTCGCCATGGTTAATTCAAATAAAAATGAATAATGTATTTATTTGGGGAATTATTTGATTAAAATTTAATGATGCATCTCTTCGGCAGTTTTTCTCATAAAAATATTCAAATAAATTTAATAAAACTGGTTGAAAATGTAAAATTATTTTAATCTGCTGTTCGTTTTTAGCTATGGCGTTTTGCTGAATTTTGACATTAGACAATTGACGGTTAATGAAGGAACGTAGCTATATTTGCCAAAATAAAAACAATAAAAAAAATGTTTTTATAAAAATAACAGCGTAAACGAAATGGTAAAAAAAAACCCCAAAAAACGAAAGAATATTTCTTTAAAACAATCCTTTCTCGTAGAAAATCTTAAAGAGACTACAGATGAATGACTAACTTAAAGAAATATTAAAAAAAAAGAAGAAGGAAATAAAAGAAATAAATAAAATGGGAAATAAAGAAGGAAATAAAGAAGATAAAAAAGGAAAATAAAGACGGAAATAAAGAAGGAAATAAAGGAGAAAATGAAGAAGAAAAAAGGAAATATAGATGAAAATGAAGAAGGAAATGAAGAAGTAAATAAATAAAGAATAAAAAGGGAAAGAAAGAAGAAAAGAAAAAGGAAAATGAAGAAATAAATAAAAAAAAGAAATAAAGAAGGAAATGTATAGGAAATAAAAAAATAAAAACCAATAAAAAGTAAATGAAGAAAGAAAAAAGAAGGAATTGAAGAAGGAAATAAAAAACGGAAATGAAGAAGTAAAAAAGAAGAAAATAAAGAAGGAAAATGAAAAAGTAAGTGAATAAAGAAAGAAAGAAAGAAAGAAGGAAAAGAAGAAATAATTAAAAAAGGGAATAAAGAAGAAGTGAAGAAGGAAATAAAGAAGGAAATAAAAAGAAAATAAAGAAAGAAAATACAAAAGCAAATAAAAAATGAAATAAAGAAGAAAATAAAGAAGGAAATAAAAAAGGAAATACAGAAGAAAATAAAGAAGAAAATAAAAGGGGAAATAAAGAAATAAAGAAAGAAGGAAATAAAGAAGGAAATAAAGAAGGAAATAAAAAAAGGAAATAAAGAAATAAATAAAAAAGGAAATAAAGAAGGAAATAAAGAAGGAAATAGAAAGAAGTGAAGAAAGAAATTAAGAAGGAAATTAAAAGTAAATAAAAAGAAAGTAAGGAAGAACATAAAGAAGGTAATGAAGAAGGAAATAAAAAAGGAAATGAAAAAAGAAATGAAGAAGAAAATGAAAGAAGAAATAAAAAGAAAATAAAGAAGGAAATGAAGAAATAAAGAAGGAAATAAAAAAGGAAATGAAAAAAGAAATGAAGAAGAAAATGAAAGAAGAAATAAAAAGAAAATAAAGAAGGAAATGAAGAAATAAAGAAGGAAATAAAAAAGGAAATGAAAAAAGAAATGAAGAAGAAAATGAAAGAAGAAATAAAAAGAAAATAAAGAAGGAAATGAAGAAATAAAGAAGGAAATAAAAAAGGAAATGAAAAAAGAAATGAAGAAGAAAATGAAAGAAGAAATAAAAAGAAAATAAAGAAGGAAATGAAGAAATAAAGAAGGAAATAAAAAAGGAAATGAAAAAAGAAATGAAGAAGAAAATGAAAGAAGAAATAAAAAGAAAATAAAGAAGGAAATGAAGAAATAAAGAAGGAAATAAAAAAGGAAATGAAAAAAGAAATGAAGAAGAAAATGAAAGAAGAAATAAAAAGAAAATAAAGAAGGAAATGAAGAAATAAAGAAGGAAATAAAAAAGGAAATGAAAAAAGAAATGAAGAAGAAAATGAAAGAAGAAATAAAAAGAAAATAAAGAAGGAAATGAAGAAATAAAGAAGGAAATAAAAAAGGAAATGAAAAAAGAAATGAAGAAGAAAATGAAAGAAGAAATAAAAAGAAAATAAAGAAGGAAATGAAGAAATAAAGAAGGAAATAAAAAAGGAAATGAAAAAAGAAGAATGAAATAAAAAAAGAAATACTAAAGGAAAGGAAAGAAAAAAAAAGAAAGAAACGAAGAAGGAAATAAACAAGGAGATAAAGAGAGGAATAAATGAAATAAACATGGATATAAAAAGTATATAAAGAAAGGAATGAAATAAAGAAAAAAATAAAGAAGGAAATAAAAAAGGAAATAAAGAAGGAAATAAAAAAAGAAATGAAAGAGAGGTACTAAAAAAGAAAGAAGGAAAAATGTTGGATTTAGATTATGTCGCTGATGATAGAAAATAAAAGAAATAAACAATGTTATGAATGAAATAGAAAAATGAACGGAAAGAAAAAAGACAGACAGGATTAATTAAAGAGAATAATTAAGAAAGGAAACGCAGAAAGAAAAAGTGTAGAAAAAAGAAGAAAAAAATGAGTGAGGGAGACAGGAACTCCAAAAAGAATAAATAAAAGAAGAAAGAAAAGAAGTAAGGAAAAGTAAAAGGGGAAAAAAATAAAGGAAAAAGAAAGTATCAAATTGAAGGAAGACAAAAGAAATATTGAAGAAAACTTTAGAGAGAAGAAGCTACTAGAAAAAGAAAAAAGAAAAAGAAAAAAAAAACAAAAAAAATTAAGAAAAGAAATGAAAGGGATAAAAATGAAACAGAAAACAAATAAAAGAAAGAAAGAAAAAAAAAAGCAGAGAGATATCAGATTGAATGATTTGATTTTTGACGGCTTATCAACCCTTTCGTGGTTAATTCAATGCTGAAACATATTTTGGACTGTAAGAATAAGGCGTAAGAATTTTGGACTGTAAGAATAAGGCGTAAGAATTTTGCGTGTGAATATTACATTAGCAATATATATATTTTTAAGAGAACAATGACTTTTCCATATACTATTTAACCCATAAGTGGGGGAGAGGAGATGGATGTAGAATCACCCAAGGGTATTTGTGCGAAAGAGAATGTAACGAACCCGACTGAAATTAAAACTACAATTCTGAGTGTTTATCAATCTATGTTCACTGTTACATATATATATATATATATAGATAGATAGGATTAACTTTTCGAGACAAATTAATTACGGTCATAATCTCTATTTTTTTTTCTTTGAATTCTACAGCAGCGAACTCCTGCAAATCCAAGTCGAAACCCAGAAACTTCGCTTTTATTGAAACGACACGAACCATTAAACTACGTTGGGGTACCCTAATGATAGAGAAAGTGAAAGCAAAGAGTATAAAGTTGATGAGGAAGAAGTGAGGAAAGGAAAGAATGAATAAAAAGAAGTGGAAAAATTGTAGAAAAGGGGGAATGGTGAGAAAAGTATATGTATATATATATATATATATATATATATATATATATATATATATATATATAAGAAGAAAGAACAGTAAGATATATAATCCGGTGTTCTTATATTAGGTGCAAGAATAATGACGTAATAATGTCGTTTTTTGACGTATTTCTTAAGGTCAAAAAACGACATTATTACGTCATTATTTTTGCACCAAACTAATAGATATTTTTATTTTTACAAAATAGTGCTCGATGTAAATTTACAGACCATTAATATTATAAATTAATGGATTTAAAATATGGTTCTAACCATGGGAGCTAAAAAAGATCATAATTCACGTTTCCAAGGAAATTATGATTTTTTCCTGTGCCTTTAAAATCCAGTAATAAATAAGTTTCTCCAAAATTCGCTTGAGGATGAAATGGAACTAATGTCTTTAATTTAATTACAAAATTAAATTCAAAGCTTTTAGCTTCCATTTTTGAAACATGGTTAGAATTGTGTAGCGAAAAAAATCCATATTTTAAATCAATTAATTTATAATATATATATATATATATATATATATATATATATTAGGTTGGTGCAAAAATAATGACGTAATTTTAAATTTTAAATCTTAAATTCAAATATAAGATAACCTAAAAACTTTTAAAATATTATCGAAAAAAATTATAAAGTAATATCAAGAAAAGTATCGAAAAACATTTCGAAATAAAACAAGATTTAAAAGTAATAATAATATTATTTTTATAATATCATAATATATATATATATATATATATATATATATATATATATATATATATATATATATATATATATATATATATATATATATATATATATATATATATATATATATATATATATATATATATATATATATATATATATATATATATATATATATATATATATTATGAACGGTGGAACGCAGGTTCGATTCTTGCCAGGGAGTACATTTTCTTTATTAAGATTTCCGAATACGCAAGCCGATAGACCTAATAGTCACTCTATAAAGAAAGAAAATAAGGGGTATATTTCAAATACTAGTATCCACTAAGTAATATATATATATATATATATATATATATATATATATATATATATATATATATATATATATATATATATATATATATTTGACAACTACAATACATTAGATACATGAGTTTTCTAAATAAGTTAAATCTTAACATCCCTAAAATAAAAAAAAAAAGATTGAATTTTCCTTAACTCCAAAATATCAAATTTATCTGGACTTATAAATTAAGTAAATCAATTTATAAAAAGTTATTCTTAGCATCGCTTGATAATGGAACGGAACTTTGTATTTTAAGTTTAATTTTTATGATTGAATTTGAAATGAAGTTCAGTTTTGAAACTTGTGAATTTCGGTGTTGCGATGAGAATACATTTTGAAAAAAAAAACCAAAAAAAACAATTAAAATATTATGCTCTACTCTTGTATCGAGCACTGATTTTAAAAATAAAAAAGAAATGCTAAGAACTCTGAATTATAAATATCATTCTTCTTTCCTATTCTTTTAATATATATATATATATATATATATATATATATATATATATATATATATATATATATATATATATATAATTTATTCGGAAATTATGACATAAATATGTAATAAAATCACTACAAAAATAGCCATTTTGTTTCAACAGTCTTATCAAGTGATGTTATTAATTTACTTTGCCGATTTTCAACAGTTATTTAACATCATCACTTGATAAGACACCAGAAGTGTTGAAACAAAATGGCTATTTTTGTAGTGATTTTATTACATATTTATGTTATAATTTTAGTTTAAAATATATTTGAACTCCCCTGTATTGAGCACTCTTTTAAGAATAGTATTTTTTGTTATTAGAATTTATTCCGTATACACCAATCCTATACTTGGGTGTATATATATATATATATATATATATATATATATATATGTATATATATATATATATATATATATATATATATATATATATATATATACATAGACACATGGCAGGATGTGTGTGTGTGTAACGAATGCACAGCCGCAATTTTCGCACCAAAATTTACATGCACATGCTCCAAGTTAGCGGGAAGGCCGAGACCGATTTTGCATTTCCCAACTCCCATCGATAGTGGAAATGATCGATTTTTTCATGCTTCTACGGCAGTTTTCATGTAGTTTGAGGCGATTTTCTACTGGCCAGCGTGAGAGCCAACAGCTCACTGACACGAATGTTAACTAGCATGCTATCATGCAAAAAAAATCGATAGCTGCATTCGTCACAACTGGGAAAATTTAAATCTGCATGGCACTTTACTCCAATTGGCTCATTCGCTTGCTTAAACTCAACGTTGATTCTGATTCCGCAGAACTGGGTTGGGTGTGAAAAAGTATTTGTTGTTAACATTCTTTTTTCATTCGGTTTTTCCAGTTACGAGTCCTTTTTTAAAGCTGATCGTTTTGTATTCATTTTGTTTAGTTCTTTTTTCGTAACAGATTTAATGTTTAGTATAGAGCTTAGAAAAAATTCGCAGTGTAAGATAGGCAAGAAGTAAAACATGTAGCAACATCAGCACTACAAAGGGCACCCCTTTAAAGGCAAGGAAGGGCAAACATATTTTAAGTCAAGTGATAGCAATTGCTGTATGAGTCGTACAATTTTTGAATCAAGCACGGGCAACGCCGGGCCATGCTGCTAGTACAGTATTAATTATAGGTTTATAAAAAAATCAGACAATAAGACATTAACGACCAACGTTCCATTTTTGAGATGCTAGGTGTTAAATTATAAAGATAGGAAATGAGTTCAGCAGATATACAAAAATAAAAAGGGGTGTAAGACAAGGATGCGTCTTCTTATCAAACTTTTCAATCTATACGGCAAGACCACTCTGAGAGAATTAGAAGTCCTACCAGGATTCATTATTGGCGGCCATAATTTTGACAACATAATACATCCCGATGACACAGTGTTGATAGCAGACAGAGAAAGGAAACTACAAGAACACCTACAGAAGGTAGTGAAGGAAAGCGAGAAGAAAGGACTAAGCATCAATTGCAAGTATATTCGCCATTGACGCCTTAGTGTGAAAGGATTAAAATAATATTCCTCTATTAATTTCGTTTTGACACTTCTTCTTCTTCTTCTTCTTCTTCTTCATCTTGTTCTTCCTTTCCACTTCTTCTTCTTCTTCTTCTTCTTCTTCTTCTTCTTCTTCTTCTTCTTCGCTTCTTTTTCTTCTTCTTCTTCTTCTTCTTCTTCTTTTCTGCTTCTTCTTCTTCTTCTTCTTCTTCTTCTTTTCTGCTTCTTCTTCTTCTTTTCTGCTACTTCTTCTTCTTTCCACTTCTTCTTCTTCTTCTTCTTCTTCTTCTTCCTTTCTGCTTCTTCTTCTTCTTCTTCTTCTTCTTCTCTGCTTCTTCTTCTTCTACTTCTTTTTTTCTTCTTCTTCGTACGGATTTTTGAATCAAGAACGGGCAATGCCGGGCCATGATGCTAATATATATATATATATATATATATATATATATATATATATATATATATATATATATATATATATATATATGCTCTACTTTCGTATCGAGCACTATTTTTAAAAAATAATAACAAAAATACTAAGGAACTTTGGATTATTTACCAAACCAGTTTCTTTCCTATTTTCTACAATATTTTCACACACACACACACACACACACACACACACACACACACATATATATATATATATATATATATATATATTAGTAGAATTATTATTAAAAGTAAACGAACACAGGTGTCTTATTATATTTACTTAACCTTCTTGATTCCGTATTTATTGATCGAGCCATCACAAAAAAAAAAAAAAGAAAAAAAAAATCCAGACAATGCAAGAGAGACCGATGATTATGATGGTTTATCGCCAGGCTGTCACTATAAACCCCAAATTTTGATGAAGCTCACGAATATTCTCCCGCTGAAAATTCTACTGTTTCCGGACATTTATTTCGTTTTGTTTTTCTTAAAGCTGTCACGTTTCTCTGAAAGCCATGAAAGGAAATGCTTTCCATCCAAGAAGAACAAAACGAGAAAAACAAAATGAAGACGCCTTGGCGCCAATTCCTTTCAGCGTTACATTTTTACGATCGTCGAAGGCATATTCATTTGGATGGGTTTGGCAACGCTCAAGATCTGGACGACATGATAAAAAAAAAATTCTTTGCCTTTCTTGGGAATAGGAAGCGTCTGAAACATCGAATTCTATCAGGGAAGGAAAGAATTTGAATTTGGAAAGTTTTATTTTTTATTTTCTTTTGTCCGTCATCCAAGTGACTGAAAGATTTCAAACACCTTCTCCCTATCTAATCATCTATGTCTCATTCTGTTCATTATCTATCTATCTATCTATCTATCTATCTATCTATCTATCTGATCTATCTGATCTATCTATCTATCTGATCTATCTATCTATCTATCTATCTATCTATCTATCTATCTATCTATCTATCCCGGTCTATTCATTTTCTTTCTTTCTTTCTTTCTTTATCATCCTGTTCATTATCTATCTATCTATCTATCTATCTATCTATCTATCTATCTATCTATCTATCCCAATCTCTTTATCTCTCTCTGTCTCTGTCTCTGTCTCTGTATGTCTATCTATTTATCTAAGTTTGTCCATATATATATATCTACCTATATTTCTGAGATATTTATTGTTTTTAAGGACACATGGCACAGCGGATAAAGGGGTTAGTTAGATCCAGTGATAGGACCCAAAGAGTTGTGAGTTCAATACCTGGTTAAGGCAGTGGAGAACTTGGAGAGGGGAATCAACAGGAAATAACTTAGACAAGGCACGTGGAGCTAGAGCAGTCTACCCCAGCGGGTTAAAGAGTTCAATTTGACATTCCAACCACCTGAAGAAGGCCAGAGCGTATGACGGCCGAAACCTTGTGATGGCAATATATATGGCAACAAAGATAAGGACAATAGTCTGAATAATGTAAATATTCTCCATTATCTATCTATCTATCTATCTATCTATCTATCTATCTATCTATCTATCTATATATCTTTCTATCTATCTATCTTTGTTGGTCCCTATTTATCTATGTCTATTTATTTATCTAAGTTTGTCCATATCTATCTATCTATCTATCTATCTATCTATCTATCTATTAGGTTGGTGACAAAATAATGACGTAATAATGTCGTTTTTTGACGTTAAAAATACGTCAAAAAACGACATTATTACGTCATTATTTTTGCACCACCCTAATATCTTTCTATCTATCTATCTATCTATCTATCTATGTCAGTCTCTTTATATATATATGTATGTATGTATGTATGTATCTATCTATCTATCTATCTATCTGTTGTGGAGTAAACAGTTCCCCACGGTGACTATATGAATTAGTCCATTAATATAAAGATCTCCAGATTAGAGGTAAGACTGGTAGCCGTTTTAGAGTTCGTCTTTGGACTAACTCATACAAGCGTCACGGCAAGTAGCTAAAGCATTATGCATAGAGATTGCTTTAACTGAATCATGTTATGCAAGTAACAATGTGTTATAACCATAGCTGTAGAATAGTGGCGTTATAATGATATCTATCTATCTATCTATCTATCTATCTATCTATCTATCTATGGAGACTCGGCTGAGTAGAATAGACAAGCAAAGTGCTCGTTCCCCGCCTTTGCAGGGAATGCATAAATTTTGGACCAGCGACCAGTGTTCCCCGCGTTAAACCTAACCTTGTGTCGCATACCGTCAAAGAGAGAAGGCATGGGTAAATACCTAGCCGTTCGGAGCCAGGCAGTTCGCTGTCTGGTTTGCGACTAACAAGATCTTTGTCTTCGAGCAGAGGGTGTCTCAGTCAGGGCTCTGTCTACAGAAAAAGACTTTTGTTTTATGTGCCGTGTCCTTTCAAGACGAAGGCGATTATGGCCCTCTACCTTATCCTTTGCCTTTCAGCTCTTAATAACTTTTGTCCTTTCGTTATTTCTTCTATACCCTGTTCTGCCATTCAAGCCTATTAAATATGTCACGTGTTGCTTTCCCCTGTCCTTCTTTCTGTCTATCTCAGATTTTCCAAATTTCCTTCCTTATTTCATGTCCCAGAATTTTCAGCTGACTCTTCCTGATGTTAAGTGTAAGTTTCCTCTTTGTTTTTATTATCTTCCAAGCCTCGTCGTAGCTCACATATTCGGTTCATGGTATCCTCAGCATCCTTCTGTAGAACCCGAATTTTGTTGTTTGGAGTCTCTTCATCATCTTTGAATAGGTTGTCCAGCATTCGCTGACATACAGAAGGACAGATATTACGTAACAGTTCAGTACACTTTTCTTTGTTTCTAACGAAACTTTCCTGCTTTGTAATACTCTGCTCAGCTTTTAGAATACCTCTTTGGTCATACCGATAAGTCTTCGCAGTATCCTTCCCACCACTTGGACGAGATGTAACACAAGGTCTTTTTTAGGTGGGGATCCGAGCACGTACTTCCGGGATAGGAACAAAAATTCCCTTCAACACCGCAACCTTCGGTTGCGTTGGCTTCGGTGCGAGCACAGATCCCTCCCTCTGGTACAATGGTAGGACGCAGCCTCGGGCAGCTGTTTCCCAGGGCTGGGCACCTCTTCAGTATAATTTTCTCAGTTGTCCCTCTGTCCTTTGACAGAGAAGCCCCTGAGCGCACTCTGTCCAAGGACAGAGACGTAACTGAGAGATGATAAGTAGATGTGTACCTACTCAAAAAGAGTAGATATTTACTCCCCCCCCCAAGGTCAGGTTGTGACACAAGATCGGTTTAATGTGGGGAGCCCGAGCTCGTGCAACCGGGCAAGGAACAAACATTTCCCCGAGCGCCGGTCGGTTGCGCTGGCCTCGGTGTGAGCACCGATCCCTCCCTCTGGTGCAATGAGAGGGTGCGGCCTCGGGCAGCTGTTCTTCAGGCCTGGGCACCTCTTCTGTATAATTTTCTCAGTTGGCCCTCTGTCCTTTGACAGAGAAGCCCCTGATCGCATTTTGCCCAAATACAGAGACGCAACAGAGAGATGATAAGCCTGCAAAGTCTTCGCATGTCAGTCTCGCACTTTTCTCTGATATTTAAATTTTTGTACCTGCATGATATTAGTGTCTCTGACCTGTAAATTGAATATTTAACACCAACTTACTGGTGTTAAATATGTTTCCTCTTTGTTTTCATTCTCTCCAAAACCTCATCGTTGCTCATATGTTCGGCTCGTGGTATCCTCAGCATCCTTCTGTAGAACCACATTTCTGTTGCTTCAAGTCATCTCTTCATCTGTAAGGATATTGTCCAATACAGGACAGATATTACGTAACAGTTCAATACAATTTTCTTGGTTTCCAATGAAATTTTCCTGTCTCTTAGTACCCTGCTTGGGTTTTGGAATGTGTCTTTAAAAGTTTTTTTTTATTTCTCTCAGACTCTGTTCTGCCACCCACTTGCTCAAGCCCATTAAGTATATCACTCATTGCTTTCCCCCGTCCCTCTTTCCTGTGAGTGTCAAATTTTCCAAGCCCTCTTTCCTCATTACATGTCTCAGAAATTTCAACTGCCTCTTACTGGTGTTAAATATGTTTCCTCTTTGTTTTCATCCTCTCCAAAACCTCATCGATGCTCATATGTTCGGCTCATGGTATCCTTAAGATTCTCTGTAGAACTACATTTCTGATGCTTCAAGTCTCTTCATCTTTGAGGAGATTGTCCAATATACACTTTCATACAGGACAGATATTATGTAACAGTTCAATACAATTTTCTTGGTTTCCAATGAAATTTTTCTGTCTCTTAGTACCCTGCTTAGGTTTTGGAATGCGTCTTTGGTCATCGCAATACATCTTCAGATATTTAAAATTCTGTACCTGCTTGATTTTAGTATCCCCAACCTACAATTTGCATTTTGGGATCATCTTTTTGCTGATGACCATGCATTCCATCTTGTAGTTTATGCTTAATTCTTTCTTCTCACTCTCCTTTGCTACCTTCTGTAAGAGGTTTTGTAGATTCCTTTCTGTGTCTGCTATCAGCACTGTGTCATCTACATATCTTAGAACCACATTTCTGTTGCTTCAAGTCTCTCCATCTTTGAGGAGATTGTCCAATATACACTTTTATACAGGACAGATATTACGTAACAGTTCAATACAATTTTGTAGATTTTTTGTAGATACCTTTCCGTGACTGCTATCATCACTGTGCCATCTGCATATCTAATGTTGTGGTTGCCATTGATAAATCCTGGTAGGATTTCCAGTTCCCTCAGAATTGCCTTCCTGTATATGTTGAATAAGACCGGTGAGAAGGCACATCCTTGCCTTATACCCCTTTCTATCTTTTGTATATCTTCTGAACTCATTTTGATCCGCATTCAGGCGGTGTGCTGCCAGTAGAGATTATAATGTCTTTCCCGAATATGTCGAGGTTGCTGAGCAGCTCTAGCAGGGGTTTGTGGCGTACTTTGTCGAACCTCTTTGCGTAGTCTATAAAACAAAGGTACACGGTCCTCTGTCCGAATGCGGGGAGTAGGTAAATTTTGACCAATGACCGAGTGGAAGTCTGTCTACGGATAGAGGCTTGGTGGGTAGAACAGACAAGCTATGGGCAAATTTTGGACCAGCTGTCCGAGTGTACGCTCTCGGGTTCTCCACATTAATCCTGACCTTGTTCTGCATTCCGTCTAACTGGGGAGGCATGCGTACATACCTAGTCCGTTGGAATCATGCAGATTGTAGTTTGGCTTGTGACAGCCAAGACATCTGTTACGGCAGATAGTTACTTAGTCGGGGCTCTGTCTACGGATAGAGACTCTTAATGTGCCGTGTCCCTTCAGGAAGTAGACGATCTAGCCCTCCACCTTCTCCTGTACCTTTATAGCTCTTAATAAATTTTGTCCTTTTGTTATTTCTCCCAAACCATGTTCTGCCCTTTTAGCTCTTAATAACCTCTCTCTCTCTCTCTCTCTCTCTCTCTCTCTCTATATATATATATATATATATATATATATATATATATATATATATATATATATATATAATTTATTCGAAAATTATAACATAAATATTATAATATCCGAATAAATTATACTTCCTGAACTATGTATTGGGCACTCTTTTATGAATAGTATTTTTTGGTTATTGGAATGTATTTACACCAATCCTATACTTGGGTATATATATATATATATATATATATATATATATATATATATATATATATATATATATAAGTTATGAAGAACTTGGTAGTACTTTCTGATGATTTGGCGTCCTTTAAAAAGGCTCTGTTGAAATAAATTATTTAATGGTACCTTAAAGTTGTCTGTTTTTCTTTATATATATATATATATATATATATATATATATATATATATATATATATATATATATATATATATACAATGAATCCTAATGGACCCGGTAATACCTACCTAGGTTTCACCACATTGGATCATCAGGGTAAACTGGCTTATCCTGATGATCCCAAGATAATGTGTATTTCGTATGTCGTGTCCGAGATGTGAAGGCATGAACCGAAGGAATTAAGTAAAGTTGCAACAACTAAAATGGATAGGATATATGACTAGAAAAGGAAGAAAATTGCTGCTAAGAAAGTTGGTTCACTGTGTTGCGCGAGACAATTTTTCTCTCCAGAATCTATCTTACATATCTATAAGTCTACCATTCACCCATACTTAGAATATTGCTGCCTCATCTGGTACGGTGCTCCTGCTATTTACCTTAAGCACGTTGATGAAATCCAAAAGAGAATCAGCAATATTATCAGTCCTGATCTGGCAGCTCGGCTTCAGTCACTTTCCCATCGCTTATAGGTTCAAATGTGCCGTGAGACTGAAAAACATTTTACTGTCGATATAGCTAGATGCAGCCGCCACTGCTACCCCAAGATTTTTATTTCATGCACTTCCAGCCTATAGAAATCGCTTCCGATTTTTTGCTTCCCTGAAAACTACAATCTTCAAAAATTTAAATGCAACACCAATCGTCATCTTCTATCTTCTTGAATCCTGTTCATTTTTTGTCTTTTACCCAATCCTCCCTATTCTCAGTCTTATCTTTCACTTTCACTCTCTGTAACCCCCACCACGCGTTCTAGAGACATTTCCGTTTTTCTTGGGGTGAATTTATTAAAAAAAAAAAAAAATTCAGTCGAGCAAGATTACTACCACGACTAGGACACGCTATTCTACGTGCATATGGTCGAATCACCCTCATTGGCTTCGTATTCCATTAGTAAGGTGGAAGTTCTATTCGGATAGCTTCTTGCCACGGGGAGCTACCTCATGGAACAGACTCCCGAGATGATTCTTTCACGATTGCCACAATCTTAATCTCTTTCACTTAATTCCATTTTTTACATTATTTACATTATTCGGACTATTGTCCTCATCTTTGTCGCCATATTTGTTACAACGTTTCAGCCGTTGTACGTTCCGCCCTTCTTCAGGTGTTTGGAATGTCGAACTGAACCCTTTATTTCGTTCACTGGGGTAGATTGTTCTAGTTCCATCTGCCATGCCTCTTCCGGATGTCTCACTTTTTATTATCTCCCTTTTAATTCAACTCTCCAAGTTCTTTTTTTATTTCTTTTTTTTTATTTTTGTAAAACCTCTGCTGTAGCCAGGTATTGAACTCACAACTCTTTGGGTCATTTCCCTGGATTCTGCTAACACAGGTGACCAAAAAAAAAAAAAAAAAAAAAAAAAAAAAAAAAAAAAAAAAGCAGAAAAAAAAATGGTCATCAGAATTAAGAATTACTTCTAACTTATATTTGCTTAAAACATATATTATGTTCACTTTTTATTCAACCAATCAAGAAGGAAAAACAAATCACTAAGATTTTGCAGTGGGGTTTTTCCTTCAATTTCTCCAAATATCGTCTGCAAATGTAACAAGAAAATTTAGCGTTCTTTTTTGAGGGCTCTGATTGGTCAGAAAAATAAAAATTTGACAGTTCAAATTTCGATGTCTCTTGAGCCTCTTTTTATACGCAAAAATGCCAACTTTATTTCTACAGGAAAATAGAGGTCTGCCTCTACGGTAAAGTACGGAAAAGAGATTTTGGCTGTATTAAGATAAAAAAAAAAAATGGCGTCGGTAGTGCTAACAAATACTTGCGTGAAAAAAAAAAATCAACAACAAAAAACAACATGTGTAATATGTTTACAAACAAATTGGGTTAGGATGTTTATGATAAGAAGATTAAAGCCCGCCTACTCATTTGAGAAGAAGTGTCGACGGAAAATTTGAAGTTGCATTGGAATAGCAAACGAATTTTTAAAATCATATCACCCCATGCAAGGCCGTAAAGCTACTAAGACATAAGGGGGTTACTGAGTTTTAAAGAATAATAAAAAAAAAGGAAAACATACGGCGTAAGAACAAATAATGATAGTAATCAAAATATATAATCAAATATTAATAATAATCAGGAAGACAGTAGATGACAATTGACATTGCATTGACTATTCTCCTCATCTTTATTGTCATATTCACGAGGTTTTGATCGTTGTAAACTGCGACCTTTCTCTGTCTGTATTTCTGAAATGAGGTATTGTAATTATTTACACTAAATAAATTTAGCCGAAAACGCTTGGATGGAACAATTTCTACACATACCATGCCCCAAATTGGGGTCGCATACAGGAAAATATAAAAACAACCTTAACTGTTAGTCATTTTTAATGAAACATATATAATATTTGACTTAATCTAATCGTTCTTAACAAATGAAAATCGTGCTGAACGGGAACCTTTTCTAGGTCCTTTCACAGTAGTGCGAAGTTGACACAGGTTTCTCCACTTGAACCTACGTTTTCTTCAAACTGGCATTCCCGACGTAATCAGATTCCTAATCAGTATCTATGTTGATGACGCAACGATTTACTCCTGTCTTAATAGTAAGGTTGATAGTTCAGACAAAGTAAAAATGGCAATTGCTCTAGAAAAATGAACTCCATTCAGTTGTTAACTCGCGCAAGAAATGGCTTTGAAATTTAACACCTCCAAAACGAAACTGCTATCTTTTACACATCACAGAGAGACATTTTTGCTTCCCATCAGCATGTCCGATGCTAACCCCCAGGAGAGCAATTAAGTTCGCTTTATTGGTCTTACGTTTTGCTACGGATATGAAATGAATTATATTAAATCAATTTCAAGTTGTGCTGCTAGGAAAATCGGTTCACCGTGTCGCGCCAGACAGTTTTTCTCGCCAGAATTAATCCTAACCATTTATCAGTAGTCCGTGGATTCAATATTGCTGACGGTGTTCATTGTAGAATAAAGGATCTTAAAAGGTTTTTGGCAGATTTCAACCTTTATAAGACTCTTTATTCTATATTCAATACCATCACTTGATAAGACACCAGAAGTGTTGAAACAAAATGGCTATTTTTGTAGTGATTTTAAAACATGTTTATGTTATAATTTTTCAATAAATAAATGATATATATATATATATATATATATATATATATATATATAATAGGCATCACTGGCAGTTGTTTGAAAAGCGTTTCGCATCGCATTCAAAAAACTAAATAAATAATATGAATTTCCTTATTGTTTAAATGATTTAATAATTTAATAAATGTTTATAAATTTATGAATAAAAAATTGTTTTCATATTTATTTCTTTATAAATTGGTAAATGATAAATATTTAATTTTTCTTTCAACACGCGTCATGTTGGATTTGGTCGAGATCAAAACAAGCAAATGAAATGCGCCCAACATCACGACCTAACATGCGCAAGGGAAATATTTGCGTGGTCGTCTATAACGATTTTTACGGGCGCATCAATAACGGCAAATGCGTTCAAGAAACTTTCATTACGGATAGAATTTACTTAAAGGAACGGTTAGCTTATCTTCATACCCTGCCTGGTGGCAAACGCTGCTGGTGGCGCCAGGGGTGGCGGTCCTGCCATAGCCACCGAAACCGTGATATCACCCCTAGTCGGCGACTGATGAAGACAGGGTATCGCACGTGCTAACACACGTTGTAAGTTATATATATATATATATATATATATATATATATATATATATATAAATGAAAAACAAACCACTTTAATGTACCATTACGATAATTTATTTCGCCTAAATCCTTTTTTAAGGATTCAGGATCATCAGGTAAATCTTCCAACAACGAATTGAGAAAAAAAATCCCATTTTTTTTCTCAATTCGTTGTTGGAAGATTTACCTGATGATCCTGAATCCTTAAAAAAGGATTTAGGCGAAATAAATTATCGTAATGGTACATTAAAGTGGTTTGTTTTTCATTACATATTAGCTCTGTCCTAACATTGAGCTCTCAGGATTTCATCCTCTTTGGATTTACCAATTCGGTTTACCAAGTTCCTTATAACTTAAATATATATATATATATATATATATATATATATATATATATATATATATATATATATATAGGTCCGGAGCGTATTACCATCGAATCCCCTGAACGAGTTGGGAAGCCTAAATGGAGGTTCTGTGCAGTGCTTTAAAACCATCGCTATATTATCAACATTTGGTTTTCCTACCGCCATTTATATTTTTTCTTTTTATGAGTCGTGTCCATTTAGGACGTAGGCGAACATGGCTCACCACGACCTCCTATCCCTTGTAGCTCTCATTAAGTTTCGTCCCTTTGCCACCTCTCCTGACCAAAAACATTTTTTTAAGATTTCATGATATATAAATCAAAAGTCATAAGTGGCGACCCAGAGACGTTAGATAAAGAATTGGTCAGTATAAGTAGTACCCTACAACGTAACAACTGCACTGGGTACATGGCAGCAGCCTCCCAATACTGGGATAGGCGGGTACAAGAGGAGGAGGACAACAACACTCAGAAAACACTCAGCCTGCCTTATGTGAAGAGGTTATCAGAGAAAATACAAAGGGTCTGTGGTCCATATAACATCAGGACACCTTCAAATGCTTGACGACACTTCGCAGATATCTCTCTCGAGTGAGACCCCCCTATAGAGAAGAACATGACTAAAACTGTGTGTACGCTATCCCATGCATCTGCGGAAAGGAATATAAAGGAGAGACAGGCCGCCCCCCCTCAAGGACACAAGAACACCAGAAAGCTGTAACACGAGAGGAAGTGGAAAAATCAGGCGCGGCTGACCACATACGGAGAGAGAAGGAAAATTCGTAAATTTAAGGAATCAGCACATATGCTATGCCACAAAAATCTCCTGAGCCGACCAAGCATAGAAATAAATACAATATGGGAACCAGTAATAAGGAGTGCCAGAGAAAAGCAATGATAACAACAAAGTGGCAATATGACCTCTGGTAAAAAATGATAACAGCAAAATTGCAATATGAGGACTGGTAAAAATGGTTGCTGAAGACATTAGGTTTATAATACCCAGAAATTCATACCCAGAAGGACACATGGCACAGTGGATAAAGGCGTTGGTTAGATCCAGTGACAAACCCAAAGAGTGTGAGTTCAATACCCGGTTAAGGCAGTGGAGAACTTTCAGAGGGAAAATTAGCAGGAGATAACAGATAACTGACATCCATCAAACATGGCAGTCTATCCCAGTGAGCGAAATAAAGGGTTCAGTTCGACATTCCAACCACCTGAAGAAGGCTGGAGCGTACAACGGCCGAAACGTTGTGATACATA
>OZ010580.1:117648781-117676281 GCA_963932145.1 Acanthosepion lycidas
TTCTTTTTATCCGAGCGCTTTCGGCTATACATTTAACCATTTTCAAGGATTAAGTATTTTAACTATTAAATAAGAAATACTTTGTTGCATGTATCTTTTATAAAATGTTTCATTTTTCAAAACACGGTCAAGATATTGTGTCCATGTTCATAGTCAATATTATTAAGTGTTGTTTTTTTTGTTGTTATTAATAAGACTTCCATTATTTTAGCCTTTTTTAGCATGTAGATGATGCTATTATATTTGTGTTGTCAACAAATATGTTATGAATAGGGTCCAGTAGGTCTCCATGAATATTTAAATGAGATCTAATTGAGCTATGGTCAGAAAAGTGTAGAGTGAGTCTTCGTTAATGTTGTAGTGTGGCCTATATAATTATTTACTAATTTTGATTGATCAGGAGTACAATTCCTTAATTGGCATTTAAATTCGAAATTAATATTTGCCATACTTAATTTTCTTCTAAGCGGTGAATTATTATTTTTAACTATCAGGTTAGAGGTTTTAAAGTTTTTGTAATAAATAATTAATCTAATTTTTTTTTGTTATTGTCAACTGGTGTTATGCATTTTTTAGATTGTTCTTAATTCTGCTTTCGTCTTGTTTAGAAATTGTATAAAAAAACTAGATAAAAGGACCTTGTCTGTTTTATTCAGTGAAATGTGCATATATATATATATATATTGTTTTAATCAAACAATTGTGGCACAAGGCCAAAGAGGAGTGGGAAAAAGACTGGTTGACACATTCTATCCGAGATAGAGCTAATTTGATTCACGAGCCATTCATTCATTACAATTTGCTCATTCAACACAAAAACTGACCACTCGCTATTCAATATTACTTGTACCACAATACCACAAATGTAGAAGGCGCCTAAAAACACCATGACAGAAAGTTTCAATATTTAGAAATGTCGGCATATATATATATATATGCCGACATATCGTCAGATTTAAACCAAAAAATATCAAATAAAAAAACGTCTCGTCACATGTATGCTATGACTGTTCATATAGAAGAGAGAGAGAGAGAGAGAGAGAGAGAGAGAGAGATGGACAGAGAAATAGATAATGAGAGAGACAGAGAGAGTGAGAAAGTTATATATATATGTAATGGGTGTCGTCACGACTTCTTTCTTAATATATCATCTTTTAGCCTGTGTGAATTGTCCATCACTTTGATCCGTACTGGTTAACGAGCAAATTTCATTAACCATAATCAGTTAATAGTGAGTTCGATACAACACAGATGGCTTTATACGACAGAATGGGTGTCATCACAATATTCTATGAAAATATATTTACATGGTGTGTGTGTCTGTGTCTATGTATAAATATATATATATATATATATATATATATATTATCAATGATTATCGGGATGCGACCCATTATACATACATACATATATATATATATATATATATATATATATATATATATATATATATATATTGAATAAATTACAGACATTGTGTCTTCTAATTTTTAGCAAGATCCGTTCATACTCACGAATAACCTTCCGTGTATTGATATCAAAGGATGAGATAAGTGGGCTATAAATGTTTAAATTTATTTTATTTTAATTTCCCAAGTACTTTCGATCTTCTTCTAAGGTCATCTTCAGGGGTGCAAGTGGAATTGAAAGCAGATCGAAAGTACTTGAGAAATGAAAATAAAAGAAATTTAAACTGCTATAGCACATTTCTCTCATCCTTTAACATGAATACACGGAAGATTATTCGTGAGTATGAACGGATTTTGTTGAAAATTAGCAGACATAATGTATGTAATTCATTCAATCAGACATGCCTAAAAGACAATTTGCTGCCTAAATACACAAATATATATATATATATATATATATATATATAATTATTTATTTAAAAATATGATTCTAACACGCTACATAAGAGTTGTCATGTTTCAAAACAAGAGCCGAAAACTTCAATATAATTATTTGAATTAAATTGAATTAAAGTACTAAGCTCTGTTCCATCTTCAAGCGAATTTAAAAAAAAATCTATTTTTCAAAAATAATGACTAAAGAACTTTGGATTATTTACCTAACGAGTTCTTTCCTATTTTCTATATATTTTTACATATATATATATATATATATATATATATATATATATATATATATATATAGAGAGAGAGAGAGAGAGAGAGAGAGTTATAGAGAGCGACATAAATAGATACGTAGTGTTTTAAACAAGCAACTTGAAAAGCTTTCAAATTTAATTGTTTCTTTAAGCTGCAGTCCCTAATATATTTACGACGGTAAATCTGATTATTACTTTGATGCGGATCGCACCACAGTAATAATCAGAATCTAAAATTATGAGGGAAACTACTAAGACATTTTCGTGAATTTTCAAAATTCAAACAAAAATTTTCACATGATCTATTTGAACAATAACTCTAACGTCGCAATATCGCACGCTCCAAAACATATTTCACTCTCAATAAATAGCATAATTAAAAAAAAATATTTTTCTCCCTACACATATTTTGTCTTATGTATTGCAAGAAATAAAAATTGCGCCCAGAAGATGACAATTTAAAATTGTTGAAAGTACTCGGTATAAGTCTTCCATCTGACATTTACTCGGATATAAGGAACAAAGTTTATAAGTTGAAGTTTATAAGCAGTAAATTCGACTTGGCCTACCGAACGCACCTTTGAGGCCGAGTCGGTTAAGGCACGTCATAGTAAATGACGGTTCCATATAGGATGCAGGTTCGAATCCTGTCAAAGGACGAATACTTTCTTTGAAAATTTCTCGGACATTCAGGCCGGTAAATGTTATTTAATACTGTTTATTATAAAAAAGAGCATTTACTTAAATACTTGTATCTATAAAAAGAACGTTAAACATGAAAATGTCTTTAATATATATATATAGAGAGAGAGATAAAAGAACACACTTATATATATATATAATTTCTTTTCCATTTCTTCGCAGCTATAAATCATTCTAACAGCTGTTGATATCAACCGAATGCTGCTATAAATAAAACGAACTAAGTTTTGTATCTCAACTGTTTGTTTATATCTAACGCACGAAGGTCTCGCCATTTTTTTTTTTTTTTTTTTTTAAACAGTCATCTGGTCTATGAAGATACCTGTTTTGTCGTCATAAAATAAATTTGACACCAAATGTTTTTTTTTTTATAAAAATCGAAAGTGACAGAATGGGTGTCGTCACGACTTCTATTAATATATACTATGGCGTAGTCTGAGCAACGCTACAATCTGCCCTCGGACAAATTAGCGCCAAGTAATGGTTAACGAGCTAGTCTGGCGGACGATTATTACTAAATCGGCAGTTCGATCCCCACAGAAGTCTTTGTATGACAGAATGGGTCTAGTCACAGGTTATATCAAAATATATCTTGTATCGTCTCTCCTCAATACGTTTTTGGGTAAATAGACGGGGAGTAATGATTAAAGAGCTATTCTGGGGTACTATTACTATTGTCTAGGGATTTAGATGCCTTTATATGACAGAATGGGTTTCGTCACAACTTCTATCAAAATATCGTCTGTATGAAATACGCCTCAGCTCAGTCCGCTTTCGAACAATTTGGCGGGTCGTAATAGTTAACGAGCTGTTCTGATTTTAATTACTGAACAGCGCATCTTGTCTTCTGTCACATTCTCACCGACGTGACGTGGCTTTTTTCTACGCGTTCTACAAATATTTTCAAGGCAACTGCTCGGAAGAGATTTTTTTTTCTGTTGCCTAGACTATATGAATTTAAGTGGGTTACTAGATTGGCAATTAGGTCTCACAGATTTACTGTTGAACTAGCTAGATGAAACTACTCTAACAGTTTGTTTTTTTTCGCACTTCCTACCTTTGGAACTCCTTTTCACTTTCTTGCTTTCCTGATATCATCTTTAACACACGTTAGTGGTCTTAGTTCTCCACAACTTCCTCTCTCCTGTAACTCTTAATAAATTTTGTCTTTCTGTCCCACCTAAACCCTGTTCCACCATCCATGTATTCAAGCCTACTAAATATGTTACGAGTTATTTTCCTCTGTTCCCCTTGCCTTCAATCTACATGTGAGTATCAGATTTTCCAAGCCTTCCTTCTTCTTTATATTCTTTAAAAACTCCATCTGTCTTTTCCTGATGTTCAGCATAAATTTCCTTTTTTGTTTCTATTTTCTCTAAAACTTTGTCGTTGTTCAAATGTTCGGTTCATGTTATTCTCAGCATCCTTCTGTAGAACCACATTTCTGTTACTTCAAGACTCTTCTTAATCTTTGAGGAAATTATCCAGCACTCATATGAGGACAGATATCACGTAACGGTTTAGTACTCTTTCCCTTGTTTTAGGCGAAGTTTTTCTATTTCTTTGTATTAGCTTTTGAAATGCTTCCTTGGCTATCCCAATATGGCTGCGGATTTCAGTGTCACACATTCAGTCCTTTGTTAGAACACTTCCCAGATATTTAAATTTTTGTACTTGTTTGACTTTGGTATCCCCGATTTATAATTTGCATTTTCGACTCACCCTTTTGCTAACGACCATACATTCTGTCTTTTAGCATTTAGTGTTTAATCCTCTCTTCTCGCTTTCCGTCACTACCTTGAGATTTTAGTACAATCTTCAAAAATTTAAATGCAACGTCAATCGTCACCTTCTGTCTTCTTGAAGTATGTTCCTTTTTTTTTTTTTGTCCTTTCATCAATCCTCCCCATTTTTAATCATCTCATTTTCATTCACTTTCACGTCATGTCACGCCCTGCTTTTTAGTGGCATTGTCGCCTTGCTTGGGGTGAAATGATTAAAAACAAAATTCTCAAGCAGTTTTAATTGAGAAAAGAACGACGATAGGGAAAAGGGATCGATTCGTTTTGTGTAAGAGTCAAAAGCACCGTGGGTGTAAACCGGCGAGCCGAGTTCAAATTACATCCAAGGTTATTACTTTGTTGTTTACATTATTCACATGCGGACTATTATCCTCATCTTTATTGTTGTAATCATAACGTTTCGGCCGTTCGAAAATTAAACTGCCTGCTGACGAGTGCTGGGTGTTTAAACCGACAAGTTCTCTACCCACAGTGAATTTGGTCTGCTGGAACCCTCAGTTTGGAATGAAGACTATATTGAATTCATTGCAAGGTTAGCTGCTAAGAAAGTTGGTTCACTGTGTCGTGCAAGACGATTTTTCTCTCAAGAATCTATCTTACATATCTATATGTTTATCATTCGTCCATACTTAGAATATTGCTGTCACATAGGGTCCGGTGCCTCTGCTATTTATCTGGAGCTCCTTGATAAAATCCAAAGAAAAATAAGCAGTATTATTGGTCCTGATCTGGCAGCTCGGATTCAGTCACTTTTCCACCGCTGTAAGGTTGCCTCTCTGTGTCTTTTCTATAAATAATTGTTCGAATGAGCTCATCACATTATTTCGTCTGATTTCTTATAATTAGGTTTGTTTTCATATTGTAAATACACATCGGGGCTAGTTTTTTAAATTGTTCTTTTATTCCCCTCCCCCACAGACAATGAATTGTGCATATGGGGACTAGTTAGGACTTCACGGAGATTTTGAGTTATTATAATGGATGAAGAACAATATTGTAGAAAGGAAAAATTAAAAAAAAAACAAGAAAGAGGAAATGAATAAAATATATATAATCTGAAATTATAATCAGCAATATTATTGGTCCTGATCTGGCAGCTCAGCTTCAGTCACTTTCCCACCTTCGTAAGGTTGCCTCTCTGTGTTCTTTCTATAAATAATTTCATGGTAATTTTTCGGATGAGCTCTTCACATTTTGTTTGGTTTCTTGTAAATAGTTTTGTTTTTATATTGTAAATACACATCGGGGCTAGTTTTTTAAATTGTTCTTTTATTCCCCACCCCCGACAATGAATTGTGCATATGGGGACTAGTTAAGACTTCACGGAGATTTTGAGTTATTATAATGGATGAAGAACAATATTGTAGAAAGGAAAAATTTAAAAAAAAAAACAAGAAAGAGGAAATGAATAAAATATATATAATCTGAAATCATAATCAGCAATATTATTGGTCCTGATCTGGCAGCTCAGCTTCAGTCACTTTCCCACCGTCGTAAAGTTGCTTCTCTGTGTCTTTTCTATAAATATTTTCATGATAATTGTTCGTATGAGCTCTTCGCTATGCTATTTAAATGTTTTGAATTTAAGCGCAGTGCTAGACTAGCGCCTAGATCTCATCAATTTACAGTTAAGCTGGCAAGATTTAGCCTCATATTTCATGCATAGTTTTTTTCTCGCACTTCTCGCTTGTGGAACCCCCTTCCAGCTCTGTGCTTTCCATCCAACTTCAATCTGCAAAAATTTAAATACAATGTCAATCGCTATCTACTGTACTCCTGGTTAGTCTTTTCTCTTTCCACTCATTATTAATGTTTCTATTCCTAATTCTTCTACACCCAGTAATCCCTTGTGTCTTAGTGGCTTTACTGCCTTGCATGGGTTGATACCAATTAAAATAAGATAGTGACTCTGAGTTCAATCCTAGGGTTGTGTATTGTTTTAAAACGGAACAAGCAATAACTGCCTAGTATTAACTAAAAATATCCCCTAGTCATCGTCAGAGAACAGTTTACCTCATACATTGAAGATAGGTTTATTCGACATTCTCTGATGGTTAAGGGAATCGACATGCACCGGATGAAGGCCGCAGGTTGCAACGGGCGAAGCGTTGTGATGAAAACAACAAAGAAGAGGAAAACAGTCCGCATGTAAATAATGATAAAGCCAGAAATTCGAGAGAATTTCTTTTTCATATTTGCTTCTTACATGGAACTTTGAAAATGAACGTTTAAATCTCCCAGTTCGCCAGCAATGAAGGACTGGTCTTGAAGAGCGTTCCTGGGTATAATGATAAACTACACCCTGCAGCATGGCCTCTGATCAGGAGATTAGAGGATGTAAGGAGCGTAGAACTAGCTCTTAATTGCTTTTGTTTTCAGGTCCACCTTGACCCGAGATGCAACCACCTTTTAAGGTCCTTTGAGCAAATCCTGAACCCCCAAACAAATACAAAACACTATGAAAATATAAAAATATATTTTATAGTAAGAATACTAGCAACAGTTTTTTTTTTTTAGTAAAAAATACTATCATGGGTCCTTACCGAGATCGACAGAATGAACTCTTCCTAACGCTTTGTATACCACGCCTTTCAAGAGAGACGAACGGTACTGAATCGAGTCACCCGCAGTCTCTGACTATGTGCGATTTCTGTCGAACTCTCTGCTTTGACAGAGAGGAACCCAGACGAAGCTTTGCCGAAGGGCAAATTTTCGTCCGGGGAGGTAGACAGGCCCTGAAACCGTCTAGGCGGGTTCAAAGGGTATATTTTTGGCCGAGCCTACGGGCTCGGAGGAACCCACGTTAAACTCAGCCTTGTGCCATATACATTCCTCATGGGGACACTGTTAAATATCGGTATTGAATCGAGTCGAGCTGATAGTAGTTCACTCTAAACCAGTCTGACAGTCATACTAACACCTTCCACATCTTGTATTATTATTTCGTGTAATATACCTTCGTTATTTCTACTCTTGTGTTCGTGTTGTTCTTCCATGGTCCTAACCTTGGACCATGACAAATACCAGCAATACATTTTTGTAAAAAAAAATTACTAATGCTCCGATCGTCCTGGGTAAGACGTTAAGCCACATCCGCGTCCTGGGTAAGACGTTGAACTACATCCGCGTCCTGAGTAAGACAAACTACGTCCAGCAGCAAGGCCACTGATCCGGAGGTTTTGAGCAGCGTGGAACCACCTCTTAATTGCTGGTGTTCCCAGGTCCACCCTGATCCGGGGTGGTAGCACTTGTTAGGGTCCCAGCTATGGGTAAATAGTTAACTATTACCAGCAATACTTAAAAAAAAAAATTATTACCAGCAATACAATTTTGAAGGAAATATATTACCAGAAACAGATTTTTGACAAAACAAAATATTACCTGCAATAAAAATTTTTGCCAGCATTAGATAACCCATTGAGATGCGACACTATTTGGCTTGCTAAAAAAAAAAAAAAAAGAAAGAAGAAAAAAAAGAAGTGCCAGAATTAAATTTAGGTGATAAGAAGCCATCACGAAAAGGACACTAAGCGGTGTTATTTTTCTGACAAAGAAAAGTGGTAAAATTTTTATTTCCATTGTCGAGAAAGGAAGATACTGGATTTAATCTGATTTATGTTACGGGGTGGGTGAAAATTCCAGGTTGATCAAATAACCTGCGAGACAGAATTCTAAAGAGATAAAAATTAATTAAGCAACCGCTGACCGAAGAACGAAAATGTCCATTGGACCACACAGAGTTACAAAAAAAAACAAAAGACTAAAACATTAGTTATCTACGGAAAGGTCGTTTGGAAAAGGCATCTGCTTTGTGTCGGAACTGGCTAGGATAGCGAAGCTATTTTATCGGATCAGTAATTGTCACCAAGAATGCAAATACGTCCAAATGGCCACCCACTTGATGCTGGCGAAAAGCTGATTGACGAATTCGAGGTGATTCGGTTAAGATAACGAATCTAGGGTGTGAGGTCCCCTCGAAGAGAAGAAGGAAAAGGAAAAGAAAAAGAAAAAAAAAGGTGAAGATAACATTTTTTCTTTGAGCAGGATTTTTTAAACCGAGGCTAGTCTGGCCGCATCCACGCCGCTGAGCGCCCATTGGCTGAATGGTGACGTGAGCGTTAGGCGGAGGTAATCATGTGAAGTAGTTGGCACTCATTGAGGGGATAGGTGTGAGATGCCACTGTGAGAGAGAGGAGAAATCCGTTGACACCCTCTGAGGGTATGGGTGAGATACCAATATGAGAACAGAAGAAGGTGGGAAGACGGAAGACTTCCAAAAATGGAAAATAATAAAATTTTCCTGACCGAAAACAAAGAAGTGGATTGTGGGTTTAGAATTATCAAGGAACCTCAAACCCCGACAAGCCTACCCCGGTTTTGGTCGGCGTCCATATAAGCAGAGTCGCAGCGAGTTAAGTGCAGTTCGAGTTCGAGTTCGAGTTCGAGTTCGAATTTGAGTTCTAGTTAAGTTGAGTGAAGTTCGCAGTTGGAGTTGCACCCGCCTCGAAGAAGCTGACTAAGATTCGCGCAAATTCCGAACTCAATTTCTAACCAAGAACAATTTATTTTTGAAAAACGACTTAAACTCACACCACCAAAACAAGTTTTACGAATATCACCTGAAGATACACCAAGAATCAGTTTCTTAAAGAACAAACAACTTAAGATGTTAAGACTCGCCTAACAAACACAAAGTGTCACGAACCCATATAGCGGGTTGGGAAGTAGATGCAGTCCTGTATTCAGCAACCATATATAAAATATTGTTATCCTTTTGTAACACATTTGAACTTTTCGAGTTATTATTTTCTTTTCTTTTACATATACTTGTGCGATATCACCCTTATTCGAACTCGACTTGCATTACGGCCCGGTGACTGATTGATTTCGTCTGCCTAAGATCAATTCACAACGTGGGTAGGTTAGACTGGAAATCAAAGCAGTTACTTCGGTAACGAGACGTTGGAAGCGAGCTGGGAACGACAAAGCTGATACCGAATCTAACCAGATTCCCATCCGAATCACCAAAAGGTTAGAACGTCACATTTGGTGCGGCGACCAATACCAAGCCAGTTGGTCGTCACAGGACAGGATAGTACGACGGACGCGGCTAGGCAGACGTCACATTTGGCGCAGCGACACTGGAGGGACGTCACAGAGGTTGATATGCCGTAAAACAAAATAAGAAAATTAAATTTGGGTATCAAATGACCCACAAAGTGTTGATATGCCGTAAAAGAAAGAAACAGAGAAGTACCAGTTGAAGAAGAGAGAGAGAACGCTGGAAATTAATCACTATGACCTCAAGAATTGATATTCAGAAACCAATCTAATATGTTTTCACCACTTTCGAGTTGACCCTAAATTCTAACTAACTAAAGGTTGCATACTCAAAGAGGTTTCTTGCTTTGAGCGTTTTTTGGGATTCAAGTTGACCCCAAACCTTAAGTGAAATATATATGATCCATGGTTAAAATGAACGGTTCTTTAAACTGCTACACAAATTACCTGACGCCTCCTGTCGCGCCCTATCTTCACAAGAATCAGATCTGACCCAAAATAGATCATTGTTGCCATCTCCAGACCTGGAGCTGCACGATCCTCTCTTCCCAGAATCCAAAAGCGTTTACGTGGCCTTTTAGATGATAAATTATCTTCCACCCTACAACCACTTTCCCCACAGACGCATCATCGCAAGTGTATCGCTACTCTATTTACTGTCCAGACCTTTACCATGAGCCGTCATGCCATTTGTTCTAGGGCAAGTCGATTTCGAAACCATAGTATTGCACTCAATTAGAAAGTTGGAGTTTCACATGATAATTAATACCACAAAATATTTTTTTCGAAATTGTTCCATTTTTTTTGAGGAAACTTTAAGATTAAGCTTAGTTTCAGAATCTTAACATTGCAATTTAATTCCGGTGATTAATAAAAGCCTTATAGCACCGCCTTATAAAATTTATGGAGCTTTATAAATTTTATATGGACAAGGTGCATGACACATGCTAATTATTAATTAATCATTGTGCTATTACATAAGATCTTGCTTCAAAGTGAAATTATACTAAACACTTTAGCTATATTACGATGTATTAGGTTGGTGCAAAAATAATGACGTAATAATGTTGTTTTTTGACGTTAAAAAATACGTCAAAAAACGACATTATTACGTCATTATTTTTGCACCAACCTAATAATATGTTAACCTGCGAAACCTGCGAAAATTAAGTATTCTGTATATTTCTCAGATGATCTTTAAAACTAAATGCTCCAAAATTGATAAAAAAAAAATATGAATTTAATTTTTAGTGACGGTGCCAAACGACGTCAAACCGCAGCTTTTACACCGAGTGTAAATGTTGATTTTCTCAGAAATGTGGAAAATCAACCTGTCCAAAATACACAAGGTCGAACGATTCTCATACTCTTCATATTCCGTTAGTAAGAAGGAAATTCCATTCGGAAGGTTTTTTGCAAAGTGCCACTGATTTGTGGCACAAACTCTCGAGGGGATACTCCCCCCGATTATTCGAGTTTACGGCCACCCGTTTGTTGACCATGTTCGCCAAGTCTACGAATATAGAATACAGCGCAGTGCGTAATCTGTTCAATAGAACAACGTTAAAGATTAATACTCACGAGTTAGACACTCTACTGGATCTGACTATATCGCCAATACTACCAGTAGCTCTTCCGTAATTCTTCAGTCTTCGATATCAGAGGTTGGCAGTGAATGTTCGGAGAAAAAACAAAATGTCTGCCTTTATACACGTCGCATTGAATATTTTGAGCCAATGTTGTGGTAAACCCTCCTACAGTAGAAGGAACTCTTCCTCCTCTCATAAATACTTACTGCGAGACTTCCTAGCAAGAGTCGTAGAGCAGTCTCTGACTGTGTGTGACTTCTGTCGAACTCTCTACTTTGGCAAAGAGAGGAACCCGGACGAGGCTTTGCCGAAGGGCAAAGATTCGTCCGCGGAGGTAGACAGATCCCGAACCCGCTTATCCGGGTTCAAAGGGAATATTTTTGGTCGAGCCTACGGGCTCGGAGAAACCCACGTTAATCTCGGCCTTGGCGTTAATCTTGCTTTGTATATGTTTGTTATTTCGATACACGTGTTCAATCTACCTTCGTCTCTCGCGTTTTTCTTTCTGGCCCCTAAACAAGCCACAACAACCAAAAAAATAAAAAATAAAATATATAGCGAATGTAGATATGACAAAAAAATCAGTTAAAAGCTTGAATGTCCTATCGTTGTTTCTGAAAGGACTTCATTTTACTGTTCAAATGTCACGGTTCTAACAGTGTTAGTCCGCGACTGATTGAGCCGAGAATATTGTAGCGAACCATTCGCATTACATTTATTGGTGCGATGTAAGTTCCACTCGAGCAGCTTCTTCTCACCAACCGCTGCTTTGTCCGTCCTGGGTATGGTGATAAACTTTATCCGCGTCCTGGGTAAGACAATAAACGACATCTGACAGGAAGGTCTCTGATCAGGAGGTTTTGAGGAGCATGGAACCAGCTCTTAATTGCTGGTGTTCCCAGGTTCACCCTGACCCGCGATGGTAGCACCTGTCAAGGTCCCAGCTATGAACAAATAGTCACCCCCTCTAAAGGGCTCAAAACACTATGAAAGTATATAAATAGATTTTACTACCAGCAATAATTTTTATGAAAAATTATTACCAGCAATAAATTTTTTGAAAAAATATTACCAGCAATAAAAATCTTGTCGGCATTAAATAACCCATTGAGGTTGATATACCGTAAAACAAAATAAACCAAACCAAACCAAATAGTTAACCCCCAAACTGGACTCAAAACACTATGAAAGTATAAAAATAGGTTTTACTACCAGCAATAATTATTTTTGAAAAATTATTACCAGCAAATACTTTTTTAGACAAAAATTACCAGCAATATTTTATTGGGGAAAATATTACCAGCAATACATTTTTGGAAAAAAATATTACCAGCAATAAAAATCTTGTCGGCATTAAAATAACCAAAACAAACAAACCAAACCAAGCCGCTGCTTTGTGAAGCCTACTCCCATGAGAATGCTTGTCTGAGAATTTTTCATGAAAAATAGTCATAGGTTAACGAGAGGCTTGCAGTGTTTTGTCTGCGTGAGTGAGGTTGCAAGGTGGAAAGCAATTCATCATCCACAAGGCCGTGTAATCTCTTTTGAACTCTATCGCGATTGGAAAATGATGACTAAGCCTGCTCCAGCATAGATACGTCAGTAGCATTCTACACTGCGTGCCAAATTATTATCGAGATAACATTTTTTTTATAATATTTCAAAAACCATCCAATCAATTCACACAAAATTGTCAAACAATGTTGGCAACACTGACCTGCGCAATCACTGAAATTTTCGTACTGATCTGCGCAATGTAAACAAACTGGCGCCATATTTGTTATCAGCACGGTGATTTGTTGCCAACATTGTGTGAAAATTTTGTGTGAATTGATTAGATGGTTTTTGAAATATAAAAAATGTTATCTCGATAATAATTTGGCACGCAGTGTATATTCGGTCTGATCTATCTCTTATAAAGATAGTGTGTAGTAAGAGGAGTAGAGTACTTACTGGAGCTACAGGGAACCGATCATTTTTCCAGCATCTTTAAAATAAATGATAAATAAACTCCAACCTTACCAACTTGAGCCTTTTAATGCATCGTGAGGAAAATCAGACTTTTCTGAGTTTTCGAAAATATTAGATTGTTACCTATTGGTATAAAATGACAATTGGAAAAAAATCTTAGATTTTGCCGACGCGTTTCGTCTTCCGACTTTTTCAAGGTAAAAATGAAATCGAAATGTTTTTGTTGTTATAGTCACATTAAAAAAATCCAAATTTAAAAAGATAGACGCTTTTATACTAATCTGTCTTGTCCACAGAATTGGTCTGCGAATTTAACTATATTGTTCCCTATTTTCGTTCGTTTATTTTATATTCTGCAAATGATCTCGAAGAATGACACTTTATAGTAAAATATGGACTTTTTTTGTCTTTATCCAGTACGTATTTTCCCTAATTGCTTCTGTCTAGAATGCAAAGGAACTGACTATTATTCCCTTGAAACTTTGATTAAGTGACATGGACATCGGTATTTTGAAACTAACATTTTTTTTTCATTACATTCAAGACAGGTTTAGCGCTGAGTTGCTGAAGGAAAATTTTCTAAAATTTTCAAGAACTTTCGAGAAGTTTCTTAGATTTTCTAGAACGTTCTAGCAACATAGATGGTTGTATAAATATAGAAAACGTAAGCTCAACAGTTCAGTTGAGCTCGAGCTTCCAGGTGAAGACAAGTCGTCGTCAATAGATGCATTTGTTGTTGACCATGTTTGCCGTAGTCTCTGAATATGGAATCCAGTGAAGTCCGTAATCTCTTCAATATCAGAGGTCGGCAGTGTAGATTCGGAGAAAAGTAGCGGCTGTTAATTCTTTAAGTCTTCGATATCAGGTTAGCATTGAAGATATTTTGGGAGAAAAAACAAAATGGCTGCCTTTATACACGTCGCATTGAATATTTTGAGCTTTCTGATTGGTTAATCCTTCTATTGGTGAACTATAAAATGAGTCAGCTCATTTTGACTGGCTCACTAGTACATACATATAACAAAAACTGTAACATTTGTCACAGATGACATCAAGAGGTTGTAAGCAGATACATTTTGTTATGTCTCTGGTGAAAAAGTAATCTGTGACAACATCTGCTAAAATTTGTGAGGCTTACAAGACATATTCCGGTATGCCTGTCGGAGATCAAGACAAACCTTGGGCACCTCATTTTACCTGCGACGTCTGCAAAAGGACTCTAGAAGTTAAGACGGACAATTTTGCCTGTTTGTATAGCGGAATTTTTAAGTGTAAATGTTCTTTAGTTACTCTCTTACAGACGTGACGTGGCTTCCCTCTGTCTTTTCTACAAATAATGGCAACTATTCTGACGAGTATTTCACCTTTGCTCCGACTATATAAATTTAAGCGCGCCACTAGATTGTCATTTAGGTCCAACCTCGTTTACTGTTGAAACAGCTAAATGCAACCGCCACTTCTACTCTAGCAGTTTCCACTTTCGTACCTCTAACCGCCCGTGGAACTCCCTTCAGTTTATTTGCTTTCCTGATAGCTAAAATCTAAATGCAACATCAATCGCCATAATCTGTCTTCTTGAACCTCGTTCAACTTTTGTCCTTTCTTCAATTCTCCTTATTCTCAGTCTTCTCTTTCACTTTCACTCACGTTAATCCAGCAGGAACTAGGGGCATTTCCTCTTTGCTTGAGGAGAATTAAATGAATAATAATAATACTGTTAACTTAATAGATACCATCAGTGGCTGCGCGTTCTGGGGCCAAACTTAACAGGATGATCCCTTTTTGCCGCCCAAGACCACCGCCAAAGAACTGTCAAGCGAACATTATGCAGAAAAGCATTCACTTTAAGTATAGATTAATACCTCCATTAGCCCTACTAAATACAAATCGAGTAGGATAAAATTGGGCAATACAATCCACTGGGTAATATGTAAACATTTTGGAAAAGGAATGGTGTGGATAACAACCCGACCTTGTCACAGACATAGGTAATATTGTTGTATCGTAGGACAGTCTACAAATGAGAGAATTATACAAGCTAAATGACCTGATATTATCATCAAAGTTAAAGGCAATAAGAGTCTGCATTATCTGTCTCTGGGAATATTCAGCTAAATGTGCCACCTGTTTGAGGTCGTACGACTTTAAGGAGGACGCTTATAACTGATACACAGGAAGTAAGCTACAGCCGTGATTTCGCATGTTCTGACGAGTAGGTGAACGTAGAAGATATACAGGAGTAAAAAATTGCGAAAATAGGGGAGCGTGTCGGAAGATTTGTTAAATAATTTTAACATTTCAGTATAAACAGTCGGGATGATACTCACTCACAGGATAACTTTCATTTCACGATTTGATAAAAAAAAAAAAAAAAAGATTGAATCAGTTTAAAAATTCATCCGGACACACCATAACTTTTCAACTTATGAAAAAGACCAGTAAAACAAACCGTGTCGAAAGGTTTCGAGTTGTCCAAAATAACCACTGCGCTTCATCCTTAATACAGTGAACCAGCTGACTTTGCAAAGGATTCATTATAGTCTTTCCACATCATGTCAGCTCAGAATGTTAGCCTGAGAAGGTGCAATGAGTCATTTTCCTGGAGGTTAGCATCAGCCATGCTGATGATGGGCAGAAATTAGTCTCTCAAATGATTAATAGAGAGCAGTTTAGTTTTGAAGGCATTAAAATTAATAAGCTATTCTTTGCCCCCAGTTAACAACAGACTGTAGGTCTTTTTTGACATCAGCCACCAATCTAATATTATCAAATTGACCAGACTTACTATCAAAATAGGAGTAAATGGTTGTGTCATCAGTATAGATACTGAGCTGATGCCATCAGGAATGTTCTTAATGAAAATTAAAAACAAAGTAGGACATCTGCATTAGTACATCTGGAGGACATCTGCATTAGTACGTCTGGGGGACACCTGCATTAGTACAAAAGGTTCTAGAAAAGAGGCTGTTAAGGATAACTTTTATTTCGTGATTTGATAAAAAAGATTGAATCAATTGAAAAATTAAATCCAGATACACCATAACTTTTCAACTTATGAAGATGACTAATATAACAAACCTTGTTGAAAGCTTTCGATATATCCAAACCAACAGAAAGCTTGACAGACTCTTTTTCCCCACCCAGTAATCATTAATACATCAGCAGTTGACCTAGAGAAACGAAAGCCATATTGCTTGTCTGAAAGAAGGCTCCCTGAAAAATGCTTAACTAATTCAGCATTGATTAGGGGCTCTAGAAGTTCACCCAAAATGCTGTTGAAGGATAATAGGCTGATAGTTGGAAGGGCCAGATAGTTCACTCGAGTTCTTAAAGACCAGAAAAACAGATGAGGATTTCCAACAAGCAGGAAAGCAAGAGACAGAGAGCCATTTATTATACAGTTTTGAGAGAACAGGATCTAGTTTGGGAGCACACTTTTTAAAGAATATTACAGGGATACCATCAGATATGCTCTACTTTTACAAGAGCCAGATCAGGCCAAAAATGAAGTATTGCTGCCATATCTAGGCTAGTGCTGCCTAGTTTTCACTTACCAGTCTTGATAGAGTCTAACAGCATCTATGAGGCCTTGCTGGTGATGAATTAATTGTTTTCCACATTATAACCCCACTTACAAAGATAAAATGTTGCAAAGCTCTTGCTATTCTATAGCCATTTCCATGGAAAACATTCGAATATGCTACATTCTTTAGTTCCCCCAAATATACCTTCATCCCAGCTGAGATCAGCCATGCTGTCCATACTGAAGCAAACCATCCTCATTCCCTACGTATTCCATTAGTAAAGAGCAAGTTCCATTATATATTTTGATTGGTCCCATTTCAGTGCTATAAGTTATTGTGTTGTAGTAAAGAAAAGAAAAAAAACTGTAAACTTGTAGTAGCGATAAACACCTGCAAAAGGTTTCTTCTGTCTCCTGACCGCAACACTTGTAGCCAAATCACAGTTCAAACGATAGTCCATCGTAAGAGTCCAACAGGTAACGTAGAAACGACAAAAATGGGGTCACAAATCTAACCTTCACATCTCGCCAGCAAAAACGCGTGTTCGTCCACCAAGCTCATAAAAATCCTACCCTTGTAAACAAAAAAAAATAAAATAAAATAAAAATAAAATAAAATAAAATAAAAAAGAACGGCTTTTATTCACCGAGCGATTTTTCTGATTGGCCACGCCATTGAGGGGAGGCAAGAACATTAGCATATATTCTGATACTTAAAGTAGTAGATTTTTGCTAACTACTTTCGGCCGTCCTGGGTATTACGATAAACTACATCCGCATCCTGGGTAAGACGATAAACTACGTCCAATGAGGTTGATATGCCGTAAACCAAACCAAACCAAACCAAACCAAGCTAACTACTTTCGGCAACCTTTCTTCGGCCGATCGCACACAAAACACGAAATCTTTTTCGAGCTAGGTGACTTTATATTTTAAGACCGTTAGTGCAACTTACCTTTAATTTCTTTAAAAACAAAAAACAAATAAACTATTATTAAAAATAAAGAAAAGAATACTGAAACATTACGTAATATAAGTTCTATATTTTTTTATAACCGGTATCATCCCATACAAGGTAATAAAGCCACTGAGACAAATGGAGTTACTGGGTGTGGAAGAATTAGAAACAGAAGCATTACTAATGAGCAAGAAAAGGAAAGAGTTATCAGGAGGACAGTAGATATACATTGCATTTCATTTTTTGTAGATTACAGTTGGTTGGAAATCATGGAGTCGGAAGCGAGAAAAGAAACTGTTAGTACAGAATTTACGGTTACATCTAGCCAGCTTAACTGTAAATTGGTGAGATCTCGACGCCAGTTGAGTAGTGCGCTTAAATTCAGAGTCTAGATACCATAGCGAAGAGCTCACCCGAACAATTACCATGAACGTATTTATAGAAAAGACACAGAGAAGCAACCTTACGTCGGTGGGAAAGTGAATGAAGCCGAGCCACCAGATCAGGACCAATAATATTGCTGATTCTTCTTTGGTTTTATCAAAGAGCTCAAGGTAAATATCAGCGGCACTGGACCAGAATGGTCCAGTGCAACAAAAAAGACATCAGGAAAAGTAATGTTCTAAGCATGGTAGTAAATGCCCTCCTATATGCCAGAAACTGTTGGACAATCTCTTTGCAGATGAAGGAGAGACTTGGAGCAACAGAAATGTGGTTCTACAGAGGAATTCTCAGAATACCGTGAACCGAAGATGTGAGCAAAAACGAGATTTTGGAAAGAAGTTGAAACAAAATGGAAGCTTATACTTAACACCAGGAAGAGACAGATGATATTTCAAGGGGACATTTTGAAGAAAGAGGGCTTGGAAAATTTGATACTCACAGGACAGATTGAAATCCAAGGAGATGGAGGAAATCAACGTATGCTGGAAATCTTCTCAGGTGAAGAAAGAGACTTGAAACAACAGAAATGTGGTTCTACAGAAAGTTGCTGAGGATACCATGGACCAAATGTGGGAACAACAACGATATTCTATACTTATATTTAACATCAGGAAGAGAGAGTTGATGTTTCTGGGACACATAATGAGGAAAGAGGGTTTGGAGAATTTGATACTCTCAGAACAGATTGAAGGAAAGTGGGCTAGAAAAAGCAAAGCACAACCTACCTGGTGAGTTTTAGTCGATGGATGACGGAGCAGGACCAGGGAGAGATGCTCAGAAGACAAAGGTTATTAATAGGTACAAAAGACGGGGAATTGTGGTGAGCCATGACCGCTAACGTCCTGAATAATAATAATAATAATAATAAGAAGAAACATGTTCTTGGAATTCGACAGAGCGTAAATACTGACTCGACTCACCCTACTTGAGACGATGTTCGCCGCGGTCCCTTTCAGAGTAAGTTTCTGTGATCCTTCCTCGACGTGGATGCAAGTCGTTAATAGGCATAATGCAAATCCGATGCTCGTCTCTAGGACAAGGCGAAAGTAAAATCTGATGGTGATATCATTACACATGAGGGCTTCACAACTAAGAAAAGAAAGAAACGAGTAAGGCGGACAGCAAAAGTGAAGTGAAATCGACAGGGATATATATTGAGATAAATAGATACATATATACAGAGAGAGAGAGAGAGAGAGAGAGAGAGAGAGAGAGAGAGGCGTAGGAGCAGTGATAGGAGGAGAACATGTGCGAATTGAAAACATGGTAAATATATGTGAATTTTTATTTTGCTAAAAATACGGTAACTTAACGTTTATGTTAATGTAAATGTATGATATTTGCAGCCAATCAGAAGACCGCGAGTTTGTTGTCAAGCTCATTCATACAATGACATCATACAGAGGCTCCGTTGACGTCATTGTGCGTGGCGAACTCGTCTCAAACGTGATTGGTTTGTATGTTTTTGCCTTATTCTTTCTTTTAAAATTCTTTCTCAAATCTTTCATACGAAGCCTGATTCCTTCCTTCGTTCTTGCACATTATCTTTTATTCCTTATATATATATATATATATATATATATATATATATATATATATATATATGTATGTGTGTGTGTGTGTGTGTGTAGAGAAAGATAGAGAGACAGAGAGAGAGATAGAGAGAGAGAGATCATATCCTTGCGTATGACGATAAAAAACAAACGTACACAAATACACAATGATACATACATACATATATATATATATATATATATATATATATATATATATATATATATATATATACACACACACACACACACATATATATATATATATATATATATATATATATATATACACACACACATCTACGTTATTTACGTCGTTCGGACTTTTTTCCTCGTCTTTATTGCTATATTCACGACGTTTCGGCCGTTGTATGTTCCGGCCTTCTTCAGGTGATAGCCGTTGGAATTTTGAACCGAAACATCTATTTAGTACACTGGAATAGATTGTTCTAATTTGGCCGTACAAAGGCCGAAACGGCTTGAATATGGCAATAAAAATGAGTAAAAGAGTCCGAACGATGTAAATAGTGTAAATAGCTCATCTCAGAAAGATATATATATATATATATATATATATATATATACTATCTATCTATCTATCTATCTATCTATCTATCTATCTATCTATCTATCTATCTATCTATCCTTTCTTCACGTGCGCGTACGAACATGCACACACACATATATGTTCGCCTTTTCATACATAAGTGCCTGTTTACTGTTTTGTATAAGGTTGGCGCAAAAATAATGTCGTTTTCTGAACGTCAAAAACGTCATTATTTTTGCACCAACCTAATATATATAAATCACGTTTACATCTATCTATCTATCTATCTATCTATCTATATACATAAGTGTGTTCCAATGTATGTATCTCAGTCTTGTCAACGCTAACTATCTATCAATCTATCTTTCTATCTATCGTTTAATCACGCGCGCTTGCGAACACGCACACACAAACACGCATACACACAAATATATGTTCTCCTTTTCATACATATGTGTCTGTTTAGTTCTGCATCTATTGGTGACGTGTATATATAAGACATCTTTATTTTAGTTTATCTCTCCTCCTCCACCCCTATCTATCTATCTATCTATCTATCTATCTATCTATCTATCTATCTATCTATGTCATCGGTGAGATCTATCTATCTATCTATCTATCTATCTATCTATCTATCTATTTCAGTCTGTTCTTATCTGTCTATCTAGTTGAGTTATCTATCGATCTCAGTTATCTGTCTGCCAATCTCAGTCATCTCATATCTCTCTCGTTATCTATTTCTGTCTGTTCATATCTATCTATCTATCTATCTATCTATCTATCTATCTATCTATCTATCTATATCATAGTTCATATCTATCTATCTATCTATCTATCTATCTATCTATCTATCTATTTCTTCGTTCATATCTATCTATCTATCTATCTATCTATCTATCTATTTATCTATCTATCTCTATCTCTTCGTTCATATCTGTCTATTTATATCTTCGTTCACATCTATCTATCTATCTATCTATCTATCTATCTATCTATCTATTTCTTCGTTCATATCTCCGACTGTTCATATCTATCTATCTATCTATCTATCTATCTATCTATCTATCTATCTATCTATCTATCCCGAACCTGTTCATTCTCTCTCTAGAGTTTTGCCTCAGCTGATGATTGATGATTCCTTGATTTTAAATATTGTTCTCTTATAACGTCGGAAATTACTTTAAAAATTCACGAAATTTCAATGAGTATATATATATATATATATATATATATATATATATATATATATATATATATAATGTATGTATACATTGTCATATCGATAACGGCCACGTGAGAACTGTATCTGTTTATCTCAACTCGGTCGCATTTACGCCTACCATTTACACCCGCGATACGCATAACCTTTCTACAATCTCCACATTTTCTCCCTTGATTGGTCTTTCTTTTTTTCCCGCCTTGAAACAGTTCACACACATTCAACATTGATGATGAGCATTATTACTCGTCTCTCCATCTTGGTTTATATTTTTTGACTCGCACTGCATTTATTTGTTTTTGTTGGTAGGAAAGATGAGGCGGCAGGTGCATGATTGGTTTCTTCAGAGAAGATTCAATGATGACGTAATTCGGGCCTCCTGTCTCCCCATTGGTCAGTTTTTAGAATTCCCGGGAAATATGGGCGTGTCAAACGCGGCCCATATCGAGCATTACGCACACCGAGTGTTTGTTGTAAGGCGGAAGAGTATCAATACATAATCTAAAGGAAACAGACTGAAACACACACACACACAATAACACAAGGATCTATCTATCTATCTATCTATCTATCTATCTATCTATCGCAGTCTCTTCATTATCTATCTATCTATCTATCTATCTATCTATCTCAGATTCTTCATTATTTGTTTATCTTTCTATTTAATACTGTTTATTTAAAAAAAATATTGTATTTACTTAAATAAATTGTATCTATTAACGTATAAACAGAAAATATATTAAATAATTGTCGAACTTAATCCATTTCATAGTATGTTGTCACTGTTTACGTTAAGGTACGTTTTGTGAGCCAATATGATCATTCGGGAAACATCGTACAAGATTTGTTGTTTATAAACAGTAATTTGGACTTGCTAACGGGATGCTCCTTTTTGGATGAGTGACAGAGCATAGCTATACGGTTCCGTATAAGACACAGGTTCGATTCTTGTCGGAGAACGCATATTTTCTGCGAAATTACTCGAATATTCAGGCCGTTAAATGTACTTAATATTGTTTATTTAAAAAAAAACCCCAAAAAACAGAGCATTTACTTAAATAAATTGTATCTATTAAAAATAACGTATAAACAGAAAATATATCAGATAAATGTCGGAATTAATCCATTTCATAGTATATATATATATATATATATATATATATATATATATATATATATATATATATATATATATATATAATAAAAAGGCGTAAACACTAATATTCCATTGTCATAATTTATTCCGTATTTACGATTCCAGTGGAATAAATTATGACCATGGAATATTAGTGTTTAAGCCTTTTTATTATATCCTTACTCTGTCCTGGACATTGAGTTCTACCTGGATTCTATCCTCTTGGAATTTTTTATACAAAATATATATGTATGTGCATATTTATATATTTTGCATATGTATGTATATATTTACCACTAATATTATATATATATATATATATATATATATATATATATATATATATATATTATAGTTATAATTTTATCATATAGACAAAAAACATTTTACTCACTACAAAGATGCAACTTGGTTTCAGTGCATTTCAGTTAAATTTTTTACTTGTGAAATGAACGTTGAGTTAGTACATGATCGCTTGACTACCGCTTCAGGGAAACTAAGTAAGTATGGAGTGTCGTGAGTTTTTAAGAAATAAGTATTAAAACTATTAGTGTAAACCTTGATACTTTAAACTATCTATTGCGTATATTTTATGACATTTATGCATTATTCATAATTTTTATTTAGGTTTGGTTTCAATTTCTTTTATTTTAGAGAGCTGGAGAATTTTTAGTTTATATTTATTATTTTCATTGAAATTTTTTCAAAAGAATTTTTCTGAATTGCAAATGTGGACAGGTCTGCTGTTGTAAATGGTTAGAAATGTTGGACATATCATTGAAGTGAAAACTCAGCCGCCAAGACAACGTGGTCGTAGTGTGCCCAACATAAATATTATTTTTTTCGTTGGTGATACATTTACAAATAACATTTAAATTTCTGAACAATGTTCATTTTCTGCAACAGGTTAGTAGGTGGGGAAAAGACGTCACGAATGTTTGAATTAGATATCATAGATTTAGTGTAGTATATAATTAATACTATTTTTTTTACTAGGATCAGTGGTGGATATATTAGTATTTATTAATTTTTTCAGGATATTTTCGTCTTTTTTTATAACTGGAGTGTAAATGGTTGCGATATAAAAGCATACATTATACCAGCATAAATTTGCGCACCCTTAACTATAACCGTAAATGTCCAAATTGCTATAAAATAGCAATTGTAAAAAAAAAAACCTAATCAGCCGTGCAAAAATTAATTCATCCAGAAAAATAGATTTTCTACAGTAAATTTAAAAAAATATAAAACAAACTCTTATTGATAATAACTTCCTTAATTATATTGTTGATAACAAATATGTTCTATCCGGAATTTTAATACTAATCAAATAGAATATAATATTAGGTTGGTGCAAAAATAATGACGTAATAATGTCGTTTTTTGACGTATTTTTTAACGTCAAAAAACGACATTATTACGGCATTATTTTTGAACCAACCTAATACTTCTTTAACTAAACCCAAACATATTAATCTTTTATATTTCAACTAAATAAATTTCAATTATATTTCTTTGGATTTTATCAAGGAGCTTCAAGTAAATAGCAGGAGCACCGAAACATACGTGCCAGCAGTATTATAAGCATGGTAGATTTATAGATGTGTAAAATAGATTCCCAGTGAACCAACTTTCTTTATCAACTGACCAGGCAATGAATTCAATATCGTCTTTTCACTTCATGTCAGCTGAGAACGTTAGCCAGAGAAGGCGCAATGTGCCACTTTTCCGGAGGTTACCATCAGCTGATAGAAAGCAGAGTGGGGTCTCTCGGATGGTTAATGGTGAGAAATTAAGTTATGGAGGCGTTAAAATTAACAAGCCATCTTTTGCAATAGTTAGCAACGGACTTGAAGTCGTTTTGGACATCGGCTGCCATTTTGAACTTGCTCCTTTCTTCGCGCTTTGATCATGGAAGTTTAGTATTTGCGCGCCAACTGATAAACTGCATTTTCTCCCTTAACTGTGTCCCTACCTTCGGTCGGAGCGGAACTCACTTGTGTCTCTATCTGCGGACAAAGCGCAACCGAAAAAAATATTGAGAGGTACTCGGTACCGGGAAACAGTTGTCGGCGGCAGTACATTTCTTCTTGCCCTAAAGAGGAGGAATCAGTAGTAATACCCATGCCGGTACAACCGATGGAATAGTTCTGAACCTTGTCCGGGTGCACGCGCTAGGTTTTCCTTAATTAAACTGACCTTGTGTCACGTCATGAGTACTGATTATATCAGTAGCTACATATAGTGAGCACAGGATATACCTGGATACTTGCTTCGGCAATTAGTTGGAGATTCGTCTCCAGCTAAGCTAGTCGAACTCTCTGCCTTCTGGTGGAGAGGAACCCAGACGAGGCTATGCCCAAGGGCAGAGTCTCGTCTCGGGTGGTAGACAGCTACCCGACACCGTTTTTACGGGGTCTACAGGGAATTTTTGCCAGATCCTACGGGCTCGGATACCCCACGTTAAATTCAGCCTTGGGACACATCTCGTGGGGCGGTTGGCAAATATACTTGCTTTCGGGAATTATTTGGAGATTCGTCTCCAGTTAAGCTAGTCGAACTCTCTGCCTTCTGACAGAGAGGAACCCAGACGAGGCTATGCTGAAGGGCAGAGATTCGTCTGGGGTGGTAGACAGTTAACCGAGCCTGTTTTTAAGGGGTCTACGGGTAATTTTTGCATGAGCCTATGGGCTCGGTTTTACCCCGCATTAAATAACGGCCTTGCGCCACATCCTGCCTCGCGTGGTGGTGAGTTAAATAACCTTGCCTCAGGAATTGCTAGCCTGCTACCCGACTCCCTGTCTTTCAGTAATGATTTCTTTTTTACAATAAACCTTTCTTTCTTTCATCTACGCATGTGTTGCTGTTCCTTCATTCGAATACCACCTTTGTCTGTTTGTAAACTCTTTAAGGATACAACATATAGTTTATCTCTCAATTTTTTATCCGTTTGTGGACAGAGCGCCCCTAAAAATATTATTGAGAAGCGCTCGATCCCGGGGGACAGATGTCCACGGCAGTACCTCCCTCATTGTACTAAAGACGGGGATCAGTAGCAATACCAATTTCACTTTGACTGGGTCATTTTTGGACCTGGCTCGGATGCACGCGATTGGGCAGCCCATATTAAACTGGCCGTGTTTCACATCTTACCAGCGTGGGATGGCAAGAAACTAGCCATCTGCCTTCGGGCGAACAAACTACATTTTAGCTCTCAAATATGTTTCTGTCTTCGGACAGAACACAACTAAATGAGATTTTCTATGTACCGGGCGTTCCAACCCCGCGGCAGCACCTCCCTCATTGCATCAAAGGAGGTTTGATCGAATATCGACGCTACCGCTAGACTGGGCAATGTTTGGTCTTATGCGATGTTCATGGGCTTGAGTTCCACAATTTAAGCCACCCTTGTACCTTTTCCATTCGTGCCCGTGTAGTGACGAGCAAATACCAAGTAGAGTGTCTATTCTCATCTACAACGGTAAACTGATATAAAAATATTCGGTATTCATTGAATGAGCAGTCAGTGCTCTCGTCGGTTGAAATGTATAAAATGTTTTACTTAAAACAATTTTTCAGGAAAATAAGTTTCTCAAGTCCAGTAGCTGTTATCGCTCTTTCAAGAAATGATGCGGACTTCCTTCTTAACATACTACTACTGCTACTACTACAGTTTCTACTACTATTACTACTACTACTACTACTACTACTACTAATAATAATAATGGTAATATTAACCGTTTTCTTATAAGGAAATATTCGTATACATCGACCAAGCAGCTAGTGCTGCCGTCTGTTGAAATTTATAAAATCTTTCTTTTAGTTTTTCAGGGGAGGGGCTTTACTTCTTAAAATAATAATAATAATAATAATAATAATAATAATAATAATAATAATAATAATGGTAATATTAGACATCTTCTTATAAGGAAACAATTGGCATTCATTGACCGAGTAACTATTGTTTCCGTCGGTTGAAATTTATAAAATCTTTCTTCTTAAAACCATTTTTTAGGAAAATGGATTTCTCATGTCCAGTAGCTGTTATCGCTCTTTCCAGTATTAAATGGGGTTTCCTTCCTATACTTTTCTTACAAGTAGCGTGGAATGACAACATATTGATTATGCCATTATTTTCTCTTCTCGTTATATGTCCTATCCATTTTAGTTATTGCAGCTACTGGTAGGACCCAAATGATGAGGTGTCTGTTATTTGGTACAGTTCTTTGTTTACGATTCCATAGCGTCAGTCCACAATGTACAAAATACGATAATCTTTGCCAAGACCATCAGTTTTCACCCGCTAAAAGCCATTTTAACCATCGATCTGAGAAAGCCGCTGTAAACAGTTGACAGTTTAGATATTTTTGAACGGGTTTAGCGCCATGCATGACATCGATATGAAAGTCTGGGCCCGATGAGGCTATTTAAAAACGTAACTCGAGTTTTCAAGTAGACATTTTGGTTTTGTAGCAATTTGAGTTGTTTGGTTGAAACTACCTCTAGCGCAGCCTATTCCATGTTCAGTTTCCTTTATCTCCTCTAATAAAAGTTATAACTGATACATCTGCCGAGTTATTTGAAATGTTTAGTATCTATCAATACTCCATCCTGAATGTTTATGATGGATTCAGGGTTGCTGCCATCACTGCTTTTATTCCAATTCCAGATCATAGTTTCTGTTTTAGAAAGGTTTATCTTCAGTCAAATTTCTCGGAACACTTGATGTTGATTTTCCTGTTCAAGATATTTCTTATCCTAACTATGACGTCCTGGGTATGACAATAAAGTACACCCGCGTCCTGGGTATGGCGATAAACTACACCCGCGTCCTGGGTATGGCGATAAACTACACCCGCGTCCTGTGTATGACGATAAACTACATCTGC
>OZ010580.1:117681281-117686281 GCA_963932145.1 Acanthosepion lycidas
TTTTTTTTTTTTTTTTTTTTTTTTTTTTTTTGACGACGACAAAAAGGGTTTTTTCCTATTTAAGGGTTTGGCTGAGCTTTTTAGAATTTTACTTAGCTATGTTTTTTTTTTTTTTTTTTTTTTATGCTAATTATCTAATGCGAAAGTCTGTTGGTGTCGGCAAAAAACCGTTAACTCCTGCCTATGGTTTAATAATTTTTCATTATTTAGGAATTTAATGATGTGTAGTTTTTCCTGTAAGCATAAAAGGCATGGGTCATCCCACGTTCTACAGGTTCTTGCTCTATTCACTATTTTCCATTTTACTTTTGGTGTTTTATTCGTTTCCTTTAGATGCCAGAAATATTGGGATAGAGATGTCTGATTTCTATTTTGAATATTGTTGAAAGAGCTCTTGTGTTGTCTCCATCTAATTTTAAAATTATTCTTTGTTGATCCTATGTATATCCTATCAGTGTTAGGGCTCTCAATGGATGAGATAGTGCATTGGTATACCACGGATTTTGTGAGGCATTTATTTTCCAACGGGCAGTTTTTAGGGTTTCTACAATCGCATAATTTTTCGTTATTTTTATCTAGTTTTAGTTTATGTGTTTTATTACTGTTTTGGTATGCGTGTTTTTCTAGGATTTTCTTATTGTGTCTTTTTATGATTCTTTCTATATTTTCAGTGCAGCTGTAACTTAGTTTCAATGTGTTTTTGTTAAAGATGTTGCTAAGTTTGCTATTAGTGGGGAAGTGCTTTTCAATTAAAGCTAGGAACTTATGGCCTAGTTTGGTGCTGACCATTTGGTTGTACGGTGGGGTATACCAGATGATTTTTCTTTTCCTGTTTCTCTTATTATTGGTACTAACGTTTCTATAGGTTATGTCAAAGTTTTTGTATCCGCTGTTTTTCAGGGCCGTGTTGTAAAAACTACTGTGCTGTTGGAATATTTCTTTATTTGCTGAGTTCATACTTATTCTTTTCTCTATTGATGTGGGTATATGTTTAATTATAGATGGGGGGTGGTTTGACTTAGGATGTACGTACAAGGGATTAGTGTTAGGTTTTCTGTAAGGTAGGTGAACGTTGTTAGTTAAGTCTAGGGTTACGTCTAGGAAGTTTACTTTTTTTAATTTAGTGTTGACTATTGTTTTTAAATTTAGTTTCCCGAATTCATTGTAAATTACCTTTCTAATTTTCTCTGTTTTAAAGCTTGTGGAGCTCCTCACTACCATGAGCCCGTCATCTCTGTACAGCCCGATGTCCCCCACGTCCAGTTCACGGTGGGCGGTTAGGTTGTACAGTATAAATAGACCGACAAGGTCCGAAGATTCTGCAGAGTCTAGAGATCCCATGGTAATGTCAAAGTTGTCATTGGTGTTTTTTATCCACTGGTCCCCATTATGGATGAGGACAGATTTCTTTGCATTGAGAATAATGTTTGTTTCTTCTTCAGTTAAGTCTGTATATACCGTAGCAAACTCCAGGGCAGTCGTGAAGAGGTCTTTTAATATTGACTGGTAGTAATCGACAATATCGAACTGGATTAGGGTGCATTCGGGCTTATTTTCGATGTTGGTAAACCAGTTTATGACTTACTCTGGATCAACACCAAAGAAGTCATAAACTGAAATCTGTCCTCATCCATAATGGGGACCAGTGGATAAAAAACACCAATGACAACTTTGACATTACCATGGGATCTCTAGACTCTGCAGAATCTTCGGACCTTGTCGGTCTATTTATACTGTACAACCTAACCGCCCACCGTGAACTGGACGTGGGGGACATCGGGCTGTACAGAGATGACGGGCTCATGGTAGTGAGGAGCTCCACAAGCTTTAAAACAGAGAAAATTAGAAAGGTAATTTACAATGAATTCGGGAAACTAAATTTAAAAACAATAGTCAACACTAAATTAAAAAAAGTAAACTTCCTAGACGTAACCCTAGACTTAACTAACAACGTTCACCTACCTTACAGAAAACCTAACACTAATCCCTTGTACGTACATCCTAAGTCAAACCACCCCCCATCTATAATTAAACATATACCCACATCAATAGAGAAAAGAATAAGTATGAACTCAGCAAATAAAGAAATATTCCAACAGCACAGTAGTTTTTACAACACGGCCCTGAAAAACAGCGGATACAAAAACTTTGACATAACCTATAGAAACGTTAGTACCAATAATAAGAGAAACAGGAAAAGAAAAATCATCTGGTATACCCCACCGTACAACCAAATGGTCAGCACCAAACTAGGCCATAAGTTCCTAGCTTTAATTGAAAAGCACTTCCCCACTAATAGCAAACTTAGCAACATCTTTAACAAAAACACATTGAAACTAAGTTACAGCTGCACTGAAAATATAGAAAGAATCATAAAAAGACACAATAAGAAAATCCTAGAAAAACACGCATACCAAAACAGTAATAAAACACATAAACTAAAACTAGATAAAAATAACGAAAAATTATGCGATTGTAGAAACCCTAAAAACTGCCCGTTGGAAAATAAATGCCTCACAAAATCCGTGGTATACCAATGCACTATCTCATCCATTGAGAGCCCTAACACTGATAGGATATACATAGGATCAACAAAGAATAATTTTAAAATTAGATGGAGACAACACAAGAGCTCTTTCAACAATATTCAAAATAGAAATCAGACATCTCTATCCCAATATTTCTGGCATCTAAAGGAAACGAATAAAACACCAAAAGTAAAATGGAAAATAGTGAATAGAGCAAGAACCTGTAGAACCTGGGATGACCCATGCCTCTTATGCTTACAGGAAAAACTACACATCATTAAATTCCTAAATAATGAAAAATTATTAAACCATAGGCAGGAGTTAACGGTTTTTTGCCGACACCAACAGACTTTCGCATTAGATAATTAGCATAAAAAAAAAAAAAAAAAAAAAAAAAAAAAAAACATAGCTAAGTAAAATTCTAAAAAGCTCAGCCAAACCCTTAAATAGGAAAAAACCCTTTTTGTCGTCGTCAAAAAAAAAAAAAAAAAAAAAAAAAAAAAAAACGAAATTCAATGCAAAGCGATCTGTATATTAAACACCCACTTAAATAAACAAATAAATAAATAGATAATCAGATAGACAAGAATAAGAGACAATTCTCCAGACACAGAACGACTGTAGGCGCGCCATAAAAATATCCCTCACAGGGAACCAACTAAAGGATGACCGTAAACATTAGCCTTGAAATTGATACCCTACCCAACCTTAGCAAAACCTCTCAGAGGATGATGAATCTACTGATAAGAATTAACTCCCTGACCACTTAAAGAATGAAAATAGTATAGCCACTCCCACAATAACAAATTCTGTAAAAATACACGTAAACCGAGAGATAGCTTATTCCTAAAATTTCGCTTGAAGATGAAACGTGACTAAACACCTCAATCCAACTTAATTTTATTAATTATTTGGATGATTTCGGCTCACGTTTTTGAAACATGAGAACTCTTATGTAGCGAAGGAATCATATTTTTAAACAAAAAATATTATTATAATATATATATATATATATATATATATGTCCTAGCATACCTGTCCTAGTATATATATATATATGTATGTATGTATGTATGTGTGTGTGTGAAGTTTTGCTTTTATTTTTATTCAAACACGCACTGACACACACACACTACACACACACACACACACACACACTCACTCACTCACACTGTGAGAGGAGGCAAGGTGGAGTAATGGATTGCAGCTCCGATTGAGGAATCGTAGAGCCGCGTTCGAATTCCAGTCGAATCCAGTTACATTCACTTACGTGCTAATACCATTTGCAAAGGTAGAAATCCTCTTTTTCTCCCTACAGCTATGGGTAAATAGCAGGATAGACTGGGTTCTATAGCCTTTGATAGCAACTAGTCTAAGAGAAGGACAACTCTGAATTCAAAACCTGCGGTGGGCCGTTTTGGGATCATGTGGTACGTAGTGCACCAGGTCTCTGTATTCGGCCCTTCAAAAAGTGTGGATGGTCCTGCACGAAACCTTCACCACTAGAATCAAATCTCATGTGCTGTTGTCGAGCTGTCGGTTTCCTGGGAACTGATCTGCTTGAACCTCATACGTCGAATTCGACGAGAGAGTCGTGCATATATGAACAGACTTACATTACATAGATAGATAGATATATAATGGTGCCAAAATAATGTCGTTTTTTGACGTTAAAAATACATCAAAAAACGACATTATTACGTCATTATTTTTGCACCAACCTAATAGATAGAAAGGCAGATACAGAGAAAAAGAATATATATATATATATATATATATATATATATATATATATATATATATATATATGCTAGGATAGGGAATCAATAAGAAACGTTTTTCAGTCTAACATGTTTCGCCTTTATTAAAGCTTCATCAGAAAATGTCATATGGAGAAAAATGTAGAATTCTGTTGAGTTTATTTTTTGTGTTGTTTGTTTCACATTCGTAAAGCAGGCTTCACGTGCATTTCGCCCTCGATAGCAGAGTTTGTGTGTAGATATATGTGGAGTAAGTGTATCAAGATTTTACATTGTCTATATGGGATTCGGATGAGAATGTATATTTGTTGGGGTATGTATGTATGTATGTAACACCGTTTGTCGCGATGGTAGTAGAAGTATCTTTGACTCTTTAAGTATGGATTTAATAAAAGTTTGTAATATGATCAGATAAAGTGTTTTTTAAGTGTCTTTATAGATGTTAAGAGATTTATCAAAGTTCCTTCGAAGTATTTCCTACGTAAGTTCTTCTTGTTTTAATTAGGGTGGCATTCATAAAATGTGTCACGAGCGAGTTTAAAGAGTTGTCCTAACACAGGTTTCTTTTATGTTCATAGATGCGGGTTTTAAATTCCGTTATATCTTGCCTATGTAATTCTTTCTGCATTATTTGTATTTTATTTTCATAAACCGATATCTGAAATGGTGTTGTATCTATTGTTCCCGACTATTAATCTGATTGTCTTGGAGG
>OZ010580.1:117691281-117721281 GCA_963932145.1 Acanthosepion lycidas
GAAAACATTATCTGAGGCCTTGTTGTTGGACGTAGTTTATCGTCATACCCAGGACGCGGACGTAGTTTATCGTCATACCCAGGACGCGGACGTAGTTTATCGTCATACCCAGGACGCGGATGTAGTTTATCGTCATACCCAGGACGCCCTGTGTTTGGTGGAGGCATCAGGAGAAAATATACTTAGAACTTCACTTAATATCGATTATTAATTTCAAAATGTCAACGTGCTTTCCAAGTTTTAAATTTGGTTTGAACAAGGATTTGGTTATCCTCATAGCAGGTATTAGCTTGAGTCAGAAACAATAACACGGAGGCATAGTGGGGTATTGGTTAACGGCTCGGATTATGGAGCCGAGTTCAAATTCCAGTTCATGGCTTACGTACTAATACGCTTGGGAAAGGTGTGAATACACCTCTTCTCTCTCTTCCTAGCTACATGTAAAATATCAGGACAGACTAGGTCTTATAGATTTCGGTATCAACCAGTTTAGGTGAATAAAACTCTCACTGCTTTTCCGATTGCATGAATTTAAGCGTACTACTAGGTTAGGATCTCGGTCCCACCCTTCTGCTGTCGAAGCTACACCAACTGCTTCTTCTCTCGCACTTCCCGACAGTGCAACTCCCTTCCACTTACTTGCTTCCCTGATAACTATAATCTTCAAAGTTTTAAATGTAATGTCAATCGACATTTTCTTGATCTCCGTCCTTCTCTTTATCATTTCTTCAGGCACCTCTCTTTACTCTTACCTTCACTTTCACTCTCTTTTCACATCCACCAGCAAGAATGCGGAGATCGTTTTGGATTCTATCGATAGTCAAAAGTGAAGACTGGCATCTCCTGCCGATATGTGGCAGCAGTCGTTCATTTTCGGCCTGATCTGGCTCTTGTAAACGTAGGCGGTATCAGGTGGAGTCTCACTTATATATTTTCAGCTTCTTTAGCAATGGAGCGTATATACGAGTTCCACTTGGGGTCTGCGTTGAGTTGCGGTCAAATCATGGGTTCTCCCCGAGGGAACATCCGTTCACCGTGTCCGTAAGTTTTAATGGGGAAAAAAAAAAAGTTTTCGACCAACTCTCGGACCTGGTTTTAATTAGAGAATGTTTTTCCCCATGAAAGCGTTTTGCAGAGATCGAAAAGAAATGTTAAAAATAGGTTGATTGAAGGTCAGGTAAAGATGGCGTCTGAAGAAAAATAGACCAAACGATTTCCATTTTTTTTTCCCGCGTCATTCTTACTGGGTGAAACTTGACGTTATCATGGCGGAGAACAACTCTTTTTTTAAAAATTTAATTCACTGTGTACGTTATCACTATTCAAAAGCTAATGTATATTAATGTATATCAAGCTGATTCTTAACTAGCATGTAGAATTATTGGCTGGTGTGATACATTCATCATTACAATTGGTTTCAAAACGAAATAACCAATAACAGTGAACCAATAACAGTGCAGATTCTTTAGATTAAATTCCAAGAACAATAGATTCAGCTATAGGGCATCGCCCTTCAGTGGGGTACTTAACACTTCCGGTTTCTTCCGGAGGGATTGGCAGTTGTAGTATCTGTTCCGTGCCGGGGACCTTCTCTTCTTCCTTGCGTTCCCCCCAGCGTTCCATCTGTTATATAGCGGTGAGATGACCCGCTATGACTAGTTTAGACAAGCTCTGGCCAGTTTAGACAAGCTAAGACAAGCTTTGACAAGCTTTAGACAAGCTAAAACCACCTTAGACCAGCAGCCCGAGTGGAAACACCCGAGTCCCCACTTTAAAAAGCGACTTTGTGTCACAACATGAATTAGTGGGGTGTTATGGTCAATCTCGGCTATCGTCCTTCAGGCAGCATATATCCTCTCCCTTCGAAGACGCTAGGGCAACTAACTGGTAGACTGGATTGTGTTCTAAAATGTCATTCTTTATCACTGCATTGGAGAGAGCATTTGTGTCTGGATTTCGTGAAATTAAGGTAAGAATAATTTCATGATTATTTATTATTTTCAAATAAATAGATTTTATTATAACTTTAAAATATGTCTATATTACAACACGTACTGAAAGGAAGTGAATGTTTGTGTGGCGCATTTAAATTAATCGTATAAAATATTAGCGCATGGAATCAAAAGGTTGGCCACCCCTGCGCTAGGGGTTAATGACTGTTAGAGGGAAAATATTATTAGGGGATACAACAATAAAAGAACAAGAATTAAGACAGATAATAACGATTATACATTATCTTATTATTATATACAGACATTATACTAAAATGTTTCAAAATTGACTGCGAAGCAATAAGCCGGAAGAGAGTTCCACAAGAGAGAAGTGCGACAGAAGAAACTATTACTTCCTACTAACAGAACATCTTTCTTTTATCAACGAGCTGACTGGGAAACGTTTCCTTTGCGATGTCTCCTGGAATGTAGTCTTTAATCTCTCCGTTCAAGAATGCGTTTCCGAGGTCTCCTCCTGGGTAAAAGCTGGAATCGAGGCTTTCATCCACGCAAGGAAAAATGAGGTTAAATCTCGCTCATCCCCTTGGTTCTCTGAAGCTTCCATTGCCCATAGGAATCACTTCTTCTGCCTGTACCACAGTGACATGTCAGATTGCAACGGAAGTCTCTTTGTCTCAACCCTTAACGAGTGCAAGCGTGTCCTCAAGGAAGCAAAATCATTATTTGCTGATAGAAGGAAACAACGTATTGCATCTCGCAAATTCGGTTCCAAAGATTACTGGCGGCTCTGTAAGAGCGTACTAAACAAGAGAAAACCCACAATACTTCCTTTCTTCAACCAATTTGAGGTCCTGACTTCCTCAGCTGATAAGGCTGGGTGCTTTGCTCGGAAATTCTGATTCAGTTCAACGCTCGAGTCGTCCGGTGTATCCCCCTAGAGCTAAAGCTCTCTTGAACGAGTTGCTCATTATCTCATAGTTAGTATTGGGCATCATCTCTAAATTAGACTCCCATAAGAAAAGGGACTGGAACCAAGATGCCAGGTCAAGACCAATAACAGTGCAGGTTCTTCTTTGGATTGATTCAAATTACAATCGAGTCAGCTTCAGGGCATCGTTCTTCAGGAAGTATAAACACCCTCCTTTCGAAGATGGGAAAGTCAGAGTCAATCCTTGATGCTTGAGATACCCAAATACTAAAGTGCTGATTATCATCTTTATCCAATTGTTTGGCTGCCAGTACTTCCCTGTGTATAACCTCTACCTCGATAGGCTCTCAGTCCTTCTACAAGTTGTAAAGAAAAAAGAAAAGAGTAAGAAACAATCTAGGTATTTAACCAGGATCGACGTTGTTTAACTATTCTCGTTTATTTCGTATTCTATTGGTGGGAAGTAAATTCCACTCGAACAGCTTCCTCCCACGAATCACTGCTTTGTGAAACCAACTCCCAAGAGTATGCTTCCCGATCACTGCGATCTTAACCAGCTCTAGTCTACGGTCAACCGTTATTTTCCCCACAAGTCCCCATAAACTGTACCTCTCACACTGTAGCCCTCTAGATCGAGTGTCTCACAGGCCTTGAAAAAGGTGGACATCATTGTATAAAAAAACGCTATCCATCTAGGTAATAACCAGGCTCGATGTTGCTTAACCACTCTCCTTTTCTTCGTATTCCGTTGGTGAAATATACGTTCCACACAAGCAGTTTCTTCCCACGAACCACTGCTTTGTGTAATTGAATCCCAAAAGGATGCTCAAAGTCTACAGTTCAACCGGTATCTTTCCTATATATCCCCATAAACAGTGCCTGATACTCTGTAAATCTCTACTTCGAGTGGCTCTTATGACTTTAACAGGGCAAACATCATTATCAAAAAAAAAAGAAGCAAAACAAAATGGCAGTCATCCATGTAGGCACGACGTTGCTTAACAAGACTCGTTCCTTTCGTATTTTTTTTTGGTGAAATGTAAATTCCATACGAGCAGTTTCTTCCGACAGACCACTGCTTTGCGGAACCGAATGGGCCCTTGTACGAACCACTGCTTTGTGGAACCGAATAGGCCCTTGCACGAACCACTGCTTTTTGAAACCGAATGGGCCCTTGTACGAACCACTGCTTTGTGGACCGATTGGGCCCTTGTACGAACCACTGCTTTTTTGAAAAGAATGGGCCTTTGTACGAACCACTGCTTTTTGGAACCGAATGGGCCTTTGTACGAACCACTGCTTTGTGGAACCGAATGGGCGGCCCTTGTACTAACCACTGCTTTGCGGAACCGAATGGACCCTTGTACGAACCACTGTCTTGTGGAACCGAATGGGTCTTTGTACGGACGACTGCTTTGTGGAACCGAATGGGCCCTAGTACGAACCACTGCTTTTTGGAACCGAATGGTCCCTTGTAAGAACCACTGCTTTTTTGAAAATAATGGGCCCTTGTACAAACCACTGCTTTTTGAAACCGAATGGGCCCTTGTACGAACCATTGCTTTGTGAAACCGAATGGGCGGCCCTTGCACGAACCACTGCTTTGTGGATCCGAATGGGCGGCCCTTATACGGACCACTGCTTTGTGGATCCGAATGGGCGGCCCTTATACGGACCACTGCTTTGTGGATCCGAATGGGCGGCCCTTGTACGAACCACTGCTTTGCGGAACCGAATGAACCCTTGTTCGAACCACTGCTTTGCGGAACCGAATGGGCGGCCCTTGTAAGAACCACTCCTTTTTGGAACCGAATGGGCCCTTGTATGAACCACTGCATTGCGGAACCGAATGGGCGGCCCTTGTAAGAACCACTGCTTTTTGGAACTGAATAGGCCCTTTACAGGCTGAACCTCATTAAAAAAAAATACCAGAAATTAACCACCAGTTTATGAGATATTTTTTTAAAAATAGACCTGGAGATACAGTAATTTTATAATTTCCCCAAAACTTCTTTTTTATATACTATGTTTCAGGGTGGGGTTATCTTCTAGGCAGAACATACCCCATTGCCTTGAGAGGGAGGGTTAGGTTGAATCCTCGATGCCTGACGCGCCTAAATATGGTAGTATTGTGAGCGACTGAGCAGTTTTTCTGGTCAATCCCATGTACACTAACTTCTGCTATATTTTTCCTGGGTGTATATGTGGTGATATACACTCATTGCGTAAATCCCCTAACCATTATGGTTGGGGATTGATTCAAAGAACACTATACTTAGTTTCAGTGGCGGCGATCAACTTTAAGGCGGCACCTATTCCACTGCATTAAGAGGTGGGATCAACGATTTGTGCGATATTCTGCACGAGTCGGTGTGTGCAGAGATTTCGTTATCTGCCCTCATTATTTGAGTCGGAGTTCAAGAGGTTCAGCTTCAGACGATCAAGCCTCTGGCATCGCCCCACCCATTCAAGCACTGACGCCTGATGTATCCCAATAGGAAAGTGACGATCAGGTCTAGCAATTTTCGTCTTCGATCCCAAATACCTGTGGCATATACGCTTCGAACATGACCGACTCCGATACTCCGATCCATTTTGCGTACAGATGATAACTGTCGGTTCGCAACCTATCTTGACAATTTGGGGTTGCGTTTGATAAAAAATAAATACACAATATGATTTAACTTCAGCCACCCATCTTCTCAAGAAGCGCCTCCACCATTGGATGAATCCATTAAAACCCACTGCCAAATCTCTATCTATAAAAGGCAGGATGTGTGTGTGTGTGTGTGTGTGTGTGTAACGAATGCACGGCCTCAATTTTCGACGGATTGGCACCAAAATTTACATTCCCTTGCTTCAAATTAGCGGGAAAGCCAAAACCGACTTTGGATTTCCCAACTCCCATCGATAGTGGAAATAATCGATTTTTTCATGCTTCTACGGCAGTTTTCATGTAGTTAGCGGCCATTTTCTACTGGCCAAAGTGAGAGCCTGTAGCTGGCTGCCACGAATAGGCAGGAAGATTCTATTGGCCAGCGTGAGAGCCAACAGCTGACTGACACGAATGTTAACTAGCATGATAGCATGCAAAAAAATCGATAGCTGTATTCGTCACAAGTAGGAAAAATTTAAATCTGCATGGCACTTTACTCCAATTGGCTCATTCACTTGCTTAAACTCAATGTTGATTCTGATTCCGCAGAACTGGGTTGGGTGTGAAAAAGTATTTGTTGTTAACATTCTTTTTTCATTCGGTTTTTCCAGTTACGAGTCCTTTTTTAAAGCTGATCGTTTTGTATTCATTTTGTTTAGTTCTTTTTTCGTAACAAATTTAATGTTTAGTATAGAGCTTAGAAAAAATCCGCAGTGTGAGATAGGCAAGAAGTAAGGCATGTAGCAACATCAGTACGGCAAAAGGCACTCCTTTAAAGGCAAAGAAGGGCAAACATATTTTAAGTCAAGTGATAGCAATTGCTGTATGAGTCGTACGATTTTTGAATCAAGCACGGGCAACGCCGGGCCATGCTGCTAGTACAGTATTAATTATAGGTTTATAAAAAAATCAGACAGTAAGACATTAACGACCAACGTTCCATTTTTGAGATGCTAGGTGTTAAATTATAAAGATAGGAAATGAGTTCAGCAGATATACAAAAATAAAAAGGGGTGTAAGACAAGGATGTGTCTTCTTATCAAACTTTTCAATCTATACGGCAAGACCACTCTGAGAGAATTAGAAGTCCTACCAGGATTCATTATTGGCGGCCATAATTTTGACAACATAATACATCCCGATGACACAGTGTTGATAGCAGACAGAGAAAGGAAACTACAAGAACACCTACAGAAGGTAGTGAAGGAAAGCGAGAAGAAAGGACTAAGCATCAATTGCAAGTATATTCGCCATTGACACCTTAGTGTGAAAGGATTAAAATAATATTCCTCTATTAATTTCGTTTTGACACTTCTTCTTCTTCTTCTTCTTCTTCTTCTCTTCTTTTCTTCTTCTTTTTTTTTCTTCTTTCTTTCTTTCTTCTTTTTTTCTCTCCGTTTTCTTCTTTTTCTTCTTCTTTTTCTTCGTTTCTCCTCCTCTTTTTCTTCTTCTTCTTTTCTGCTTCTTCTTCTTTTCTTCTTCTTCTTCTCCTCCTCATTCTTTTCTTCTTTTTTCTTCTTCTTTTTCTTCTTCTTTTCTTCTTTTCTCCTTCTTCTTCTTCTTTTCTGCTTCTTTTCTTCTTCTTCTCTTCCTCTTCTTCTCCTCCTCCTCCTTTTTTTCTTCTTTTTTTTCTTTTTTCTCTCCGTTTTCTTCTTCTTTTTCTTCTTCTTCTTTTCTGCTTCTTCTTTTTTTCTTCTTCTTTTCTTCTTCTTCTTATTTTCTGCTTCCACTTTTCTTCTTTTTTCTTCTTCTTTTTCTTCTGTTACTTCTACTTCTTTTTCATTTCTCCTCCTTCTTTTCTTCTTCTTTTTTCTTCTTCTTTTCTCCTTCTTCTTCTTTTCTCCTTCTTCTTCTTTTCTACTTCTTTTCTACTTTTTTCTTCTTCTCTTCTTCTTCTTCTTCTTCTTCTTCTTCTTCTTCTTCTTCTCCTTTTCTTCTTCTACTTCTTCATCTTGCCGTGTTCCTGAAGGAACAAGGACGTTGGGCATCATGAATCCGCGCAATTTCCTGTGCATTGTAGTTCTTAATGTCTTTCGTCTCGTTGCCATCTGTCTCAAATTCTTCTATGCCATCCATTTTGCAGCAGGTAGCTTTGTGCATTGCTTTCCTTCCGGTCCTTTTACATTCAATCTCTTCCTTTTATGAGACCGATAATATTAGCGACTGCGCATGTCTGAAGAGATAGATTTTGGAATTTACCGACGTATCAAATTTTCCAAGCCTTCTTTCGTCGAAAGATAGAGAAAAGAGTTGAACAGTAAACAATAAACATTTTTCTTCTTGTATGTGACGTGAAAGGCGATTATGCCTTTTCACAATTTCCTGTCCTTTGCAACTCCTAATAAATTTTCACTTTTTGATATCTTCTCTAAACCTCGCTCCGCCATTCGTTTTTACTCGCTAGATCGGTTATGCGACAGTGAAATCCGAAGGCACATTGGGATAGCTAAACATGTCTTCCAAACACTAAGCAGGGCATTAAGAAACAGAAAAAAGTTCGTTAGAAACAAAGTAAAGACTACTGAACTGCTACGTAATATCAGTCTTCCTATATAGCAGTGAATGCTAGACATTCTTCTACCAGATGAAGAATAGACTTAAAGCAACCGAAATGTGGTTCTATAGACTGATTCTCAGGATACCATGGACAGAACATTTGAGTAACGTCGAAGGAAAATGGAAGCAAAAAGGAAACTTATATTTAACACTAACGAGAGACAGATGAAATTTCTAGGTTACATAATGAAGAATGAGGGCTTGGAAAATAAGATTCACACAGGACAGATTGAAGGCAAGAGGGACAGAGGAAAACTACGCATAACTTAAGTAAACGGATGGCGGAACAGGGTTTAGAAGAAAAATTACAAAAAGAGAAAATTTATTAACATCTACGAAGATAGAAACGCAACTGAGAGACGATAAACTGATATAATGGAATATGCATACACCTGTGTTCCCCCTCACTGGAATATGATTGGCTGGTGTCCGTCATAAATACAGACGGACGTGTAGGTTCGACAGAGTTTAAGGCTATGACGACGCCCATTGGACTACGCCATTGGCTATTCTATTGGTCTACACCTATTACCTGCGACTACGACGAGTACCAGTCGATTACTGCTACCGTGTACTACGTGGTTACAGTAGCCAAACCTACTTAGCTCAAATATATCCCTTTCCGGGACATATCATAAACCCAATCCTGACTCATAATAGTTAAGCAGTGTCGAGCTTGGTCAGTACTTAGATGGAATTCCATCGGAACATACAACATTGGGAGAGTAAATTGCACCCCCATCAACAAAATGGCATACTCAGACAGCTTTCACCAAAGGATTATTGATTGCTTTGTCTTTATTTTTTACGGTTTAATAACCCTTTGAGTACGGTGGTGTAATGGATACATACGTATGTGTGTGTCTATCGCTCTCTCACACACACACTGATGCATATTCATCCACACATAGATATTTACACACACACACACACACACACATATATATATATATATATATATATATATATATATATATAACGTCATCCACAGACAGACTGTTACGCTGTTTCACAGCTCATCAGTGTGGATAGACATCCGGTTGCCTCTAGCTCGGATCGAAACCCGGAGATTCTACCACTAAGCCGTCGGCGAACGGCAGGGAAGCAGGTGGATTTTTAGCGTATTTATTTTTAGAAACACGCCCAGTGACTGACAGTGACTCAATTCGCTATGCGCGAAGAGTCTCGCTATATATAAGCTATAATAGTCTCTGTTTACAAACCCAAACCTACTCCCTAGAGAGCTCAACTGAAATTATATATATTATATAATTATATATTATTATATATTATATATTATTATATAATTATATATATATATATATATATATATATATATATATATATATATATATATATATAGTCAAACCTAGAGAGCCAGACAAACCTACCAATGTTTCCCTGACGATCCGCTTAGGTGAAACCTTGGTAGGTTTGTCTGGTTCTCTAGGTTTGACTAGGTCTGCTCTACTTTTGTATTGAGCACTTTCAAGTTAGTTGATTACACGTATCGGGTTTTTTTTCCTTTGGGCTTTGGAACTGTATACTGTACGATTATTTTCGACAGACGTTCATGTTCATAGCTCTTTCTTTTTTTAAAACTTTTTTTTCCTTCGAGATTGATTTGACCATTAGCAAATCAAGAACCCGAAGGTTTTCCGAGACGAGTGTAGTTACATACACACACACACACGCAGGCACACACACACACACACACACACACATATATATATATATATATATATACACATTACATTGAATACGATATACAAGGTGTTTTGATTTAGTTTTTATACAATTTCTGATGTGATCTTATAATTTATTTTATTTTCGGAGGAAAAATTATATAAAATTTGACCAATTGTTCTTTCTTTCCGAGTGCTTTCGGTTATACATTCAGCCATTTTAAAGGTTGAAATATATAAATTGTTAACAAGAAATTGTTTGTTGTATGTATTTATATATGTTTTCATTTACAAAAAACACGGTCAAAATATTATGTCCATGTTCATAGTTGATATTATTAGGTTGGTGCAAAAATAATGACGTAATAATGTCGTTTTTTGACGTTAAGAAATACACAAAAAAACGACATTATTACGTCATTATTTTTGCACCAACCTAATATTAAGTGTTGGTGTTTTTTTGTGTTTATTAATAAGGCTTCCATTATTTTTAGCCTTTTTTTTTTGCATGTAGATGATGTTATTATATTTGTGTTGACAAGTATGTTACGAATAGTGTCCGGTAGGTCTCTATGAATATTTAAACGAAACCCAAGCTGTATTGTGAGTCTTCATGTAAAACATCTTGTAGTATGGCCAATATAATTATTTACGAATTTTGATTGATTAGGAATACAGTTCCTTACTGGACATTTAAATTTGTAAATAATACTTTTCAATATCTGTCTATATTTCTGAGATGAGGTATTATGTACATTATTTACATTATTCGGACTATTGTCCTCATCTTTGTCGACATATTTATTACAACGTTTCGGCCCTTCAGTATCTGTCTATATTTCTGAGATGAGGCATTATGTACACTATTTACATTATTCGGACTATTGTCCTCATCTTTGTCGACATATTTATTACAACGTTTCGGCCCTTCAGTATCTGTCTATATTTCTGAGATGAGCTATTATGTACATTATTTACATTATTCAAACTATTGTCCTCATCTTTGTCGCCATATTTATTACAACGTTTCGGCCCTTCAGTATCTGTCTATATTTCTGAGATGAGCTATTATGTACATTATTTACATTATTCGGACTATTGTCCTCATCTTTGTCGCCATATTTATTACAACGTTTCGGCCGTTGTACACTTCGGCCTTCTTCAGGTGGTTGGAATGTCAAACTTAACCCTTTATTTTGGGGTAGACTGTTCTAGTTCCACGTGCCATGTTTAATGGATGTCAGTTATCAGTTATCTCCTGATAATTACCCTCTGAAAGTTCTCCACTGCCTTAAATAAATATTGAACTCACACTCTTTGTTGTCCTGTCACTGGATCTAACCAACGCCTTTATCCACTGTGCCATGTGTCCTTCCTAGCTTTAATCAAAAAATTTTTTCCTACGAACAGCAAACTTAGAAAGATCTTTTATAAAAACACCCTAAAATTAAAATATAGCTGTACTAAAAATCTAGAAATGTATAAAAAAACATAATAATAAAATCCTAAAAAAAACGCATGGCAAAAATCAAATAAATAAATATCCTAAACTAAAAATTAGACAAAAATAATGAAAAATTATATAACTGTAGAAACCCTAAAAATTGCCCTCTGAATCTTCAAAAGTTTAATTACGACGTCAATCGCCATCTTTTCTTGCCTCGATCCCTCGTTCATTTTTTATCAGTTCTTCAAACGATAACCAGTTTTTTTCTCTCACTTTCACTCTCTGTAACACCCCTGCGTGCTAGTGACACTCCCGCCTTGTTTCGGGCGAAATGCTTAAAAAAAAACAAACTAAAAAATACTTTGTACTATGTTTAGTATTTCCCACCTTTTAACTCATCGTTAGTCACTTAGTATTTCCGAAAATGGATAATTCCCTGGGGTAGTTACACGCCCCAATACAAAAATGCTTATAGTATTACAATTATGTAAAAATATCGTCGTACTGCTGGAAAAATATAACATAACAGGTAATCTCTGTTACAATATACATTAAGCCAAATCTTGAACTGCGGATAAAATTATTTTTTGAAATGAAAATTATAATAAATACGACATATGAACATATGCTGTAAATTGTGAGTGAAACACCAATGCAATAAAAGAGAAAAAAATTTCTTTATCAAAAATAATTATATAATTCTATCAAAAAAAGCTAAACTGATAATTACAGGACTAAAAAGAAATTTTTATTTTACAAACACGGTCAGCACATTGTGGCCGTGTTCATAGTTGATGTTATTGAGTCAACCAATATAACTCATTTCGTATGCAAAAAAAAGAAAGTTAAAGACTAAATTTAAATACAAAACTATGCCAATAACTTCCTGAAGCTTAAAAAAAAATCACATAATTGATGTCTATAATGATGGAAAAGGCTACAAAAAGCTGCCAAAACAAATTGGTGTGCACGTATCCACTGTGTTACAAATTATTTATAGGTGGAAGGCATTTTGAATGACGGCATCGCATTCAAAAAGTGGCCGTCCATGAAAAATAAGAGCAAGAAAAACTAGACATGTAGTTCGGTAAACCCAGACGATTCTTGCAGTGACCGCTTCGGTTCTCAAATGCTCCCTGGCCAGTGTCGGAATCAATGTGCATAGGTCTACAGTGCGACGAAATCTGAACGATGACGGTCTTCCTAGCAGAATGCCTAGAAAAATACCACGGCTTACGCAAAAGAACAAACCCAGCTCAACTATGCTTATGACCATATAAATATACTAGAAACGTTCTGGATAAAAGGTTTTATGACCGGATTAGACAAAACTAGTGATTTTCCGGAGGAACGATGGATGCTGTGTCTGGCGGTTTTTGAAGAGGAGAATATGGCGCCAATAGTTAACCATGACAGCGACAGCATTTAGATTTGGAGTTTCTTTGCCGCAGCTGGAACATGTAAAATAGTACGTAGTAAAGGCATAATGGACTCTGGGATAAGATCAAGCAATTTTGAACAAAAGCGTCTTGCCTTCGGTTCGAAAGCTGGGTTTATGTCGAAGCTGAATATTCCAACAGAACAATCATCCGAATCATCCAAGCAAACCCACAAAAAAAAAAGAGTCCATGTCTTGGAATGGCATATTCAAAGTCATTATCTAAACCTAATTGAAAATATGTGATTCAAGTTAAAGAAAGCAGTACATGCAAGGAACTCAGATAATATGGAGTGAGTTTGCCAAGAAGAATGTTCAAAAATTCACGTTCATAACTGCCAGAAACTTCTGTAAAATTATAGAAAACGATTGGTCGACGTCGTGACCTCAAAAGTCACCAAATGTTAAATGAAAGATACTTTCGCATATCTTAATTTTTAAATATCTTTATTCCAGCTTGATAAAAAAAATTGAAAGTGGTTTGATATTGTATATACTAATAAACTGTTTGATATTGTATATACTAATAAACTATGAAAATAAAGGGATATTTTCTTTCATTAAGAATGAAGAGAGAAAATTTTATAAAAACAAAAAAAAAAAACAACAAAATATAAACAAACATGTTGTGAAAAAAAAACAAACTTAATTTTAAAAGCATGTGTCAACAAACGGAAGAAAACAAAACCTCATAGCATGGGAAATACCATTCCATTTTCAAAGCGGAAAAAACTAAAAAAATAGTGAATAATTTATACAAAATTCAAACCTTTGTTGTTACTTTAATGTTACTGACACAAGATTTTGTGTATTTCTTTATTAATTTTTGTTAATCAATTTAATGAATGTCCTGTCTTTAAAACAAAAGACATTCCATTACGCTGATTCCCACCCCACAAAAAAAACAAAACAATTTGCCGACATATCAAATAACTTTTGTAAAGAATTGTCATTAATATCTGCTGACTTTTTGTTTTATGTGTTGCGCTTAGTGTATTTGCAATCTTTCTGTTTCAAACAAGAAGTATTTTTACCAATGTTCACCCAATACAAAGCCCAAGAGACACTCAATGTAGAAGGCCACTGTGTGGAGTTATATTTGTGTTGGAAAGGACAAGCGTTAAGTGTATAGATCTGAAGTAGATTTTAGAAGGAACCGGAAACCCAATCCTAAATAAGAAACAAGGGATAGACATCTATCCCTGTTTAAAAGTCAGGGGAGGCGTTCGAACCGGGCGATAGGCGAATCTATCTACTTTTTGCATTTAAAAATGTCTCGTATGATCAGGAAGTTTATCTTAATAAAAAATAGTTTGCAGGACTTAGATAATAGCTAGGATGATATCTTCTTTTACAGAGATATTCACCCTGTATAAGGCCTGAGAGACACTTGAAATAAATGGTTACAGAGAAATATCTTATGCGGATATGTGTTGATGATAATAGTTTGACCTTAGACTTGTATAGTTCTAGGAACATTGGCCTTAAACATTTTTGCCGTAGTAAAACTCGCCTCATGAATTTTCGCCGTAGAAAACTTTACCATATATGATTTTTGCCGTAAGAAAATTTCGCTTCATATTTTTTTATTTAATATGCAAAGTACCTTTTTTATTAAGTATATCTGACTCATACTATTGTTACTTTGATTTAAACATTTTAATAAGCTCTAAGTTATACTAACATGCAGCCAAATTTGCGGAACTAATTGCGTATTTGAAAAAGGAAGGGACTTTACCAAAAAAAAAAAAAAAAAAAAAAAAACGTATGCTTTAGATCGAGGAGATGAAGTGTAAATGAAGAAAATATATATTGATATAAATGCAGGACTTCAACGAAAAATGATTCAGTACAGTAAAATGCAAAAAAAAAAAACCCAAAAAAACAAAACATTATTTATGAAGCATTACTTGGAATTTGCACACAATTTAAATTATTTCTTTGTTAATTTGATATATTTTTAGTCTTTTATTTTTTAAATAAATATTTACATCTTTACTTCTTTTCTGATGTTTGACCCAGTAAAAAAGGCATCTATATATACTTGATAACAAGGTAGGTTGCATATCAAATTGAACATTTCTCCAATAGGAACGTTCAAGATAGGTGTATCGAAAAAAAAAATGAGGCGAAATTGTCTTGCGGCAAAACTCCTATACGGCGATTTTTCCTTTGGCGAAGTTTCCTGAGGCGAGTTTTCCTACGGAAAAAATGTTTACGGTGTATGTCCCGGATACGAACTTGAACAATTTAAATTTGTAGTGATCGGCGAAGCAGCCGGTTTCATGAGGTACTGGCTCGTGGGAAGAAGCTGCTTGAGTGGAACTTACATCTCCCCAGGGGAAAACGAAGACAATGAGAGTGTTCTGCTATAATGCGCATGGCATGGTGGGTCTTAACCGTGAAGATTAGGATTGGTGAAACCAAAGAGTGCAGTTCGTCTGAAGACTGCACAAAACAGAGAACATGTTCTCACGGAAGGATGCTGCAAACTCACGACTCTACGATTGGAGATCCGGATGCGTCGCAACACTTATACAAATTATATTGTCACATCTTTTTAATAAACAGCAGAATTTACTGAGCAGGAGAAGGACAACTCTGAATTCAAAATCAGCAAAAGTTTGTTTGTGGACCTTGTGGTACGTTGGGCACTAGGTCTCTGTATTCAGCCCTTCCAAAAGTGTGGTTGGTTCTGCATAAAGCTTTCACCACTATAATCAAATCATATGTGCTGGTGTCTGACTGTCGGAACCTAGGAACTGAGTTGCTGACCCTCGAATATTATATATATATATATATATATATATATATATATATATATATATATGTCAAACTGAGTTGCTGACCCTCGAATATGATGGGAGAGTGCACCACATTGAGCAATTCCCTTCTCTGGATGTTGACCGATCCTAACTATAAAGTCAGGCTTCACCCCGGCATTTAAATCCGTATATTAAAGATCAAGTTTTAAAGATAAGGCAAGGCATCTTATTGAATCGATTTCAGCATGGGTCAAGAAGAGGACATACTGTGCACATTGGGCGAAAATAATCCGTGAAGCTATATCTTTGGCTACATATCATTTACTGCCTTCTTTTCATATTGAACCTATGTAGAAAACCAGCATACAGATATATGTCAAACTGAAGTTGCTGACCCTCGAATATATATATATATATATATATATATATATATATATATATATATATATATATATATATATATATATATATTAGGTTGGTGCAAAAATAATGTTTTTTGACGTTCAACTTCAACAGAAAAACGACATTATTTTTGCACCAACCTAATATATATATATATATATATAATATATATATATATATATATATATATATATATATATATATATATATATATATATATATATATATGTCAAACTGAGTTGCTGACCCTCGAATATGATGGGCGAGTCCACCTTATTAAGCAATTCCCTTCTCTGGATGTTGAGAGATCCTAACACAGCTTCATACCGGCATTTAAATCCGTATATTACAGAGCAAGTTTTAGAGATAAGGCAAGGCATCTTATTGAATCGATTTCAGCATGGGTCAAGAAGAGCACATGATGTGCACATTGGGCGAAAATAATCCGTGAAGCTATATCATTTAATGCCTTCTTTTCAGGTTGAACGTATGTAGAAAACCCGCATACAGATATTTGTCAAACGAATTTCTATTAGCCTTTGACAACATTGAATATCACATAAAATCGAAAAGCAGATATTGTAGTATCTTGGAGAGTATTTGAATAGCTATGATTTATTTTGTGCTAATTTTCCAACAAAAACGTTATCATGAGAACTGAGTCTTAGAAATCATAATCCGAATTATACTTTAGATCAGGGGTCAGCAACCTTTTGTTAACTATGTGCCAACTTAGGATTTTAAAATCATTCAGTGTGCCAACAGCATACGTAGTTTTATATAAGTCAAGGTAAATATACCTGTTCTACAATATGTTTTATATAGTAATATAAAGTGTAATGGCAAAAGTACGCAGGTTTAGGGTTTAAGAAAGCTTTATTCAACTGAGAATATAAGGTTATCGTATAGTGTCCTTTTATAGCCCCAGTATACAGAAATAGCTCTCTTAAAGAGGAATAACAAAACAAGGGGAGACAACACTTGATTATTTATAACATATAGTATATGTGCTTTTGTATATATTAAAATTGAAACAGCTAAATATCTTTGCGTTGTAGTAGTCATTGGTTTGGAATTCGTGATGTCATTTGCAGCTGTGTGCCACTGGAAATTGCTTGGCGTGCCACTTGTGGCCCGCGTGCCGTAGGGTGCCGACCCCTGCTTTTGATATTCCGTTCAAATATGAGGTCAGTAGATTGTATATAGTGGATTTCTGGAATGAAAAAAAAATGATCATTTAAAACAAACTGTGAGAAAAAAAAAATATCAGTTTTTCACAAAATATCTACACTCAAGTTTTAGACGTGTAAACCCCCTTACCAAGGATTTACGATTTATATCATGGTAATCTACATGAAAATTCTTTTTCTAACGATACCAAATTTTGCTTTGTGACTATTAATTTAAGCTTCGGTCATTTGGCGATGAATGATTCCTTTCAGAAAATCTCCCACATTTCTTCAAAATGTTAGTATGGTAACATCAGAATTTTCTTAATAATTATAGGTTAGTATTAAACCAGGACTCTGGATAAAGACATAAGCTGCATGTTTGTTAGACCTTTATTGCGTCTTGGAGAAATTCAGTATCTGTTTACTCATAACAGTACGAATCTAAGCGGTGTGGAAATTGACCCAAGAACTTAACAACCAGTTTCTAACGTTTAATTCAAGACAGGCAACAAAATAAACACTCTTGTTAAAGCCAACTAGAACGGAATTTTTCTTCTCTATTTATAAACCGGAACCGAGGAACGACCAATTATTCTTTCGATGCGACTTTGAAATAAAGAATTTTTATTGTTTTTGCTTTTGTTAAACAGAATTTTGTTTTTATAGTAATGAGTTCATCTGATCTTCAGCTAGTTTGAAAACCACAAAGTAAGCTTTCTTTAGGGTGGGGCAAAAATGTTTCTTAGGAAGAATTGTTTCAAAAAATAATATTGACGCCAGTGGGGGGGATGCGTGGAACGGAGTTGAATCTGATTTATCAATTTCTTTGTTTCATTCTATCTTCTTTTTTTCTTTCTTTCTTCTATTTCTTTCTTTCTTTCTTTTTTTTTTTCGTTGTTTCTTTCTTTCGTTTGTTTTCTTTCTTTCTTTTCCTTTCTTTCTTTTTTCTTTCTTACTATCTTGCGTTTGTTTGTCTTTCTTTCGTTGTCTCTTTTCTTTCTTTTTTCTTTTGTTTCGTTCTTTCTTTTTTCTTTCGATTTTTCTTCTTTTTTGTCATTCTTATTTTTCTTACTTCCTTTTCCTTTTCTCTTTCTTTCTCTTTTTCTTTTTTTCTCTTTCTTTCTTTTTCTTTCTGTCATTCTTTATTTTTCTTTCTTTTTAATTACTTTCTTTCTTTTTTCTTTCTATCTTTCTTTCTTTCTACTTTTTCTTTCTTTCTTTTTTTCTTTCTACTATTTCTTTCTTTCTTTCTACTTTTTCTTTCTTTCTACTTTTTCTTTCTCTTTTCTACTTTTTCTTTCTACCTTTCTTTCTACTTATTCTTTCTTTCTTTTTTCCACTCTTTCTTTCTTTTTCTACTTGTTCTTTCTATCTTTCTTTCTACTTTTGCTTTCTATCTTTCTTTCTTTCTACTTTTTCTTTCTTTCTTTCTTTCTTTCTACTATTTCTTTCTTTCTTTTTTGTACTTTTTCTTTCTTTCTTTCTACTTTTTCTTTCTTTTTTCTACTTTTTCTTTCTTTCTTTTTCTCTTTTTCTTTCTTTCTTTCTACTTTTTGTTTCTTTCTTTCTTTTTTCTACTTTTTCTTTCTTTCTTTGTTTAATTTAGATGTGGGTATAGAGCAGTGGTTATCGGCAGGCTAAGTAGGAATGACGTACCGTGTTCGAGTTCCAACCACGTGGCTCAATGAAAAGCGTTCATTGAGAAATCGGAAAAGTGATTGTGTTAGGGAAGCCGAATTAACTGAAACTAAGATACCCAAAAAAGGCATGGCATCTTGAATTTGAACAATCTACCTCCTTGAATTAAATAAAAGTGTTCAGTTCGAAATTTCAGCGTATATCAACTGAAGAAGGCCACAGCGTACAACGGCTGAAACGTCGTAAATATGGCAATGAAGATGAGGACAACAGTTCGAACGTTGTAAATAGTGTAGTTACAATTACATCAACTCAGAAAGAGTCTCCTTTTTTCTTTCTTTCTTTCGTTGTTTCTTTCCTTCTTTTTTCTTTATTTCTTTTTCTTCCTTTTTTCTTTCTTTTTTCTTTCTCTCGTTTTTTCTTTCATTCTTTCTTAATTTCATTTCTTAATTTAGATGTGTGTGTAGCATAGTGGTTATTGACAGGGCGAGCAGGATTGACGTAACGAGTTCAGATTTCAACCAAGACTGTTGCGTTAAGTTTTGCACCAATGTCCTTGGGAAAAGTGATCAATCCCTCTCATCTTTCCCCAACCCCAGCTTGACACTGAGAGCAATGCGGACTGGAGTATAGCCTTGGATGGCAACCAGTGTAGAAAGAAAACTGAATTCGAATTCAACGTTTCGAGGCTCCGTCAATTTATGTTGCCCTAGGCACACCTTTGCAACTATAGCTGCAGTACATATAGTAACCCTAAAATTTTAACAGGTTAGTAGTGAGTGCGAATATCTTAGACATTTTTAAGGGCATCAAGATCTAAAGGTAATGAAAGAAAGATAGAAAGGCAGACGGAACTTTAACATGATTTCTGCTGGAGTATCAAAAGAGATCAACCTTTTCAAAAGCAACGTAGAGTTTTCAAGAAGAGAAGATTTATACCTTTGGATGGACAAAAATAAATGTATTTTTCATTCTTTGTTTTGATTCAAAAATTGATGACACGTATTTGCCTTAATTTCATTTTGTGTGAGATTTTTCTGAAACCTTTTTCTGAACTGAAAATGAATTCTTTAAGTTATTTGGACAGTTTTTTCTTTTATGGTAAATTATTTCAAACTTGAAAACGTTTAAGTTTGGTTTTACTTGGCCATGGCATATCACTATTAAATGGTAATTTTGGCCTATTTTAAGAAAAATAGAAATTATCTGTAATGCGAAAACGTGATGTGATGGGAAAAATGGACTTGATATTCAGATTTAGCGTGAAAGAAAAAATAGCCTAGAAACATATGTACATTGCCCAACACCATTTGGGTCGAAAGAAAATATCGTCCGGTGTAATAGGCCGGGGTATAAAGTGGTCGAAACGTTGTGAGTATAAAAATCAAGATGAGCATGATGGTCTGAAGGGGAAATAACAGATTAAAGACAATTTATAATCTCAAAAAATAGAAAAACACCAGATAGGCATAGCCAACTAGGCACTTTACAGATAGGATGTTAACCTGATGACTGATTTCTGCTAGAGTATCAGAAGAGATCAACCTTTTTAAAAGCACCCTAGAGTTTCCAAGATTTAGAAGATGTATACCTTTGGATGGACAAAAAAGAATGTATTTTTCATTCCTTTTTATCTTCTTTCTTTTTAATTAAAAAATTAATGACATATGTTTGCCATAATTTAATTTTGTGTGAGAAACATTTCTGAAAGATTTTCTGAACTGAAAATCCTAAAAAATGCATTCTTTAAGTTATTGGTATCCATTTTTTCTGACAAGTTATTGTAACCTAAAAACGTCTAAGGATAGTTCTACTTGCCCTTGGCATATCACCGTTAAATGGGTATTTTGGCTTATATTAAGAAAAATAGAAATTATCTGTACTGAGAAAACGTGATGTGACGGTGGAAATGGATTTGATTTTCAGATTCAGCGTGAAAAAAAAAGCCAAGAAACATGTGTCCATTGCCCAACAACATCCCGGTCAAAGAAAAAAAATGTCGTCCGGCATTACTAGGCTGTTGAGCGGTACCGGATCACGATCAGCGAAGTTAAGCAACGTTGAGCCTGGTGAGTACGCTTGGGAATACCAGGTGCTGTAAACTGCATGTGCTGCTGGTTTAAAGGATAAAGGCACGGAGAGCCGAGTTTCAATTCCAGTCAGGTTCTTTATATTCACTTACATGCAAATACCCTTGCGAAAGGTATGGATCTAACTCATCTCCCCTAGCTATGGGTTAAATAATAAACAAAAGTTCTTGCAATCTAAAATATTTTCTGGTTTTAAATAACCTGCAGAAAGTTGTTAAACCGTAAAAAAAACAAATCAATCGATTAATATGTTGAGTTGTATCAAATAAGCGTATATATATATATATATATATATATATATATAGGCGACCTCAGTATAGATGTTCATCCAAATTTAGTGTGTAAACTGCTCTCTTGTAACATATCATCTTTCAGTTGCGTCTCTGTCCTTGGACAGAGTGCGCTCAGGGGCCTCTCTGTGAAAGGAGAGAGTGACAACTGAAGAAAAGTAAACAGAAGAGGTGCCCAGCTCTGTGGAACAGCTACCCGATGCCGCGCCCTCCCATTGCACCAGAGAGAGGTTCTCTCACCGAGGCCCGCGTAACAGACGGTTGCGGGGACTGCGGGCAATTTTTGTTCCTTGCCCGGGTGTACGCGCTCCGGTCCCTACCTTAAAAAAGACCTTGTGTAGTGAGGAGACAGAGTAAATACTATTGATTCAAACGTTAAAAACAAAAAAAAAAAAAAAAAAAATAGAACGGAAGGAAGTCGTAAGAATGCAAAAGGTTTTGTTTTGTACAAAGGAAACATGGTTACAAAGATTATAAATATGTCATATGTATTCTCCCCGTCCTTGAAAAGGCAAGTCTAACGAATATTATAATATTATAACGAATATTATAACATTATTTTTACTCACAATTCCAGCCTATCATTTTTAAAGTTTGTGCTTTTTCCACGATCCGAAGTGGCATCTACTCTTCACAGAGCCAGCCTTAAAACTCCTCTCTGTATAGATTTAGAGCGTTACTGATTGGTCTTTTAGGATCACATGACCGGCCAAGCATGGTGCATTCTGATTAGGAAAGGTGAAAGAAAGTTAACCCATCAAGACAAATTATTAATCGTAATGAAAAACAAATATTTTAGATATTTTTAAAAACCTATTCTAATGTTTACGGGAATCCATGTATAAAAGGGGGAGATAACTATGGTAAGCGGTTTGATCATGGCGGATGAAGAGTGAATTCAATGTCACGAGTGATAAATTTTCTACTAGACAGAGTTGCGTAGAACCATTTTATTTCTCCAATTTTCGTTCAATTTTTCCGACATTTTGGACATGTAACCTTTGAAGATTCATTGAATTTGTGTCTCGTGGAAATACTTTTCATAATGCTTTTGGCATTTACTCTCAAACAGCATTCATTCCACTTGCTTTAGAACTTACAAATCGTTTTTTATTCTTCTTTTATATGCTCTGACCCTTCATGACGTGGGCAATCATAACCTTTTATTCCTCGTGGTCATAAGCAGCGTTTTCCCCCTATACCAAGCACCTCCCTCCTGCGTTCTGCCTGCAATTCACAAAAACTCGTCAGATAAATGGTCCGCTGCTTACACCTATCTCTCTCGCCATCGATAGGCACTGCGATGGTTAAGTTTTTCAAGCTATACTTTAAACGTTAAGTTCCTAAATTCCAGGAACCAAAGAGGGGAAAAAATTACCAGGAAAATATTTATAGAAACGGCACATGGATGTTATGCTACAGCGGTGCAAAGGTGATTGAAGCTGAGATGCCTGGTCAGTACCGATCATATTGCTGTTTCTTTTTGGGATTTTATCAAGAATCTCTAAATGCATAGTAGAAACACCATACCAGATGTGCCAGTAATATTCAATGTATGAATGAATAGTAGACTTATAAATGTAAGTACCTCCACGAAAAAGCTAAAAATCAGCCTACCGTGATGAAAGATATCTCCAAAATTAATGAAAACAAAGTTTTAACGTTAAAATATTTATGCTATTATTAAGAGGAAGGAGCAAATTATTTTTTAGTTATTTTTTTAAATTCTTTACCCGTTTTAGAATACTAGAAATGTTGATTAAAATATTTGTTTTGTTTTGCGTTAGCGGTTCTACTAACTTTTATCATCGCAAATTTTCACCTATTTGTTTTTTTTTTTTTTGTTTTTTTGTGGTGACAGACACATTAAATTGAAAATTCTTGCAAAAATCAAATAACTGTCTGATTTTAATGAAATTTTCAGAACTGCACAAATGAATGAAATTATTTTTGAAATTTTTTTTAGAAAATCTGGGTAAAAAATATTTTTTTTTACATGTGTTTCTCCTTCTTACTTAATTTTATGAGAGCTTCAGAAATTCATCAAGATAATTTTTAGTGACTATATTAGTTACAAGCAGAATTTTTTTTTTTTTTTTTTTTTTTTGCAAAATCGGACTCGGCCTTAACGAAAATCTGTTCTGAATCATAAAATAAAAAAAAAAGCAATAAATCTAAGACATTATTTAATTAGAGAAGCTTTTAGCTGTTTTTATGAATAACATATATCACAGACAATATTGTCTGAAGAAAAAAAAAATTCGATGAAAAATTGATTTTTACGAGTTTTGGTTTCATTTTTACAATTTAAAATTGAATAATTCATATATTTTTGAATCCTTTAAAGTCCAATTTCGATGCGATAATTTTTAGAGAATATTGATATCAAGTAAAACTATATTTACTGATATTATAAAACTTATTGCAATCTGAAGACCCCGACTATTTTTAAAAGAATTTCTATTTTTTTATATATGTATATCGATGTAGAATTTCTAAAATGTGGATATACAGACCGATAAATCTGTTAATAACAGATTACGTGTTTTACGGGTTGTTCCCCTTTACGGGGAAAAAAAAAAAAACAAAATCCTAATTAAATTTATTGTCTGCTACACCATACTTCACTAAGAACACGTTCGTTCGTCAATAAATCGATTAACACGTCAGTAAAAGAAGAACTCGTGGTTAGGAAATGAGTGTATAAAACACTTTATGCTATAAATAAGTAATATTTGTTTCAAATCAGATTAACATCACTTTAAATTTGCTATTTTTCCTCAAATAACGGTTCAGTAATATATATTTTATTTTTGCAAAAATTTTTAAACGGAAAATTAAGTTTTCTTTACAAATATCTTAAATATGTCTGACGTGATCGATTTTACTGACAAAAAATACTAGTCTATTCCAATCACTACAATTTCTGTCTAAAATACACCAAAGTATTTTGCTTATGGGGTATAGTAAATTTAATAGTTTAGCATTCATTTAAAGGTAAATTGAAAGCCTTGAGATAACTTTTTCATTTTTTTAAAATCAATTTAAAACCTTACGTATACAGAATTCGTGGAGCTACCTATATAAATGTATAAGATAGATGCAGACGGAAAAAATAGTCTCGAACGCACAGTGATCCAAATTTCCTATTTAATTGCCTACCAAAAGACCTAGCAATTGATTCAATATAACTTGCCAGCGGAAAAAGGTAGCCCAAGAAGACCAAATAGATTACTCTTTTGGAGGTTAGCATTATCCATGCTGATGGAAGACAAAAAAATTCTCTAAGGTAGGTGGCCCACTGCCTTTCCATATCTCTGATGCCCACTACATCCCCTGTGAGAATTAAGCCTTCCCTCCATCATTATGGGTCCAAGAAATTTAAGCTGTCGCTATCTTATTCTAAGTAATCTGTTCGCTGCCATTTTACTTAAGTCTTCCTCGTTGCTTACCCATTCCAGCCATGGAATTCTCAATATCCTTCTGTAGAACCACAATTCTGTTGCCTCCAGTTTACTCTTCATTTGTATGTTTTGCATTAATGCCATCAAACATTATCATAGTAGTTGTGGGTTAACTCTCACCGAGAATAGATTCAGGGAACACTGTTCAAACTCGGGCTGGGGCATATTTTATTTACTTCACACCTTTGATGTTCGTAAATACGACTGTCTGAGTTTTTTTTTTAATCCTGGAAGACAGTGTCCGGTTTGCATATCGTAAAAATCCAAGAGATCGGGGAGAAGTTATGATTTTATGCATTTGCCAAACGAAAGCGACCGCAAAAGTCTAGACCTGGATTTGAATTCGTTTCCTCCATTACTGTTTACAAACTGATAACTACTACGCTACACACAAAGCGACGTATTAGGTAGATATGTGTTTTTAATTTTGTCATGTTAATATGAAGTTTTATTTTTTTTTTTTTAAACCATAGAAAATTTACAAACAAACAAAAAAAAACACGAATGAGTGTTGGTCTTCTATGTATTAGGTTGGTACAAAAATAATGTCGTTTTCTCACATAGTAACATATGTGAGAAAATGACATTATTTTTGCACCAACCTAATACATAGAAGTCATTTCATATATCAACCATTCGCCCTTGCATGGAGTATTACTGCCATATATGGTCTGGAGCCCCTTCTGTTCGCCTCGGGGTTCTTGATAAGATCCAGAGACGGATATGGAATGTAATTGGCCCCGATCTGGCATCTCGTCTGCAGTCGCTCTCTCACAGACGCGCCGTCGCCTCTCTCTCCCTTTTTTACAAATACTTTCATGGTAATTGCTCCGAGGCGCTGCATTCGCTGGTTCCAAGACTTCAAGCGTCCTACGAGGCTGGCATCCCTCTCTCATCCTTTCAATAGCTTCATGTCTCGCACCTCTCACCTGTAGAACTGCCTTCCCTACTTCTGTTTCCCTGATAGCTTTAATCTCCAACTATTCAAATGTAATGTCAATCGACATCTCCAGTTTCCTTGATCTATCCACTATCCGTCTCCCCATCCTTTCCTCTATCATTCCTATCTGCTATCGCTCCAAATCCTCTACAACCCCTTGTGTGCTAGTGGCTTCCCGCCTTGCTAAGGGTGAAAAGCTTTAAAAAAAAATAGCAACATTTTTTTTATACTGCCTATAAAATGTTTCCGTAGCATGCGTCTCAAATAGCCTCTGACAATTAAGTCCAGCTCCAAGCTGGAGAATGAGCAAATGCGGGCAACTGGCGCCTCCTAACCAGCTTCTTGGAGTAGATGGAGCCCACGAAGGAAAAAAAACTGATTTTAAACCTCTGCTGCCTTGTGGTCACATCAACACACGTAAAATGGCTATGGAATTAAATCTAGACAGAAACCCCGAAGTGGTACCCCGAATGCGGTTAGCTGTCAACTTTCCGGCAATTCTGCAGCCAAAACCGGTTCTAAATGTATACCCTGTATTCCTTTGGATTTTTGGGTACCGTCGAGAGTGAGCGGTATGTAGTTAGGGCAGCGCATAGCCTCTAAATGCCATCATCCATACATGGGCTCTGGAGAGGTTGCCTTAGACTCAGCACCAAAGGACTGAATTTTAACCAAACAGAGCGCTACCTTTATCTCGCGAGATAAACGGTTGCCTACTATATGGTAATGAATGCTTTCGTCACAGGTAATGACGTGCCTTGAGACAAGAGGAATCTGGTTCTACTGGAAGATGATGAGAATACCATGAACTGGGCAAAGGAATAACGAACATCTTTTAAGGAATAATCGAAACAAAATGACAATCAGAAAGAGAATGTTGCATCAGTATCAGAAAGAGATGGTTGATTTTTTCTTAGGATACATACTGAGGAAAGGGTGTCTTGAGACAAGAGGAATCTGGTTCTACTGGAAGATGATGAGAATACCATGAACTGGGCAAAGGAGTAACGAACATCTTTTAAGGAATAATCGAAACAAAATGACAATCAGAAAGAGAATGTTGCATCAGTATCAGAAAGAGATGGTTGATTTTTTCTTAGGATACATACTGAGGAAAGGGTGTTCGGAAAATTTAACGCTCAAAGGACATACTGAAGATAAAAAGAAGCAGAAGGAAAGGTTAATTAGCCCCCCTAACGAACTTGTTTTAATGGATGGCAGTACATGGAGTGGGGAAAAGCAAACCTTACTTCAAACCTTAAAAGGATCGGATGTCGTAGAGAACCGTGAACGCTTACAACCTGATGAAACATAGCGTAGAGATGATGGGGATGATGACGAGTGACATTAACCTCACGTTTCTTAAATAAATCGATAACTTTTAAAGTACTGGACAATAATGTTGTCGTTGTTGTTATTAAGGCTGGTGCTGGTGGTAGGGGTGATTTCCAATATGTATTTCCTACCTCTTCAAACCAGGCGGTTTGTCGCCTTCCTGAAGAGCAGTTATTTGTTTGACCGCTGGCCAAAGTATATCCAAATGATTTGGCACTCTGGTCCCGTGATCTCGTCCTGAGCAATGCGACATCATGTCCGTTATCGTTGCGGACTAATGAACAAACATAGCTTCACATTTGCCAATTGGACGCGAGCCAGTGAATTTGACTCCCGCCCTCTTGTGTTGGCGGCGGCTTTGCGCTAATTTGCAGCTTAAAATCTGCGTTTGTTCTCCTCTTCTAACGAATAAACATCCCAAACGCTGTTTACTGAAGCCAATTCTTCTCCTTAATCGGATTCGCTTTGTAGAGAGATATTTGCTAAACTAGGATTGATTCGGCGCAAAGCCAGTTGTGAATATGGACTTGAGTACAGCTCAAATAGAGTACTGCTCAAATGGAGGTGAAAAACATTGTCCCATCAATAAAATCTACAGGTGAAGAGATCATATATATCTTCTTAGGCGATCACGACTCCTCATAACTTTCTTATGCTTTGTAACTTTTAGCAATGTGTAATTTTTTTTTATTATCCACTCTGCCATCCATGTACACTGACTCTTTAGGTAAATTAATTGTTATTTCTCTCTGTCATTGTTGACTTCAGTATATCCAGTGAGTGTCAAATTTTCTAGGCCTTCCTTCCTCATTATGTGTCCTAAAAATCTCAACTGACGCTTTTTGATTGTATTAGGTTGGTGCAAAAATAATGTCGTTTTCTCACATAGTAACATATGTGAGAAAACGACATTATTTTTGCACCAAACTAATAGTTTCAAGTGTCTTTTTTTGTTAGTATTTTGCGTAAAACTCCCTCGTTGCTTACATACTCTGTCCTAAGTATTCTCAGTATCCTTCTGTAGAATTACAGGGTCGTCCAAAAGTCTTGTCACGCCCTATGAAAATGTAATGAGAACAATAGAACAACAAATAGCACAAAGGACATGGACAGGATTCAGTTTATTCACCTATCATGGACATCGACACACTCAGCCTCTCTTCCATACTGCAGAAGCTCGTGTCATCCATCTGAAATAGAAAATTATATTATGTAGAAGTGGCAAGATTTTCGGATCACTCTGTACAACTCTTTTTCCCTAAAGGAGTGTTTCTCAAAATTTTCTTCTTTGTGGCCCATTTCTGGCGCTATAAAAAAAAATGTTAGGTCCACATAATCACAAATAGTAAGTTCACGTAATAGGTAACATTTTATTTACAAAAGAAAAAAAATACCGTAGAAAAATACTATACTGTCCATTCGTATATCCTAAAAAAGATGATCCTCCGGCATGTATGACACGCCAAGAGCCATTCACCATAAAACACATACTGATAAACTGCAGGAATTTTAATTTTAAAGTTGTTGTGGATTCCAAGATAAAATTCGGTCTCCAAGAAATGACAAACACAAGAATTAAATATAAGAAATAAAATGTATTTACACAATCATACAAAGAGTAATACTGTTAGTAACTCCAGGAACGCGGTTAGTAGCAATAACATATATATTAGGTTGGTGGAAAATAATGACGTAATAATGTCGTTTTTTTACGTATTTTTTAACGTCAAAAAACGACATTATTACGTCATTACTTTTGCACCAACCTAATATATATACAGTCTCGAAGTAGGACTTCCTTAGAGTCCACGTGCTTGTAACTGACTTCTACAAGAGGTTACCTCACACTATTACTCTACCTCCAACTCAATCACCATCTCTATCTCGGTTTTGACTCTGGGTATTTAACGACAGCAGTACAAGTAACACTTTGGTCGAGTCCACTTATATGAAAAAGCGGAGGACCCCATAACAAAATCCTAGCAAACAATAAACTTAAAAGAACTTTTTCAAAATACTGATTCATTTTACATATTCCAGTTTGTAAGAGAAATTAAAATGTTCTCAAAAATATTAAAAAAAATATGACCATAACGAACAAAAGTCTTACTATTTAAAATAATTTTTTTACTTTTTAAATTCAAGACTTTATTTAGTTTAAAAAAAAAAAAAAGAAGCTCAGTGTACTGTGAACCATCGAAACTTATATGGTCACCATTTTCATCTAGAAAATTAAAAAAAAAATGTAAATATAATTTAATCAGGGGCATTGCGAATTCCCTGATTTATGATTTACAAACAACTAGGTTATTGAAATATTTTAGATACTTAATCGACTGGATGGAAGTTCGTTTATTTGTAAGGAAATTTTTAGTCTAAGCCCAATGACCAATTTAATTTTCATTTCGTACTTGATTTTACGACCCCACTTTTAAGCCCATACAGTTTATTGCATATTGAGAAAATTCGGATAACCTCATAATTAAGACTCTTCTTTGGATAAAACAGTTAAGAGCGTGGCTTTTTTTCATTCTAAGTAAACGGCTATAGTGGGAAGGCAAATTCTAATATTAGTAGAAAGCTGACTGATAATGGCGGCCAAATTTACCCGTCGTTATTAGACGTACACCGAATTTATATCCAGGATATAAGTGTTTTAACAGATGACAGAAAATATGACAACGAAATTTGGAGGAGAATTGGAATAGCAAAATATGTCTGATACTGGTTTTCCAGGCGTAGCTTAGATGTGGCACAAAGCCGAAAGTATGGGGCACCCAGTGAGGATCGAACTCACTACTCAGACGTAATTGTTCTAGCGAGACAAGCTTGCTAACCATTACACCGCCTCGGGGTGACCTGATGACTGATACTGATAGATAGACACCGGGAACTGTGTAGTTAATGTTAGAATTTGTATTTGGTTTCTTTTACAGTATATTTACCTACTGGTTCATTTAATAACCATTTTTTTTTCCTAAATAAAGTCTTGAATTGAACTCACATTGGTTAGATCCAGTGACAGTACCCAAAAGGCTTTGGGTTCAATACCTGTTTAAGGTTGTGGAGAACTTGGAGAGAGAAATTAACAGCAGATAACTGACATCCATTAGACATGGCACGTTTAACTAGAACAGTCTACCCTAGCGATCAAAATAAAGGGTTCAGTTCGACATTCCAACCACCTGAAGAAGGCCGAAACGTTGTGATAAATATGGCGACAAAGATGAGGACAATAGTCC
>OZ010580.1:117726281-117733781 GCA_963932145.1 Acanthosepion lycidas
AAGTGCAAAAATAAGTTTTACTATCAGAAATACATTTTTGTAAAATTTTTTTACCAGCAATGAATTTTGAAGACACAATTATTACCAGCAACACATTATTATACTTTTTTGAAAATATTACCAGCAATAAAAATCTTGTCGGCATTAAATAACTCATTAATGTTGATATACCATAAAGCAAACCAAGCAAAACCAAGAAATCACATGGCGATTGACGTCGCGTTTACATTTTTTAAGATTGTGAAGTTGGCAGGTATATTTACCCGGGCTCTCCGCCACCATGGCTGGGTGTGATACAAGGTCGTTTTAACGTGGGAAGCGCCATACACATACTAATGCATGAGTCAAGGACAAAAATTCTTTTCTGTCAAACTCCCGCGACAACAGTCAAGATGGCTTTAGTATTATACCGATCCAACTTTTTCAGTGCGATGGGGAGGGTGCTGCCAAATGCTTCGAAACCCCTGAGCTGAGCAACTTCTCACATCTAAAATGAGGAGAATCATAGCTTCATTTCCAGTACAGGGATGTTAATCACGTCTCAGTAAACCGTCATTAGTAACGGTTAACTCCTGTAAGATGGCAGGGGAAGCAAGGAGAATGATAGTTCCACAGGTGAGAAATGCGAGAAAAGAAAATATTAGAATAGAGCTTACGGTTATATATAACTAGTTGAATAGTAAAACGATGCGACCTGTTAGCCGAGCTAGTAATATGTGTAAATATTCACGTGGTCGAGTTACCAAGGAGAAGTGCTCGTCAGAAAAATTACCATGAAAATATTTGTAGAAAAGGCAGAGGGAAGCCACGTAACAACGGTGGGAAAGTCGAGATGTCAAGTCAGGATCGATTATATTACAGACCCTACCTTGCATATTCTCCTGAATCTCGGGATATATAGCCGAAGTACCAGGCCATATATGGTAGCAATAATCGATGAATGAAAGAAAGGTTGATTTCTAAATCTGCAAAATGGATTCTGGCGAGAAAAAAATTGTCTGGCAAGGCAGAGTGAACCCAAATCCTTAGCAGGCAGACCTCGCAACTGGTTCAAAATAATCGCTCCAGAACATGGCAGTAGGAAACATTGGACCAATAAGGTTCAACGAGTTGTTTTCCTGGAGGTTAGCATCAGACATATGGATATAATGGAAGGCAAAAAAAAAAAAAAAAAATGATTCTGCGATTATTAAAGGTATCAATTTCGTTAGAATTTATACAAACCTGAACAGATTCATCTCAGGTCATGGGTTCTACGCAAAGGTTCATAGTGTTTGGATACCAGTTATCAGTTATCTCTGCTTAATTCCCCTCTCCAAGTTCTGCACCCCCTTAACCAGCTATTGAATTCAGATTCTATGGGCCATGTCAGTGGATCTAACTAATGCCCTTATCTACTGTGCTATGTATATATTCCGGCCGGTGAAAGGACATATATTTATATATATAAGGATCTTATTATTCAAGGAATTCCTATTAATCATATTAACATTGTATGAATCCTATATCTTGTATGATATATATATATATATATATATATATATATATATATATATATATATATATAACGGCTAACTCTCGTTTCCATGTATAGAGTGGTTAGTTTATCCATATTGTAGACACTTACTCAGACAGATATATATATTCAAAACTCACAGATCAAATCTATGGTTTATATTGCAACAATAAAAAGATTTTTTTTTCCACGGTATATCCTATAAATGTGACCTTTTTCATTTTCATCGACAACATCTCTTCACCTAAGAGATGAGGACTTTGAAAAAGAGTGAGAACGCACGTGTGTGTGTGTGTGTGTGTGTGTGTGAAAGAGAGAGAGAGAGAGAGAGACAGAAAGAGAGAGAAAGGGTGAAGTATAAGCAAGAATGAAAGAGAGGGAGAAAGAGAAAAGGGATCAGTATATGGGACGAAGATTAAATAAAAAAGAATAAAGGAAATGAAAGATGGATTAATTTTTTTTTTTACGGCTTATCAATCCTTTGCGGGTTATTTAAAGCCCGACAAGATTTTTAGATTGTAAGATTTTTTTTTCTCAGATGACATTGATTTCGAGGTACAAATCTTACTAATTAATCCATAGCTGGAGGGAAGAGAAGAGGTAGATTATATACATTTCCCAAGTGTATTTGGGCGTAAGTGAATATAACGAACCGAATGAAAATTGGAACTCGGCTCCCGATTAACTATTCCGAACACTTACCTATTACACCACCTGCACATCCAAGCTTACAGCACCCGGTTTGGGTTTTGGTTGGTAATTTTGCTACAAATATGGATTTGTTGATTTTGTTGAGCGTCATATCAACTTTATTTAATGCCGAAATCAACATATTTTGAACACAATTTTATGTCTTCAACTTCAGATAAAATATAGTGTTGTTAGTTTTGCTATAAATATGTATGTTGGTTGGTTGATTTTGTTTAGCGGCATATCAACCTCTCTGGGATAGTTTTTTTTTTTAAGCATTTCACCCCAAGCAAGGCGGGAAGCCACTAGGACGCAAGGGGTTACAGAAAATTTAGAGCAAGATCAGATAGGAGTGATAGAAGAAAGGATGAGGATAGTGGATAGATCAAGGCAACTGGAGATGTCGATTGACATTACATTTGAATAACTGGAGATTATATCTCTCAGGGAAACTGGAATAGGGAAGGGAGTTCCACAGGCGAGAGGTGCGAGATATGAAGCTATTGGAGTAGAAGAGGCGGCTACATTTAGTAGTTTCGACAGTGAAGGGGTGAGAGCGGGAGGCCAGCCTCGTAGGGCGCTTGAACTCATGAAGTCTGGGAACCAGCGAATGCAGCTCCTCGGAGCAATTTCCATGGAAGTATTTGTAAAACAGACAGAGAGAGGCGATGGCGCGTCTGTGAGAAAGTGACTGTAGACGAGACGAGCAGGGCCAACTACATGGCATATCCGCCTCTGGAGCCTGCTACCATAGTAAGACATTTTGTCCCAATGATTCTCCCTTATTTGATAGTTTAGTAAGAAATCCCGGTTCGAAAGAAAAATCAGGAAAAATGGAAAATTGAATGTCTTTGGCTAGATGCGATAATAAATCCGGATAACCTTATTTTCAGTTTCTTTTTAGAATAGACAATGCGACTTATACTAAATTAAAACTTAATGTGATAGGGTATAGCCAAGTGTGAACCGGGACTCCTTCCTTGTTATCTCCCCCCACCATATATATATATATATATATATATATATATAGATAGATAGATAGATATGGAGGCGGAGATACTGAGAGGGAGAGAATGAGGCTGAAAAAGTGAAAAGATGTGGGAGATGACTTGAAATAGGAAGAGACGGCGAAATCCGCCACAAGTCAAAGAGAAAAACAAGTATAGAGTCTTTTAAAATGGAAAGCGCCAACTCATATGAAGAGAAAAGTCTAAAGATAACGGGAGGGCGTAGAGAAAGAGATAGATAGATAGATACGGAGGGAGATAGAGAGAGAGAGAGAGAGAGCGAGTGAAAGAGAGAGAGCGAAAGAGAAACAAGAGACTGCTTACGAAACCAAAGAAGCTAGTCTGGGTTAACATGACCGAAGTGAAAATGTTTTTAAAAAAATTATGAAAAAAAAAAAAAAAAAAATAGAAAAAAAGAAAACAAAAAAAAAAGTGGAAAAAAAGAAAGAAAGAAAGAAAGAAAGAAAGAAAGAAAGAAAAATGTTTAATGCTAAAACTTTACGGAAATATAAATTCGATATTAAAAGCAGTTAAAATTGCAAGCGAAATCATCATTTTGATTTAAATTAAAAAATCGATTACAGGAAGAGAGAAGAGAGAGAGAGAGAGAGAGAGAGAGAGAGTGTGTGTGTGTGTGTGTGTGTGTGTGTGTGTCAGAGAGAAAGAAAGTGGTAAAAAAGAGGCAGAGAGAGAGACAGAGAGAGAGAGAGGCCGAGAGAGATCGAGAGAGAGAAGGCGAGAAAAAGAGAGCGGCAGAGAGAGAGCGTGAAAATGATAGAGAGTGAACCAGGGAAAAAGAGATAGGCGGGGAGAGAGAGAGAGAGAGAGAAGAGGCTAACAAATAAATACCAAGGTAAAAAGAAAAGAAACAAAGAGGTTTACGGCCATATCACGTCGAAACACCCGTTCCCATACAATCACCATCGAACAACATCGAACATTGGCCGTACACTGATGGGTGACCTTTTTGGAATACCAGGTACTTTCAACTTGGATGTTTAAGTAGCGTGAGGGATAATGGCTCGGAATTGTCGATCGGAGAGTAAAGTTCCAATCTCAATTGTGTTCGTTATATTGACTTACGCGAAATAAACAATAATTGCCTTGGAGATGAAGACAACAGCTTCTTCAGAGATGAGGGTGACAGATTCCATAGAGATGAAGACGACAAATTCCTTAGAGTTGAAGACGACAAATTCTTTAGATGTAGCAACAGTTTCCTTATAAATGAAAACGTACTTTCCCCACAGATGAAGACAATAATTTCCTTAGGGAAGAAAACGACCTCAAAGATGAGTACAACAGATTCCACAGAGATGAAGAAAACAAATTTCTTTAGAGTTGATGACAAGGTCTACAGAGATGAAGACAAAATTCTTTAGACATGAATACAAGAGATTACGCCGATGAGGGCGACAATTTCCTTAGAGATGAAAATGACAAGTTCCATATAGATCAAGTCGACGAATTCCTTAGAGTTGAAGACGGCAGATACGTTACATGACAACGGCAATTTTCTTAGAATGTAAGACAACAGATTCCATGAAGATGAAAACAATAATTTCATTAGAGATGTAGACAAATTCCTTAGAGATGAAGACGACAATTTCCTTAGAGATAGAGTCGGCAAATTCGTTAGAGATGAAGACGATAATTTGAATAGAGATGGAGAAGACAGATTCCTTCGTGATGAAGACGACAGATTCTATAGAGATGAAGACGATTTCATTAGAAATGTAGACAAATTCCTTAGAGATGGAGACCTTAATATCATTAGTGATGTAGATAACAATTTCCTTAGAGATAAAGACGACAGATTCCTTAGAGATGATGACGATATATTCCCTAGAGATGAAGATGATAATTTCATTAGAGATTTAGAAAAATTCCTTTGAGATGAAGACGGCAATATCCCTAGGGATGTAAACGACAGATTCCATACAGATGAAGAAGTTAATTTCGTTAGAGACAAATTCCTTAGAAATGGGGATGACAATGTCATTAGACATGCAGACGACAGATTCAAGGAGATGAAGACGATAGACAGATTACTTAGAGATGAAGACGACAATTTCTTTAGAGAAGGAGACGCGAGATTCCATCGTAATGAAGACCATAATTTCATTAATGAAGGTAACTTGAAGTCAACATCCAGTGGCGACAGTCTGTTTGATACATATACGCGATATTTAGTCCATCGCTATAGCCTGACCATTGCATTTAAGTATATTGACCACTTTAACAATAAAGATAGCATACCTTAAAACTATACATACATACATACATGCACGGTCTTGGTGTCTACAACAAGGAACATCTCCCTCTGGCCAGAGACTCCTCTCTCGAATCGCCAGACCAGTCATACATGTGTCTCCGACTCTCTCTCCTCAATGCGGTAAGCTACCTCTTCTTCCTTTACCGCTCTCCGTCCTCTCAAGACTGTGAGATACTCGATTGCATTTCTGACAGCATTGACAAAGCTCTCTCCCTCCACCCGTTTGCTCACATTTTTGTGTTTGGCGACTTTAACGCCCATCACACCTTGTGGCTTTAAAATGCTACTACTGACCACGCTGGCATTCAAACGCTCAATTTTTCAATCTCCCATTCCCTCACACAGATAGTTAACTTCCCCACTCGTTTTGCCTTCAACCGGGAAGGTAAAGCCTCTCTTCTCGACCTGTGCTTTACCTCCATCCCCGAATCCTGCAGCGCCTCGCAACTCTGCCCTCTTGGTAACTCTGATCATGCAGTAGTATCAGCTAACATCTCCTTCAACTCCACCCCTATAAAGAACCTCCTACCACTAGAACTTCGTTCTACTATCAACGAGCTGACTGGGACGCGTTCCGTGATTTCCTCCGCGATGTCCCCTGGGATGGAGTCTTTAAGCTCCTCGTCCAAGATTGTGCTTCTGAAGTCTCTTCTTGGGTTAAAGCTGGAATCGACGCTTTCATCCCATCAAGGAAATATAGGGTCAAGTCGCGCTCCTCCCCCTGGTTCTCCTCTGCTTGCTCAGCCGCCATCGTCCATAGGAACCACTACTTCCACCTATTCCGTAGCGACATGTCTGACTGCAATAGACGTCTCTTTGCCTCCTCCCGTAACGAGTGTAAGCGTGTCCTCAACGATGCTAAGTCACTATTTGCGGCTCGGATGAAGGAACGTATTGCATCTCGCAAATTTGGCACCAAAGATTATTGGCGTCTCTGCAAGAGCGTATTGAACAATTGCAAACCCTCTATACCTCCTTTATTCAACCAGTTTGAAGTCCTGACCTCCTCTACCGACAAGGCTGAATTCTTTGCTCGGAAATTTTCATTCAACTCGACGCTCGACTCTTCCGGTGTACCCATACCTGACTTCCCTCTTAGAACTGAGACCTTATTAAGCCGGTTAAACATGACCCCATCTTTGGTACTGGGCGTTATCTCCAATTTAGACCCCAACAAGGCTAGTGGTGGAGACGGGATACCAGCCATTGTCTTGAAGAAATGCGCGCCCGAACTGGCGCCCGCCCTTTCTAAACTATACAACTACTGCCTCAAATAATCTTGTTTTCCTGACTTCTGGAAGTCCTCTTCCCTCGTTCCTGTCTTCAAGAACTCCGGCGACCTCTCTGACCCTTCCCACTATCGCCTTATCAGTCTTCCCCTCTTCGGCAAAATCTTCGAAGCCCTAATCAATACCGGGGTGGTTAACCACCTCACATCCCATAATCTACTCTCAGACAAGCAATATGGTTTCCGCTTTGCCCGATCTACAGCCGCTGTGCTTACGGCCATCACTGAAACAGTCTACCGAGCTCTTAAAAATAACGGGGAAGCCCGAGACGTGGCACTAGACATCTTCAAAGCATTTGATAGGGCTTGGCATGCCGGCCTTCTTCGCAAGCTCCAGGGTTATGGCATTACGGGTCGATTATATAACCTAATACGATCATTCCTGTCAAACCATAAATTGAAGGTCGTTCTCAATGGATTCTCCTCCAGTTCCTATCCCACGAACGTAGGTGTTCCTCAAGGCTCCATCCTAGGCCCCACTCCTTATCTACATAAATGACCTCCCTGAGGCAATTACTTCCCAAGTTGGCATATACGCGGATGACACCACAATTTATTCATGCCTCAAAAACAAATCTAGTCTCGCTGACAAAACTCGCCTGGCCGTGCGTCTCGAAAAGGACCTCCAATCAATTGTGAACTGGGGTATGAATTGGCTGGTCAACTTCAACACTTCTAAGACAAAACTGCTCTCTATTAATCACCACAGAGATCCTTCCCTTCC
>OZ010580.1:117736281-117851281 GCA_963932145.1 Acanthosepion lycidas
ATACAGGTTCGGGGTTGGTGTATCTTATTTATATTGTCTGCGAAGATGTATTCTCGCCATTTAAATTATTAAGCTCTATATTTGTTTTTTGTATGAATGATTCATGAATTTATATATTATAATTAGACCTTTAATTGAAATATATATATATATATATATATATATATATATACAGGGTGACCAAAAAATCGAGACAGTGACCTTGAGCAAGTAAACATTTTGCCATTTAGAATTCAAGATGAAATTCACAGTATCCCGGCTGAGATGTTGCAGCAGTCAATGAGGAATCTCAATAGCAGATTTCAAGAATGCATTCGTACAGGAGGACACAATCTACAGGACGTAATTTTAAAAAAATGAAAATTCCATCATTGTTTCTTAAATGGCATTTGTTAAGGTTTCAATTTCTATGAATAAAATATTTTTCTTCCCTCACTCTTGGTTTTATTGGATTGTTAAAAAGTCCCCGTTTTTGTGGGGTCACCCTGTATATATATATATATCAAAAAGAAGAGAAGAGAGGTGCTGCAAACATTTTTGGTTGTAATGTGGATTTTTTTTTTTTTAAATATTACGCTTTATTTTCCATAATTTTACTACACGGGTTTCTGGTCTCGCGACCGTCTTCAGGTAAAAGGCGGAGATTTGTACATATTATTAAAAATAATTATTTTTTTTCCTTTATGCTTTTCGATGTTAAATATTCTCGATATGAGACATTCTCTGTTTTTGTGTTAGTAATCCGAAAAACAAAAAACGTTTGCGGCACCTCTGTTCTCTTCTTTTTAATATACAGACTTTTCTCTCGTTGGAACCACCATAACCTCTTTCTTATATATATATATATATATATATATATATATATATATAGAGAGAGAGAGCAGGACATAAAATTTGTCAACTATATCTAAAGGAAAAATTAGCTATAGCTTTATGCAAAGAAACTGAACATTTCTTAAATTCTAGAACTGAAATCCTAAGTAAATGTAGACATAGAAAACGTTGCTTGTTGGACTAGGTCTCTTCTCCCCGGTTTTTTTCTCTGTCTTCGATTGAATAAATGGTTTATTACCCCCTGTTGTCAGAGTTTCTCTCTAACCCTCTCTATTTGAATAAACGGTTCTCCCCTCCCCTCCACCGTTATTTGTTCTTTTTTTTTGTCACGTGATTATGTTTTTTTTTTGTTTATTGACGATAAGTATTCCGTATTTTTTGACCTTTTTCGCCAGCCTTCCCTGACGATCCGCTTAGGTGAAACCTTGGTAGGTTTATTTGTCTCTTCAGGTCCTACTCTCTCTCTCTCTCTCTCTCTCTCTATATATATATATATATATATATATATATATATATATATATATATATATATTCATGTGTGTGTGTATGTGTTGTGTGAGGGTTTCTTGTGTATGTAAGCATATATATTGCTTCAGGTGAGTAACACACGTAAACAGACACATATTTACATATAATGTAAACATATGCATATGTATATATATATATATATAAAAACAGAGAATGTCTTATATCGAGAATATTTAACATTGAAAAACATAAGGAAAAAATTAATTATTTTTAATAATATGTGGAAATCTCCGGCTTTTACCTGAAGACGGTCGCGAGACCAGAAACGCGTGTAGTAAAATTATGGAAAATAAAACATAATATTTAAAAAAAAAGAAAAGAATGCACATTACAACCACAAACGTTTGCGGCACCTCTCTCCTCTTCTTTTTAATATACATACTTTTCTCTCGTTGCAGCCAATACAACCTAAAAAAAAAACGAAAGAATATTAATCTACAACCCAGTGTGTCTGAAGATTTAAATTTTTTAATATTTTTGTATTGTTCAATATATATATATATATATATATATATTAGGTTGGTGCAAAAATAATGTCGTTTTCTCACATATGTTACTATGTGAGAAAACGACATTATTTTTGAACCAACCTAATATATATATACGTATGTATGTTTACGTTTTCCAGTTGGGTACAACACGAAATAATGCTTTCAAGGTAATCCAATCAATGCGATCTAACCAGACAGACACCGCCCACGCTATCAGCGGGAAGATAATTTTAACTGGCGTGCTGGCAGGGTTATGTTTGAAATCGTCTCGATTAACGTTGATATATATTTAGAATCTTTGTTCCATCGTTGTTGCTATTTTTACTTATCTTACTCATTGTAGCGTGTGCTGGTATTCACTGGGTAATAAGTCTCAGCAAGTCTCCTCAACCCTCTGCTGGGTGCTTTGGTTGCTTTTATGTTTCATTCTAAACAAAGTAAAGTGTACTGCAGGTAACCAAAGTCACATCGGAATAGCGGAAGGACCCTTTCCAGTGCGAGGAAGAAGCAGTACTGAATAAGGGAGAAACGAGCTAACTCTAGACCTAACCCCCATCACGTAGATTAAATAAAGGTTTCAGTTCTCTGAAGTTCACCAGGGTCGACGCCCAGCTGCAGAAAGCCAGATAGTCAAACGGTCGAAACTTTTTGATGATAACAAAAAAAGACGAGGGAAATATTCATAATGTAAATTATTTCTTTACAGATGAAGTGGCGACTAGAAACGAAAAGACTCGGCTCGGCAGAGAGATTTAAAAAAAAAATCAATTCAACCCGAAGAAAGGCGATAATGCCACTAAGACACAAACGTCTATTGAGAACGAAAACAAATGAACAGACTTTTAGAAGAAACAGGAATCATGGTATATACTTCTGCTCCTGTTCAAAACACCAGGGAGGAGTGTGAGCCGGACGATAGGCGAACCTATTTACTCCCATTGAAGAAACAACACAGAATATATAGTACAGGATCCAATGGGTAATTTTCGCTGTTATATATTCCTCATTTCGCGCATGCGCGTTTTTTGTTTTTGATTTTGTCCACAGCACAGTATATTGGGGTCAGTTGGGCATGATCTGTGAGAAAAAGATCCACCATAACGCAATTCACTCACCCAGAGAGTTAAAATCATCATGCTGTACTGCTTGGAATTCGCACCGGAAGCTCTAACACGAACATTTCAGCGTGTTTAGGGTTAGGGTTAGGGTTAGGGTTAGGCTAACTCTAACCCTTGTCAATCTGAAGACAGTGCAGAGGATTCGGAAAGAGTTATCTAACTATTTCCGAATTCTCTGCAGGGTGATTACGAAGGTATGATAGCTAGGAAAAACTCACTCTAATTTTTCTGATAAAGAATTCCGGAATTTGTTGGTGAGAGCTTCAGACTCAACACGGAGGACTACATCAAGTGTATTGAGGAGGTAATGCTGTCCTGGGTCAAGAGAGTGGCTGCTGGAAGACCCTATGTCTGGCAACAGGACTCTGCACCATGCCACATGACGGACCCAGTCATGGCTATCAGACATTTTCTGCGACTACATCAGCCTTTATATGTGGCCACCTAACTCCCCAGACTTTAATATTTTTGATTATGTGTGGGGTGCAGTTGAGTGAGAGACCAACAAATCTCCTTGTAACACCAAAGATGAACTGAAGGCAAGGATTGTGGCAGCATTCACCAACTTAAACAAGGGGGACCGTCCACAAGATTTGTAGGAGATTCCAAAGTTATCTGGAGACTGTGGTTGAATCCAGTGGCGATTTTAGTGACTAAATTTACTCTTTAGTATTTCAAGATATTTTTTGTGTAATTTTTGGTAATTTGCGTAATTTAGACGACAATTTATCCATCGCATCCTCGTTTAAATGGAGACGTTAGAAGTATAGAAGACTTAAAAAGGAACCAGAAATCCTATCCTAAAGAGGAAACAACGTATAAGCCTCTAGGCCTGTTAAAAAAAAACGAAAAAACGGAGAGGTGTGGGAAGCGGGCGTTAGGCGAACCTCGAAGTATAGAGTTGAAGTAGACTTTTGAATTACACGGAAATCCAATCCAAAAGAGGAAACAATATATAAAGCTCTACTCTGTTAGAATTTTTGTGTACGGCATTACTAGTGAGCCAGCCAAAATGAGCTGAGTCATTTTATAGTTCACCGATAGAAGGGTTAACCAATCAGAAGGCTCAAAATATTCAATCCGACGTGTATAAAGGCAGCCATTTTGTTTTTTCTCTAAAAATATCTTCACTGCCAACCTCTGATATCGAAGACTTGAAGAATTATTGAACAGCTGCTACTAGTGATATTGGCGTTGTTCCATTGAACGCATCACGTACTGCACTGGATTCTATATTCAAAGACTACAGCAAACATGGTCAACATGGTTCAAAAGACCGAATAGTGCGAACCGGACGATAGGCGATACTAACTGCTCCTATTGAGGAAACTATAAAGAATAAATAGTAAAAGAAATCGCAGAGTTCAGGCGGAAACGTTAATAGTATAGAGTTGAAGTTGGCTTTAGACGGAACCGGAAGCCCAGTCCTAAATAGGAAACAGTTTATAAACATATGTTCCTGTTTAAAAGACCGGAGGCAGGGCGAATCTGACGACAGATGAACCTATCTAATCTTATTGTGTATCATCACTCGGAGACTTTCACGCAGTCCTATGCGTATCAGTAGATGTTTTCGAGAAGTCAAGATGAACGGGCCAATATATAATTCTAAATGCTTACGCTGGCTGCAGCACCACATTAAATGAAGATCCCCCCCCAAAAAAAATCTCTGATACACAACTGTGAATGTCGAGACATCTTGAAACAGGACTGAAATAAATTAGGCACTCTAGGCCTGCGTAAGCATTTAGAATTATATATTGGCCCGTTCATCTTGACTTCTCGAAAACATCTACTGATACGCATAGGACTGCGTGAAAGTCTCCGCGTGATGATACACAATAAGATTAGATAGGTTCATCGGTCGATTTTGAATTGAAAAAAAAACAAAACAAAAAAAAACATTTCACCCACAAAGCAAGGGGACAATGTTCCTAGAATACAGAGGAGTGCATTACAGGGAATGAAAGTGAAAAGGAATGCGTTGACTGAGAATGTTGACGATTGAGGAAAAGACAAAAAAGGAACAGGGTTCAAGTAGACAGACGATGACGATTGACGTTGCATTTAAATTTTTGTAGATAGTAGTTATCATGGAAGCAAGGAATTGGAAGGGAGTTCAACAGGTAGGAAGTGCGAGAAAAGTGACTGTTAGAGTAGAAGTGGCATTCGCATCAGCAGTAAAAAGGTGAGACCTAATTGCCAATCGAGTAGGACGGTCATTTATGTAGCCGGAGCACCGGGGAATAAATCTCCTGAAAACAGTTGCCATAAAAATATTTATAGAAAATGCAGAAGGAAGATACATCACGTTAATGAGAAAGTAACTGAAGTCGAGATGCCAGGTCAGGATCGATTTCATCACAGACACTTCTTCGGATTTTGTCAAGAATCACGAGATATACAGGAGCAACAGACCAGATATCGCCGTAGTTTTTGATATGTCCGGGAAAGGGATATATTTGTTCGAAGTAGCAAAGTGGTTGTTGACTCCTGTAACTGAGTATGACAATCTAGCAGGTAACCGTAATGGACTGGTCCTCGTCGTAGTGGTCGGCAATAGGCGTAGGCAAAAGGCGAAGACAATAGGCGTCGTCCTGTACCTCTACATCAGTCTGTATTTATGGCTGACACCAGCAAATCATACTACTGTGAGGGGGAACCCAGGTGTATGCATATTCATTACATCAGTTTTCAATGCATGTAGATTTTAAAATGTGCCTGATGAATTCTGACGAGAATTTTTTTCTGCCACGGTACAGCAAACCAATTGCAGCAGACATAGCAATTGATTCAATATAGTCGCTCCACTAAAATCTAAAATCTTCAATTGGCGTGGCATCGAGAGACGTCGTAAGAAACAAAATCTGGACAATAGCGGAAGGCTGACAAACCCTGGGTGATATGATGTTCCACCGCCACCACACCCAACTCTGTATGGGGTGTAAAGTATCTACTTTATCAATATGGGGGTGGGGAAACTTTTTAATAATGACATGAAAGTTTGAAACCCGAAACATTTACCAATTTATGTTCAATTCCTCCCTCAAAACAAGAAACAATATCAAACTGTACAAAAATTAAATAAAACCTGAAACAAAATTGGTCTGCAAACAAACCTGAATAATAATAATAATAATAATAATAATAATAATAACAATAATGATAATAACAATAATAATAATAATAATAATAATAATAACAATAATGGTAATAACAATAATAATAATAATAATAATAATAATAATAATAACAACAATAATAATAACAATAACAACAATAATAACAACAATAATAATAATAATAACAACAATAATAACAATAATAATAATAATAATAATAACAATAATGATAACAACAATAATAATAATAATAACAATAATAATAATAATAATAACAATAATAATAACAATAATAATAATAATAATAATTATAATAATAATAACAATGATAATAATAATAACAACAATAATAATAACAATAATAATAATAATAATAATAATAACAACAACAACAATAATAATAATAATAATAACAATAATAACAGCAATAATAATAACAATAATAATAATAATAATAATAATAATAATAACAACAACAATAATAATAATAATAATAATAAGTGTGTGACGAAATACAAGTAAATCATGATACACTAACTGATGTTGCAAAATACTTTAAAAAAAAAACAAAGCAAATGCAACCGACAAGATACACAAACGATTGCAAGATAAACGGCATCACGGTCAATAATCTACCCGTACCAAACAAGCTGATGTACTCAAACCCGGTACCCATCAGCGTTACGTAGTACAGGGTTACAAGCTGAAACCGAAGGTTTTATTTTTACTGCACAGGACCAATGCTGGTATCATATAGGAAGAAAATGAGTAACTACCGACACCGACATTCGAGCGTGGCACTCTGGAATTATGAATATGTTTTCCGCCAGATGTATAAATAGCGGTGTCAGGCTACTGACTGCAGTGACTATTGAATGAAACTATCCAGTCGAATTAGTGTGAATTATTGTGCGTCGATGATTTCTGTTTTGATTTATGATTTACCGGACTTAATCAAGATATTCACTGAAATGGTTAATTACGTTTGGTTGAACTTTACTTCTATGTTCTTGTTAAGTATTTCTTTGCGGTTGTAATTAAATACTGTTTTGTTTTATGCACTAAAGTCTTGAGTTATACTTAATTATTAATGGCCATCGTACGCCACAAAAGCTTGCCAATTAGAAATTACGAAGCACACGTACTGAAAAACTGTGTTAATCAAAAATGCAGATTCTGTGATAAATATCCACAATTGACCATCTTGTATCAGGTTGCACGGTATTGGCACCCATTTAATATAAATCACAATGTGGGCTAATATTTGCACTGGAAAATCTGCAACGGTTGTGGAAAGGAGACTGCAAGAAACTGGTATGAACATCACCCAAACCCGGTTACAGACATAGGATCTGTAACAATTTTATGGGACTTTATAATACACACAGACAGAACAAAACTAATCACCCTGACATCGTGATTAGAGACAGCAAAGACTAAATGTGCCTTCTTATTGACATGGCAGTCCCTGCAGATTGTAATGTATCTTTGAAGATCTTGAAAAAGCTATCAAAATACAAGGACCTTGCAATTGAAATCTCAAAAATGTCGCACATGAGGATATTAACAATTCCAGTCGTAGTTGGATCAGTCGGAAAAGGTTTCAATAGACTCATTGACTGCTATCCCATGCTTTGGGGAGATACAAAAAAATTGTAATCACAAGTAGAGCGCACTCATTATGAAGGGATTTGTCTTTGTAAAATAGGTTTGATTTTTTTTTTTTTTTCAAAACTGCTCAGTGAAAACATGTTATTTTTTACCATAGGTGTCTAGTCGGGACCCAGAAAGAAATGAGTATACAACAGAAACCAAAAGAAATAATAATAATAATAATAATAATAATAATAATAATAATAATAATTTCAGGTTACACGGTATTGGCACCTGCTGAATATAAAACCCAATACGACAGAGTGGGCTAATATCTGCATTAGAAAATCAACCTTTACGGAAAGGAAACTATATGGAATTGGTACAGACCTATAATAGTTTTATGGCGTTTTGCAATACACACAGACAGTACAATTAAAGCTAATCGTCTAGACATCGTGATCAGAGACCCCAAAAACAGAATATGATTTCTTATTAACATGGCAGTCCTTGTATCTTTGAAAATCTTCAAAAATCCATCAAAGTACAAGGACCTTGAAATACTAATCTTAAAAATATGGTTCGTGATAATATCAACAATTCCAGTTATATGTAGACCCCTCAGTTTGATTGGAAAATGTTCCGATAAACACAATCAAGTGATTTCTGGTAATCCATGCCTTAAATAAACACAAAAAAAAATGTACTCACAAGTACAACTCACACATTACGAAGGGCTTTATCTCTGTTAAATGCGTGATCTTGAAAACGTTCGTCTTGTTTTGTTTTTTTAAATGCTCAGTGGAAGATGTTATGATGCCCTTTCTAACCTTGTGTCCCTGGTTGGCTCTGGAAAGATATGAATAGACACCAAAAATCGAGGGAAATAATAATAATAATAATAATAATAATAATAATAATAATAATAGGTTGGTGCAAAAATAATGCCGTTTTCTAACATATGTTACTATGTGAAAAAACGACATTATTTTTGCACCAACCTAATAATAATAATTTCTCACGAGTTTAGCCCACACTTTACGAAGGGCTTTGTCTATGTAAAATATGTTGTGTGTGTGCGTGTGTTTTTTTTTCCAGTTGAAAATGTCATGATGCCATTTCTAACCTTAGATCCCTGAGCGGGAGCCGGAAAGAAATGAGTACACATCAGAAATCAAAGGAAATAATAATAATAATAATAATAATAATAATAATAATAATAATAATAATAAATAACGCCTATAAAACATGTAAAAGTTAATATTTGAAGAAGTTTTTGTCAAGTGCACAAATAAAAAACTAGAGTGATATAATGAATTAATAAAAAATCTACTTATCTCTCGAATGACTTCAAAGGCATCGGACGCTCTGACCCTGATGAGCGGTATGCTTTGAAATCGGCCGAGAGATAGTTTCATTATTTTCTTATTAATATGCCTACCATATGCAACAAGAATTTATTGCAAAAAAAAATTTAGTAGAATTCACCAAGGTGTGCCGGTTTAACCCTTGTAAAATATATTGCAAATTTTCGAGTAAGTAACAATAAAAAAAAATGAATAAAGAGTTCAAATTTAAAGGTTTTCATTCTGTATTTCTTTGACTAAGTCTATTCTTGACTGACTCGGTCATTATCAAGAAGAGAATGTAGCCATTGCAGACAGGAATTTGCTAGTATTCTTTTGGAACGCAAGAATTCAAATTAATTCATATCGTAGGTTTTGCGTATAAAGCAATGAACTGCATCCGGAAAGAATATTTGAAAAATTTTCTATGTATTAATTATGATTTTAAACGCATATTAAATATTTTATACGCGCTATAAATTATAGACATCTGTTGTGAAAGATATTTTATTTCATACTTGTTTTTTCTATCTGAGATGATGTATTATGATTACTTACATTATTAGGACTGTTATCCTCATTTTCATTGCTATATTCACAACGTTTCAACCATTGTACGCTCCGGCCTTCTTCATGTGATTGGAATTTCGAATCAAAACCCTTATTTCGTCCACTGGGATAGCCTGTTACTGAACTCACAAATCTTTGGGGCTAGTCACTAGATCTAACCAACGCGTTTATCCACTGGGCCATGTGTCCTTGAGGACATTTGAATTTCTGGGACTTATAAACCTACTAACAGGAGAGCCCGGCGTTTCCCGGAGATGTAACAGTAAGAGATAGATCAAGTATCGACCATCATAAAGACTGAAAAATAAAATTAACAAAGATTATTGCTTAAGGTTGACGGACACGCATGTCTTAATTAGTTTTTTTTTTTTTTTTTTTTTACGAATTGGTCAAACCCAAACTCAAACAAAAACATTGTTTTCAATCGTTATGAGTCTACCGATTGAATAGAATTTTATTATAAACAATTGTCTTGTAAATGGAATTTTTAATGCATTCTGAATGTAAAAATAAAGAAAAAAGTGTGCCAAAAAAAAGTGAAGTTTTGTTGAAATCGGTTGAAAAATGTAGGAAATCCGATCCCATATATAAACGAACATACACACACAAACAACCTGGGTTTTATGATAAGTATAACTCGATACGAGTTGTCCCCCTTTCATTCTAGCGATGCATCTTAATCGTGTTTTGAAATTGATTTCATGCAAAAACATTTATGTTTTTCCAATTTTTGGCGCTGTCAGAACCACCGCAAGGTAATTTTACGTAGTCCTGTGAAGTTTTGTTGAAAACGGTTGAAAAATGTAGGAAATCCGATCCAATATATAAACGTACAGACACACACACACACAATCTGCGTTTTTATAATAAGTAAGATTCCAGTGACTAGACCCAAAGAGTTGTGAGTTCAGTACAAGGTTACAGCAGTGGTGATCCAAAACTTAGAAATTTGAGTCACTAAAGAGAAATAACTGAGACATCCAGAAGAGGCATGGCACCTGGAACTAGAACAATCTACCCCGGGGGAGGAAATAAATGGTTTGATTAGAAATTCCAATCACCTGAAGAAGGCCGGGGTGTAAAACGGCAGAAACGTTGTGAATGTGGCAATGAAGATGAGGATAACAGTCCGAATAATGCAAAATAATGTAAATATACCTGTTGTTTCTTTGTATAATAAGAGCTTTGAGTATGTGGAGTATTTCCTTGCCGTGAGTGTTTTATAGTATTTTTTTTTTTATTATCTACTAATATTTGTTTAATATTCTTCTTCTTCTTCATCTTCTTCTTCTTCTTCTTCATCATTTTCTTCTTCTTCTTCTTCTTCTTCTTCTTCTTCTTCTTCATCATCATTTTCTTCTTCTTCTTCTTCTTCTTCTTCTTCATCATCATCATCTTCTATGTGCCATATCTCTTCAGGGAGTTTACGCATGTATCTAAAAATGGAGCGCTAATGAAGAGAACATTAAGAATCTATATAGATAAAGCTAAGTGTGTGTGTGTGTCCGACCGTTTGTCGATCTCTGTTATTCATAAACAAACTGAAGAAACAGGTAGGAACTGCTGTAATTACACGCGATTAAAAATTAAATAAATAATTCATTTAAATTTAAATTTAAATCTAAAACAGAATGAAACGTTTAAAAAACAATTCTTTATTAAAGGTTTAACTTTTAGTTTTTCGTCGCAATTGCAATTGATATCGACTAACTAAACCGTAGTTAAAACTTAGGCAGGGCAAGGTACGTTGCTCATCTGTTTTTTTTTCTTTTTCTTGTACACGTACTGTGGCGTAACTATTGCATAATCCGGGTTCTTTAATGCTTTTAAGAGAGACTTTATGTGAACGGATCATAAAGAAAAGTAATTGGAAAAGGACATGAACCGTAATTAAAACTTAAGCAGGACACGGTACGTTGCTCATATGTTTTATTTTTATTTATTTATTTATTTTTTTTCACTTTTTTTGTCTAGCACGCCTACTATGGCGTATTTGTAGTTCGGATTCCGTAATGTCTTTTAAGTGTGATATTATGTGAAGGGATGATTTTAAAAGAAAATAAAAATTGTAAAAATATAAATCGGAGAAATAATTAGAAAGAAAATTAAAGACATCACTAATTCAGATACAGGGGTTTATCAAATAAATTTATTGCAATGTAAAAACAATTATAGCGGCGAGATATCCCGAAATGTAAAATCTCGTATATAAAAGGGGTCAACGTTGGGGGAAAAAAAAAAACCTTTAAACTAGCTCGTAATACATAAGAACAAATCTGGCTATAAACTTGATTTTACAAATGCCACCCCAATTAAAAAGGAATGTAATTGTTTCTGCCGAAAGTACTTCTAGGAAGTCCTGATAAATATTTTACCAATTATAAACACATCTCAAAAACACCATATTACATTTTTCTTTTCTTTCTATGTTCCGTGTCCTTTCAGGACGTGGGCGATCATGGCTCTTCACCTCCCCCTATCCGTTGCAGCTCTCAACAAGTTAACCCTTCTGTCACCTCCTCCAGACCACGTTCTGTCATCCACTTGCTTAAGGCCGCTAGGTATGTCATGGGTTGTTTTCCCTTGTCTCGCTTTCCCTCTATTTGACCCGTGAGTATCAGATTCTCCAGGCCCTCCTTCCTCATTATGTGTCCCATGAACTTCAGCTGCCTCTTCCTGGTATTAAATATAAGCCTTCTTCTTTTTTTCACCCTCTCTAAGACGTCATCGTTGCTCACGCGCTCAGTCTATGGTATCCTTAACATTCTTCTATAGGATCACATCTCCGTCACCTCGAGTTTCTTCTTCATCTTTGAGGAAATCGTCCAACATTTTCTGCCGTAAAGGAGGACAGACGTATATATATGCATATATTCTTTCTTCTTCTTTTTATGCGCCGTGTCCTTTCAGGACGTAGGCGATCATGGCTCTCCACATCCTTCTATCCCTTGCTGCTCTCAACAAATACATTCGCTCTGCTTCTTCCCCCAGAGAATATTCTGCCATCCATTTGCTTAAGTCCACCGGGTATATCACGCGTTGTTTTCCTTTGTCTTTCTTTCCCTATATTCGACCAGTGAGTATCAGATTCTCCAAGCCTTCCTTCCTCATTATGTGTCCCAGAAACTTCAGCTGCCTCTTCCTGATAGTAAGTATAAGCCTCCTCCTTGTTTGCAACCTCTCTAAGATCTTATCCTTGCTCACACGCAAGGTTGATGATATCCTTAGCATCCTTCTGTAGAACCATATCTCCGTCATCTCGAGTCTCTTCTTCATCTTTGAGGAAATCGTCTAACATTTGCTGCCGTAAAGACGGACAGATGTCACGTGACAGCTCGGTATTATATTCTTTGTTACCAAAGATATCCTCCTGTCCCGCAATACTCTGCCCAGCTTTTGGAATGCGTCCTTGGCCATCCCGATCTACCGATCTCAGTGTCGCACTTATGTCAAGACGCTTCCCAGATATTTAAACTTCTCCGTCTGCTTGATTCTATTTCTAGTTCGGAATCCCTAATCTCTTTTAAGTGTGACATTATGTGAAGAGATGATTTAAAAGAAAAGAAAAATTGCGCGCGAAATAAATATGAATAAACTACGGAGATCGGTTGCATATACGAAGAATAGCGTAGACTGTTTAAACATGGCACGTGGAACTAGAACAGTCTACCCCAGTGAGCGAAATAAAGGGTTCAGTTCGACATTCCGACCACCTGAAAAAGGCAAGAGCGTACAACGGCCGAAACGTTGTAATAAATATGGCGACAAAGATGAGAACAATAGTCCGAATAATGTAAATAGTGTAGTCTCCAATTTGTAATTTGCATGTTGGGCTGTCTCTTTTGCTGACAATTATACATTCGTTATTTCTTGTCGCTTTCCTTTAATATCTTCTTTAGGAGTTTCTGTAGTTTCCTTTCAACGCCTGCTATCAACAATGTCATTTGTATATCTCATATTAAGATTGCGGCCGCCCATAAAGGGTTCTGGTATGACTTCTAATTATCTCAGAATGGCCTTAATGTATAAGTATAGGTTAAAGTCTGGTCTTGGTTACTTGCGATAAGATGTTCAATATATACACAAACCACACTAAATTTCGATGCGTGACAAGTTTACTTATAGTGGAATATGGTGTATCTGTACCCAAGTTATCGTTATTTTCTTTTTATAGGTATTGGAGATGAAAGCCGACAAAAGAAGAATCATCATTGTTTTTGCATAGGGGCTTTTCTGAGACATGAACTGTGGGGATCGGCCATGATACAATTCCTTATTATTTCATCCAAGACTATCCCCAGATTAACAACAATGACACGGGCGATTTTAAAACGTGGCATAATTTCGTTTTGTTTAATTTCGTTTTTTTTTTTTTTTTTAAACGTTCTTTCTTCTCTTTTTTACAGTGACAATAATCCTCAGTACTCCACTTTGAACATAAGACTCTAATTAAACTATGCGAATTCATTGAGTTTAATTTATTCATTTTGAAATGTTTTGGGGTAGATGTATGTCACGATCTGTTCTGTGTAGTCTCCCACACAAATATCAATGTAACAAGAATTGTCTATTAAAGAAAGAAAAAGAAATCCTACTCAATCGGCAAGTATTTACATTTGTGAACCAAGCCTCTTTCGGTTGATTTTGTATAATATAAGAAACACTAAAACAGACAAGAAATTCAATAAACACATAAATAGTAATGTTTTCTGACAGAGGTGATAATGCATATTCTTCCAAATTTTAATAGTCAGCGTTCGATCCCGATTCCATTCCTTGCTTTTGAATACAGATTTTCATGGCAGGTCCAGCTACCTGCACTTATAATGCAATGCGTTCTTTCTACTGTGAATTAAATCCCACGATGAAACCAGTGCCCTACTAAACTTGACCTAATAAATAGAAAAGGAAGAAAATTCATACATACACACACACACACACACATATATATATATATATATATATATATATATATATATATATATATATATATATATATATATGTTAAAGGAAAAACAAAACCGCTGATAAAACCAACGGGCAACTTGCCAAAACCTAAAAATCTTACCTGGATAAAGTCTCGAACAAAAACTACAATAACTTAAAAAGAAAATGAAAAAGGTCTAATGGTAAACCTCCCTACCCAGTAAAAGAAAGAGCTATATACCTAGATTGCCTAGACAGAGCTTAACAACGTTAAATCCTATGAAATCTTCAGACGACTTGAACGCAAATGAAAGAAGGGAGGAAAGGCCTTTATGCAACCGCTGACCAGAATTCCCCGTAGGCATATATATATATATATATGTGTGTGTGTGTGTGTGTGTATCTATATATATATATATATATATATATATATATATATATATATATGTAACAGAAGAGAAAATTCATAATCCTACCCTCTAAAATTCTATATACAAAATTTGAAAATAAAGTAGTTATCCATAACACTGCGGTCTTTACCACCACGTCCAAGACAATCGAAGAAATAATTAGGAAGAAAATTAAAGACATCACTAATTCAGATACAGGGGTTTATCAAATAAATTTATTGCAATGTAAAAACAATTATAGCGGCGAGATATCCCGAAATGTAAAAGCTCGTATATAAAAGGGATCAACGTTGGAGGAAAAAAAAAACCCTTTAAACTAGCTCGTAATACATAAGAACAAATCTGGCTATAAATTTGATTTTACAAATGCCACCCTAATTAAAAAGGAGTGTAATTGTTTCTGCCGAAAGTACTTCTAGGAAGTCCTGATAAATATTTTACCAATTATAAACACATCTCAAAAACACCATATTACATCTTTCTTTTCTTTCTATGTTCCGTGTCCTTTCAGGACGTGGGCAATCATGGCTCTTCACCTCCCCCTATCCGTTGCAGCTCTCAACAAGTTAACCCCTCTGTCACCTCCTCCAGACCACGTTCTGTCATCCACTTGCTTAAGGCCGCTAGGTATGTCATGGGTTGTTTTCCCTTGTCTCGCTTTCCCTCTATTTGACCCGTGAGTATCAGATTCTCCAGGCCCGCCTTCCTCATTATGTGTCCCATGAACTTCAGCTGCCTCTTCCTGATATTAAATATAAGCCGTCTCCTTGTTTGCACCCTCTCATCGTTGCTCACACGCCCGGTCCATGATATCTTTAGCATCCTTCTATAGGACCACATCTCTGTCACCTCGAGTTTCTTCTCCATCTTTGAAGTAATCGTCCACCATTTGCTGCCGTAAAAGAAGACAGATGTCAAGTTACCAGCTCAGTATTCTTTTCTTTGTTACCAAAGAAATCCTCCTGCCTCGCAATACTCTGCCTAGCTTTTGGAATATATCCTTGGCCATCCCAATACGTCTACGGATCTTAGTGTCGCACTTTCCGTCCTCTGTCAAGACGCTTCCCAGGTATTTAAACTTTCGCGTCTCCTTGATTCTAGTGTTCCCAACCTGCAAATCGCATATCGGGGTCATCCTTTTACCGATGACCATGCATTCTGTTTTCTATGAACCTTTATTAAATCCATTCTTAAAGGACCTAACCTATGTTTATCTATCACAACCGATGTTTACGTAAAAACGTCCCCAAATCTACATATAGACAACCCTGAAACATAAATATTGGCTATACACACACAGAGACACATACACACGCACACATATACGAATATACATTTTTATCTGAATCCCACATAGACAAAGTAGAATTATTATACACTTACATACATAAACCAATAATTGCGTATTTTTCAGTTAGTCTTGGAAATCATTATTTTCTTGGAGTTTCGAAAGGACGCATTGACTCTCTTTGAATTCAGAATGCCATAAATTATACTAACATTTGTTTGGTCAGTCAAATTGTTTTTTTTTGTTTCTTTTTGTTTTTTTTTTGTTTTTTGTTTTTTTTTTGCAGTGAGGTTCAAGATATTTTTTGTCAAAATATTCTGAGACACGTTTTAATATCAAAATCTTTTACGACGCGAGATTTCGTCAAAGTATTTTGATATATATTTTTTGCTAAATTTTCCTGAATATATATATATATATATATATATATATATATATATATATATATATTGCCGCAATATCTTCCGATTCGTTTTTTGGTCAATTATGATTTTTTGTTTTGTTTTTTGATGCGGTCTTATTTTGTCAAAATTTCAGAATGCACTAAATTATACTAAGGTTTGTTTAATCATTCAAATTTTTTTTTGTTTTTTTTTACAATGAGGTTCAAGGCCCGACGGTCACTCGAAGTAGAGGGCTATAGAGTAAGAGGAACAACTGATGCGGATATGCGATGGAAGAACGGTTAACCCCAGACTTGAAAAGGTTAAGATTGTACTGCTAGGAAAAGATCCTCTTGAGAATTGCTTCCACACAGCAGTAGTCCGCGGGAAGAAGCCCTTCGATTGGGACATGCTTCTTACCAAATGGAATACAGAAGGAACGAGTGTGGTTCGCTACAAAGCGCGTAGCAAGGCGGATTCTAGGGTGTTAATGTTAGAACTGCTGGAACTAAGGAATGTAGTTGGTCCGAGTTCTTTCTATGGAAGTAGCGATAGAACATTGAGAGGCTTGAAACATCTCGTCTAAAAGTGAGGCTGGAGGAACATCGAAAAGCCGTTGGGAGGGGTGAGACAATGAAATCGGGCATGGCTGATCATGTGGAAAGGATAGTCATCTGTCTCCTTGGAATGAAGTGGAAATACTCTACAAGGAAAAACACTGGAGAGTTAGACGTCTGAAGGAATCAGCGCATACGTTTGGCTCTGAGGATCCCTTTAGTAGACCAGGCATAGAAATAAATGCAATATGGGGGTTAAAATATCTTTAGATATTTTTTTTATTGTCTGAATATTTTGTAATGCGTTCTGTTTGTCATTTTTAATGCAAGATATTTTTGTCAAACTATTCTGAGACACGTTTTAATATCAAAATCTTTTACGACGCGAGATTTCGTCAAAGTATTTTGATATATATTTTTTGCTAAAATTTCCTGAATATATATATATATATATATATATATATATATATATATATATATATATATATATATATATATTGTCGCAATATCTTCCGATTCCTTTTTGGGTCAGTTATGATTTTTTGTTTTGTTTTTTTGATGCGGTCTTGTTTTGCCAAAATATCATGTTTAGAATACTTTACAGTGGGAGAGCCTTTCCCGTGCTCTCCCCAAGGACACCAGAGGAAAAGCGGACAAATACAGATTTTATATATAGAAATCAAACCTAACGTTTGAATAGCACCACCCAACATATTTCAAAACATAATGTAGAACATTTTATTAAATAATACGGCAAACGAACAAACACCTCTTACTTCAAAGTAACCACTAACTCTGCCGAGTGCAAATAAAAGAAAAGAATACACACACGGCGTGCGCACACACACACAATATATATATATATATATATATATATATATATATATATATATATATATATATATATATATATATATATATATATATATATATATGTCTGTGTGAGTGCGTGTGGGTGTATTTAAAAGCACTATTCGGGCTTTGCTTGACCATCAGGCTCTCTGTAGTCAAAAGGTCAAGACGCATCATATCTAATAACAGTTTCCCTTTGTGTAACGCAGGTTCAAATCCTGCCGGACAGTGTATATTTTCCTAAGATTTCAGGCTGGTATATGAAAATAAATAAAGATTCTGTTTAATAAAAATACGGTACAAACTAAAAACAGTAAAACGAGTAAGTAATATATATATATATATATATATATATATATATATATATATATATATATATATATATATATATATATATATATATATATATGTGAAATGGACAAAATCCGACAATTATTTTAAGACATTTTTATGTTTATATATTCTTTTTATAGATATAAACATTTAAGTAAATGCTCTGTTTATAATAAACAGTATTAAACAACATTTACCGGCCTGAATCTCCGAGAAATTTTCACAGAAAATATTCGTCCTCCGAAAGGATTTGAACCTTTATCTTATACGGAAAATTTCTCGGACATTCAGGCCGGTAAATTTTGTTTAATACTGTTTATTATAAACAGAGCATTTACTTAAATATTTGTATCTATAAAAAGAATGTATAAACATAAAAATGTCTTCAAATGATTGTCGGACTTTGTCCATATCATAATGCGTGACGTCATTTGTTTAAATTTGATACGCCATGAGCAGATATGAATGTACGTAAGAGATTCATGGATGATTGAAGTTTAAATACAGTAAATTCGACCCTGCTACGCGAATGATCCTCTGTGGGCTAATGGGTAAGGGCACGTCAAGCTGGGTGATGGTTCCGTATAGGATACAGGTTCGAATACTGTCGGAGGACGAATATTTTCTCTGAAAATTTCTCAGACATTAAGGACGGTAAATGTTATTTAATACGGTTTATTATAAACAGAGCATTTACTTAAATATTTGTGTCTATAAAAAGAATGTATAAAAATGTTTTTATATATATACACACGTACAGGGTTTGATAATTAAATTGTCGCCATTTCATATTTTTAATTACGTGCATGCAATCGTTTGTTTTCGATTTTGTCGACTGCACAGTATAGGCGGGTCAGTTGGGCACCGTCTGTGAGAAAAGGAGCAGCATGAGGCAATTCACTCCGCCAGAAATTTGGAAACGACATGCTGTACTGCTTCGCATTCGCTGTTTATTATAAACAGAGCATTTACACAAACATTTCAGAGTGTTTGGATGTCAATCTGAGGACAGTGTGGAGAATTTGGAAAGAGTTGGATGAGTCTAATGCTGATTATGAAGATTTTTGATGTGATCCCTAAGCGACGTTATACCATCATCTTGCTGCAGACTCAACATGGAGGCCTAGTTCAAGTGCCTAGAGGCGGTATTCAAGAGAGTGGTTGCTGGAAGACTCTATGTCTGACGAAAGGCCTCTGAACCATGACAAACAAGCAGAAAAAATCCAGTCATGGTTGTGAGACAATTTCTGCGGCCACATCACCCCTAACATCTGGCTACCTAATATCCCAGACTGCAACCACCTTGATTATTATGTGTTGGGGCGAAGTGGAGCGAGAAACCCACAAAATTCCTTGTAACACCAAAGATGAACTTGTCGGAGTTATCCTTTAGTTCCTTAACCCTTCACCAGGGGTCTCTCTTCCCTTGCTATAAATACTCGGTGACCTTTTGCATAGAGATCTTTTCCCTCAGGCCTTGGGCTTTATACCACCTCGCGTTGATGAGGTGAGGTAATTCTTTTCTCTTCATTTCAGCTAATATCAATATGTGAGCTCTCACCAATACAGCGTTTCCCAAATTCTGGGAATACACTAAGAAAATTACCAATACACGTACGTACGAACACTCACCACAACACACACATATTAGGTTAGTGCGAAAATAATGACGTAATAATGTCGTTTTTTGATGTATTTTTTAACGTCAAAAAACGACATTATTACGTCATTATTTTTGTACCAACCTAATAATATTCCTCACCCAAACTCAATGTAACTGCCCATGTGCTTGTAAGTTGTTAATCCATATATTTTTTTGTATATAATCATCGGTCTTGTTTGTTTTCTTTGTCTCCTTTGGACTTTAATGAAAGTCCAACATTCTCATGTAGCTGGACCGGCTTGCAGAAAACTTTAACCCACGTGTGTTCTTCACATCCACATCACCGGACGGTCCACTACAAACTGAAGGCAAGGATGATGGCAGCATTCTCCAACTTAAATAAAGGTACCTTCTAAAAGAATTGCACGAGATTCCGCGGTTGAAGCCAATGGCGATTTTATTGAGTAAATTTACTCATTCGTATTTCAAAATATTTTTTTAATATATCTATTAAAATGAAATGTCAGTGTTATTAGGTTGGTGCAAAAATAATATCGTTTTTTGACGTTAACGTCAAAAAACGATATTATTTTTGCACCAACCTAATATTATCATTTTTGCGTCATTTAGACGACAAATTATCCATCGCACCAAATTGAGAAATTTTCTTTAGCAACGCACATCCTCTCTTTATTTCCTAACTTGTATTTATACACAGAAGTTACGTGAAGGAAAATATTTTAAATTTTATAATTTTAGAACGCCTTAAAATACTCTTAATGCTTGATATGTAAGGAAAGATACACTTTTCAGTAAGCTGAAATTTATTGACTAATAAACGAAAATGAGTAAATATTGTTATTTTTTTTAACGTAATTATTATTTATTGCTTTGTTTTATTTGTTTATTTTGAGTAACAGACGGTCTTGAGTTAACCGTTATTTTTTTATTATCATGCAGGTTGTCTTGAGAAATGGTCATAAATTAAAAAAAAAATAAAAGAATTAAAATTAAAAGACTTAAATTAAGCCAAAACCTTTTATAAGGTCTAAATGATTTCTTTTTATCTTTCTTAAAAAAAAACTATTATATTCTCCTTATTTTTGTTTCCTTTTGTTTTATTTTACGGTATATCAACCTCAATGTGTTATTTAATGCCGACAAGATTTTTATTGCTGGTAATATTTTTTGGTAATAAAATATTTTTAAATAAATGTACTGCTGGTAATATTTTTCTTTTTCAAAAACGCACTACTGGTAATTTTTTTGTCAAAAACGTCTTACGTATAATATTTTTTATAAAAGGTTATACTGTGTACAGATACAGGAAGATCGTTGACACGGGGACGCCAATTAAAGAACACCGGTAGTCCTCGGGCCAGTATAAATACTGCTAGAATATCGAGTCGGGGAGTGCTGACTTGGCTTTCGGGTAGTACGCCCCCTTTGTGAGCTTCCGAGTCGGCGTCTGTCGAACTCTCTGCATTAGCAGAGAGAAACCGGGACGAGGCTTTGCAAAGGGGCAAGGTTTCGTCCGGGGAGGTTGACAGGGCCTGAAACTGTCTAGGCAGGTTCAAAAAGGCTATATTTTTGGCCGAGCCTACGTGCTCGGAGATACCCACATTAAATCGGCCTTGTGCCACATTCGGTCCTCGTGGGTGGATTGATAAATACCGGGCTGACTTGGCTTTCGGGTAGTACGCTGCCTTTGTGAGCTTGCGAGTCGGCGTTCTGTCGAACTCTCTGCATTAGCAGGGAGGAACCCGGACGAGGCTTTGCCGAAGGGCAAGGTTTCGTTCGGGGAGGTAGACAGGGCCTGAACCCGTCTAGGCGGGTTCAAAGGCTATATTTTTGGCCGAGCCTACGGGCTCGGATATACCCACATTAAATCGGCCTTGTGCCACATTCGGTCCTCGTGGGTGGATTGATAAATACCGTGCTGACTTGGCTTTTATCGAGTCAACTGTACATGGCGCTGTGAACAGGATTTTCTTACTAGGATTTCAAATAGTTTTACGTGCGATTAATTTGAAAATTAATGGAAGTGGCTTCAGGACAACAAGGCGGTAGTGAACAGTATTTGCAACTGGTTCAACAATTGATTGAACTACAGCGAGAGAACAACGAACTTCGCTCTCACCGGAGGACAGACCAAACCCGACAGACCATTTATTGAGCATGGTTACACAGAAGGAGACTGGGCACTGTTCATTGACACTTGGGACTGATATAAGCACATGTGTGGCCTAACAAGTCTAGCCGATATCCGGAACGAACTGAGGTCGGCTTGTTCAAAGGAAGTGAATAGACTTTTATTCCACCTCGTCGGACCCGGAGCCCTCAACACAGCCACGGAAGAGCAACTCCTGGGGCACATACGGTTCGTTGCTGTGAAAGGCCTGCACAAAGAAGTGCATAGGCATAGATTTCACAACGTAAAACAAAATGAGGGGGAAAGTCTTACACATTTTTTGGCCAGACTACAATCCCAGGCGGGGTTTTGTGGATTCACTGTCCAATGCCCAAACATAAATTGCCAGTACGTTGTTAATTACTCAGAAGACATGGTGGCCGGTCAACTCGTCGCCGGGCTTGCAAACAAAGAATATCAAAGTAAAATATTAGCTGAAGCTGATACTCTTACAACGGTAGAACAGAAGTTTAATCGGTTGACGAGTCTGGAAACTACCGATTCGTCGACACCTCACTTACGAAGCAGCCTGGATCTACATTGGACATTCAGCGGATTGAGATCTAAGCAGGAGCGGCCTCAGGGTGTAGGCACGGCCAGAACCCCACGGGGGAGGCCATGCGATGGATGCGGGAAGACGTCACACCCCAATGGGTTGAAAGGACGGAAAAACTGTCCGGCGAAAATAATCCGATGCCAAAACTGTGGGGTGGTGGGCCACCTCAAAGAGGTGTGTCGAAAACCAAAAATGGAGCCCGCCAAGGAATCAGCAAGTAGTTCCAGAGAAAACCAGTCAAGAGTGCCGAGTATAAAAAAAATAATAAAAAACAGGGCTTACCAGACATACCACACCTCAAATGGAGTAAGGGCGAATTCCAGAGGAGCCCTCCAGAACCACCACCGTCCCTGGAAATTGAAGTCTCATTAATACCTGAGTCGCACGCCAAATTTGGACGAATCCTGAATGATAGGGCTTATCACCGGACACACCGTATTCTCGCTGTCGCAGACACCGGTGCCCAGACGTGTTCAAGTGGTCCGGAAATTCTAAAAGTACTTGGATGCACCAACAACATTCTCATACCAACCAGTCATAGGATACGTGGGATCACGGACGACCAACTAAGGATTAAAGGTATAGTCTTTATGCGGATCAGGGTTGGCCCTAAAGAAACCAGGCAGGTTGTTTATGAGTCAGAGAACATATCAGGGTTTTACCTATCTGAGTCGGCGTTGAAAGACTTAGAACTGATTCCCAATAATTTTCCGAGTCAAATATCGAAAGCCAACAGTTTGACTACGGATGGCGAGAAGGCACCGTGTGGGTGCCCCTGAAGAACAAATATCCCGGAAAAACCCTCTAGGATCCCATTTACACCTATTGAAAGCAACAGAGACTGTTTGGAACGATGGTTACGGGAACACTTTAAATCTAGCGCATTCAATATCTGTCCCTATCAACCATTACAGGTGATGACTGGCAGGCCACTGGATATAACGTTCACCCGAGACGCAAAGCCCTCGGCGGTACACAACCCCATACCTGTCCCTCATATTTGGAAGAAGAGGGTAAAAGAAGACCTCGACCGAGATGTCGCATTGGGCATTATAGAACCAGTACCGGCACACTCCGTCCCCGTTCAACTAAGTATCCGTTGTACCTGCTCGAACGAAAAAGACAGTTGTAGACGCATAGAATGGGTACCATAGTTTACCGCTTTCTCCAGCGGTGCGAGATGCAACCACGTTTATAACGGAGTGGGGTCGTTACCGGTACCTCAGGGCACCTCAAGGGTTCCACGCATCCGGGGACGGATACACCCGCCGATTCGATGACATCACTGTGGATACACCCCGAATTACTCGCTGCATCGACGATACGCTTCTATGGGACGGAACCATAAAATCGGCCTTCTAGCATACACTGGACTATATCACCCACTGCGGCAGGAATGGAATCGTCTTCAACCCTGATAAATTCCAGTTTGCAGGCGACGAAGTCGAATTCGCTGGCTTTTTAATAACGGCCGACGGCATAAAACCGACTAAAAAAATGGACGAAGCTATACTTAAATTCCCGACTCCCACAAACATCACGGGTGTTAGGTCCTGGTTTGGACTGGTTAACCAAGTTTCATACGCTTTCTCGCAAGCTGAGATTGTGGCCCCCTTGCGAGAGTTATTATGTACGAAAGACCGCAAGTTCTATTGGGATGCCACCCTAGACAATCTTTTCGAAGAATCAAAAAGAAACATCGTTCGGAAGATTGAGGAGGGGGTAAAACATTTGAAATGAACAGGGCGACGTGCCTCTCGACTGATTACAGCAAAACTGGCATCGGCTATTTTCTTTTCCAAAAACACTGCAAATGCCCAACAGAATCAGGCCCCAACTGTGGTGAGAACCATTGGAGAATAATATTCGCTGGGTCCTGATTTACAAAGGAAGCGGAGTCTCGTTACTCTCCAGTAGAAGGGGAGGCTTTAGCTTTAATATACGGACTAGAATCCTGTAGAATGTTTGTATTGGGATGCCCAGACCTGCTGGTCACAGTGGATCACTAGCCACTGGTGAAAATATTTTCGGATCAAGTCCTTGAAAATATAAAGAACCCCCGCCTGTTTCCTTTCAAGGAGCGGTCTTTGATGTACAAGTTCCGAATTAAACACGTTTCAGGAAAGCTTAACGTTGCACCAGACTGCACCTCCAGATACCCGGCCTCACCAGTGAACAGCGAAGAAGCTACCATTGATGGCATTCAGCGGATCGATCGCGCTATACAGGCATCAATAATAGCAGCCTACGCACACGACCCTAAGCTGCAAGCTATAACCTGGGAGAGAATTGTGGCGGCCGCAGCTACTGACGAGGAATGCCAAACGCTTACGAAGTATATACAGGATGGATTCCCAAAGTCACGCTACGAACTACCGTCGAAAATCCGACAATTTTGGCCGATGGTAAACGAATTGTATTCCCTGGAGGGGGTACCCATAAAAGGGAATAAAATTCTAATACCGAAGCAGCTTAGAGCAGAGGTTCTGGAAGCGTTACACTCCGCACACCAAGGCGTGAATGGGATGATGGCCAACGCGAAACAGCGACTATTTTGACACGGTTTAGATGCCAGCATCAGAAAAACGAGGGCACAGTGCCAGAAATGCAATTCTATTGCGCCATCCCAACCCAGAGAACCGCTGATGCCACCTTCGAACCCGGAATTCCCCTTCCAAAAGACGGTCACAGACCTGTTTGACATGCATGTAAAAAGCTATATGGTGTACGCAGACCGATACACCGGCTGGATCGAAGTGGCCCCACTTCCTTCGGGGAAAGCAACAGCAATATGTGATACGCTAAGGAGTTGGTTCTGTATGTACGGTTCGCCTGAGGAAATATCATCGGACGGGGGACCACCATTCGACTCTATGGCATATAACTCATTCCTAAAAGATTCGGGTGTAAAAAAACGCATATCATCCGCACACTATCCGCAAAGCAATGGCCGAGCCGAGCTTCCCTTAAAAACAGCCAAAAGAACACTGATGGACTGTGTCGATGGGTATGGTCACTTGCGCCATGATCGGGCGGCGCGCGGAATGATGTCACACAGGAACACACCTCATCAGGACCTTGGCCTATCGCCAGCGGAAATGTTGTACGGTCGACCAATAAAAGACCACCTCCCCTTACTCCATGAAAAGTACCAGACCCACAAACGGTGGAGGGAGACAAAGGCGTCGAGAGAAAGAGCGATGGCAAAGAGGCATCTGCTAAATCAAAAGCAGTACAATACACACAGCCACACACTCCAAGAGCTTCAGGTTGGTGAATCTGTGCAGGTATCAAAATCAGGAAGGGCCATATCCAAGGCGATGGACGAAAATGGGGAGGGTCGTCAAGACCATGGGCAACAGACAGTACCACATACGATTGGATGGCAGTGGCAGAATTAAACTACGTAATCGTCGATTCATCCGGAAAATCTTCCCGGTAGTAGATATACCAGACTATTCGCCGGAACAATCAACCCCACAACCACCCCCACAGAGACCGAGGACAATTAGTATTGAACCCCCGAGGGACATACCGGAAATGATGGAGGTAGATGTGACTGATGACGAGGTGATAGCGGACCAGGACCACACAGATATGGAAGTGGAGGAAAACCAACACCTATCAAGTCCTATTTTACGGCGAAGCACGAGTGTTACACGGCCACCAAGACCATTGTCCCCACAAATGCGGGGTCCAATGCATGAGTACTCGGTGGTATCCAGACAAGTGACCACAAAATCTAGGTATTGTGGTCATAAGAAGAGGGTACATGTAGAGATACAGAAAGACCGTTGACACGGGGACGCCAATTAAAGAACGCCGGTAGTCCTCGGGCCAGTATAAATACTGCTAGAATATCGAGTCGGGGAGGGCTGACTTGGCTTTTTGTGAGCTTCCGAGTCGGCGTCTGAAGAAACTCTCTGCATTAGCAGAGAGGAACCCCGACGAGGCTTTGCCGAAGGGCAAGGTTTCGTTCGGGGAGGTAGACAGGGCTTGAACCCGTCTAGGCGGGTTCAAAGGCTATATTTTTGGCCGAGCCTACGGGCTAGGAGATACCCACATTAAACAGGCCTTGTGCCACATTCGGTCCTCGTGGGTGGATTGATAAATACCGGGCTGACTTGGCTTTCGGGTAGTACGCTGCCTTTGTGAGCTTCCGAGTCGGCGTCTGTCGAGCTCTCTGCATTAGCAGGGAGGAACCCGGACGAGGCTTTGCCGAGGGGCAAGGTTTCGTCCGGGGAGGTTGACAGGGCCTGAACCCGTCTAGGCGGGTTCAAAGGCTATATTTTTGGCCGAGCCTACGGGCTCGGAGATACCCACATTAAACCGGCCTTGTGCCACACTCGGTCCTCGTGGGTGGATTGATAAATACCGTGCTGACTTGGCTTTTATCGAGTCAAGTGTACTTACTGCTGGTATTTTTTTTTTTTTAAAAACGTCTTACGTATAATGTTTTTTAAAAAATGTACTGCAGTTAATTTTTTTTTTTTTTCAAAAACGTAAGACGTTTTTGAAATATGTTAATATGTTTTTCTTACGTATACGTATATGTATACGTATATTTCTTACGTATATGTATATGTATACATATATGTATACGTAGATGTATACGTATATGTTTTTCTTACGTATTCTTACGTTAATGTTTTTTTTTTGTTCTTTTTAAATGTACTGGTCGTATATTTTTTTTTCAAAAACGTACTGCTGGCAATTTTTTTTTTTTTTTCAAAAACGTCTTACTGTTAATATGTTTTTCTTAAAAAAATGTATTGCTGGTAATTTTTTTTTTCAAAAATGTATTGCTGATAATATATACTGCTGGTAATATATACTGCTGGTAATATATACTGCTGGTAATATATTACTTTTTCAAAAACGTACTGATGTTAATGTATCGCTGGTAATTTTTTCAAAAAATGTTTTGCTGATAATATATTTTTTTCTAAAAAGGTATTTATGGTTTGGTTTTGCTTGATTTGTTTTACGGCATATCAACCTCAATGGGTTATTTAATGACCACAAGAGTTTTATTGCTGGTAATATTATTTTCAAATGTATTGTTGGTAATTTCTTTCCTCAAAAATCTATTTCTGTTAATAGTTTTTCTTCAAAAATATTATCACCCAGGACGAGGATGTAGTTTATCGTCATGCCCAGGACGCGGATGTAATTTATAGTCTTACCCAGGACACGAATGCAATTTATCGTCATGCCCAGAACGCGATGTAGTTTATCGTCTTACCCAGGACGAGGATGTCGTTTATCGTCATACCCAGGACGCGGACGTAGTTTATCGTCATACCCAGGACGCGGACGTAGTTTATCGTCTTACCCTGGAGGCGGATGTCGTTTATCGTCATACACAGGACGCGGACGTTGTTTATCGTCTTACCCAGGACGAGGATGTCGTTTATCGTCATACCCAGGACGCGGACGTAGTTTATCGTCTTACCCAGGACGCGGACGTAGTTTATCGTCTTACCCAGGACGCGGACGTAGTTTATCGTCTTACCCAGGACGGAAAGGTATTTATGATATTTAATGCCATTTTTACATTTTCCCAGTGTTTTGACCCCAGTTTGTGATTTATCTGTTTGCCCATAGCTGGGACCCTAACGGGTGTTACCACCCTGGGTCAGGGTGAACCTGTGAACACCAGCAATTAAGAGGTGTTTTCACGCGCCGGATGTAGTTTATCGTCATACCTCGAATAATTCTGTTCTATAACTTCCTTTTCTCTTTCCTCTGTTATTATCTATATTCTCTTTTCCATTTTCTTTCGATTTTCTCTCTTTTTGAAATCACAGTTTTCTCTCGTCTCTCTTCTCGCTTTCTGCATCTTTTCGATTCCTATTCGTTTCGAATAATGTTTTTCCGTGTCTTTTGCTTCTTCCTTCATTTACAGTTCTTTTCTCATTATTTCAAACGTTATTTCTAGTAGATACCCGTAGGCGTCCCGTTTATTTTAAACGCTATTTATTTTTTCACTAACATTTTTTACAACCAGCATTTACTGTGCACTATTTTCTATCTATCTATCTATCTATCTATCTATCTTGCTTCAAACGATATATTAGTTGATACCCGTATTTGAGTAGACGCTCCTTTTATTTTACACAGTGTTTATTTCCTTATTAACACTTTTATACAACTGTGCACTAATTTTCTATCTATCTATCTATCTATCTATCTATCACATCATGTTTATCTATCTATCTATCTGTGTGTCTGTATCTATCTCTCTATATATCTGTCTGTATATCTCTCTGTCTCTCTCTCAATCTATCTATCTATCTATGTGTCTGTATCTATCTCTATATATATCTGTCTGTATATCTATCTATCTATCTATGTGTCTGTGTCTCTCTGTCTCTCTCTCAATCTATCTATCTATCTATGTGTCTGTATCTATCTCTATATATATATCTGTCTGTATATCTCTCTCTCTCTCTATCTATCTATCTATCTATCTATCTATCTATCTATCTATCTATCTATCTCTTTGTCTGTGTGTCTGTCTGTCTGTCGCTCTCTCTCACTCTCTGTATATGTCTGTCTCTATCTAATTGTCTGTCTTTCTTTCTACCTGTTTTGTCTCTTTATCTATTTATCTTTTTGTCTGAACTACGTATTCACCGACAAGAAATAAGAGGAAAGATTTTTAAAGAAGCCACTTTGCCACGTTGTTTGAAAAGAAGCCGATACACCCCCGTCGACATCTAAACTTTATGTCAGCCATTTTGTTCCTGGCCCCCGATGTATATCAAATTAATTTTGCCTCGGTAAATCACTATTAGTCTATTTTTACGATAGTCACGTTCAACGAGTTTTGATATGCATGTTTTCTTTTTTTTACCTCACTTGTATTATAAGTTTGACTCTGTTGAGCAGTGAGTTTGTTTCTTTGATGTTTAAGTCCTTTTGATCTGAGTGAATTGCATTTGCACACATTTTCAAACACATGTACAGAAAGAAATATATATATATATATATATATATATATATATATATATATATATATATATATATTACAGGCAAAAGGTTTAGTGACACCCTGCATTACTTTAAGAAATAAAAAAATGGGATATTTTGAGGTTTTTTAAAAGTAAAACCTAAAATTACAGTGTATTTCCTTTTATTTTTAAACAAGTACCTAACTATAAAAAACTTATCATACACTCAGTCAGTTATGTGTCATTCGTGATACCATTACGCGAACATGTATCTTTCGATACATGACTGACGAGGCAGATTTTTCCGGCAGGAAGTTGCCAATTCTTTTTGCGGTAGACCAGTTGCCATCCAAGCCTATAGAACCTGGGGTGTTCTGCTATTTACCCATAGCTGGGTGGAGAAGAAGAGGATTCATAGCTTTCCCAAGGGTATTAGCACGTAAGTGAATATAATGGATTCGACTGGAATTCGAACTCAGTACTCCGATTCCTCAATCCGAGCCGCTATCCATTACTGCCTGCGCTTCTCTATAGCTGAGAGTTATGACACGCCAAATCAATTGACTGCTTCGTATAGGACACAGGTTCGATTCCTGTTGGAGAACGCTTACTTTCTATCATAGAACAGCATCAAATTCTGTTTTTGACTATAAAACAACCAGATTTTTTTTTTATATCATTTCACCCCAAGTAAGGCGAAAATGTCACTAGTGCGCAGCGGGTTAAAGGGAGTGAAAGTGAGTGAAAAGACCGTATATAGGGAGGCTTGACAAAAGATGAACGGGATTCAAGAAGATGGCGACTGTCATTGAATTTCAGTTTTTGAAGACTGTAAGAAGCAAGTAAACGGAATTGAGTTCCACAGGCGGGATATGCGAGAAAATAAAATGTTGAAGTCGAAAGGACAGTTGCATTTAGCAATTTCAACAGTAAACGGGTGGGACCTAGATGCATTAATTTATATCGATGTTAACTCTAATTTCGTTATTGCCTTATTTATTTAATAGAATATTGTTATAGTGAGATATAGATTTTACGATATTCCTAACGCAGCTACGATTGATCTTTACATTATTTTTGTTAAAAATATTCTTTAATATTGCAGAAGTGTTTATGTATTAAGTTCAGGAATATTCTGCGAACATAAGCTATTTAAATAAGAATGGTTAGACCGTAACATATGCCGTTGTCTCTTTATTTTCACCTCTTTTTTGTTATTTTTGTTTTGTTTTGAGTATTCTATATTTACTTAGTGGTTACTTTATTCTGAGGCTTTTATATATATTTAATCTTATTTTCATAAAATATATCCTTATTGCTAGAGTTAGCGTATAATGAAAATTGTACAGATTTGTGTAACTGTTTTAATAGAAGGATGATTTTATTCGCCATTAACCTACTTTTGGTTATGAAGGTCTTTAGTGTACGGTTAGTAATTAGTAATTATTGTATTTAAAATACATTTGCGACACAAGGCCAAAATAATTCACGACTCATTCACACATTACAATTTCCACATTCACCATTAGAACTCCTCCGTCACCATAGAATCCTCCATATACAGCATCCACTCAAGGGGAGCCTACAAAACGCTCCCCATGCCATAAAATTCAAATTTTTATAAAATATCTACTTAAAAATTTATGGATGAATAGAATGAGAGGGGAGGGAAATAAACCCCAAAACAAACTAAATATAAACACAAAGTAAACTAAACATAACTGATGTTAATAGGGCCCAACCCTCAAAAAGAGAGGCCGCTGTGTACGGTTTGTAATTGCCAGTATTCAAATCCAAAGTCCTATCGAGAAACTTGATCACTGTAGCATTAGTTGTAGCAATTTTTAGTTCGTGATCCTTGAAGAATTTAATCAGCCCCTTTCTCGATCGATTTAAGTTTCTTGGACTTGTTTTATGGAGTAGAATTACATAAATATTACTATAAAGCCCTGTGCCCTTAAGGTAGAATAAAAACCATAATCAGTAACAATATTCCGACCAGATCGCATGCGTCAGCGGAATCGAATGCGCCCATTGCAATGTTAAATTCATTTCTTTTAGTTCATAGACAACCATTATGGTATAGCATAGGTTTTGTGAATGCCTTACAATTTTAATCTCATTTTCGCGAATATTTTTAACAACAATATAAAATATAGACCACTCCACCATTATGATTATCCGATATATTTAATATATTTAAATTTTGTAACGCACAGTCTTCATTCAGCACCTGTAGATCGCGTTGTGTATAAATTTCAGAGTCGTGCAGCTGATGAAGAAAAATGTGTGTATATATATATATATATATATATATATTAGGAGGATTTGAGAAAATCATAATTAAGTAATTCATCGAGTCTAGAAGAAACCTCAACAGAACGCAGAAAGCACTGGACGGCCGTTTCGTCCTATATTTGGGTCTCATCAGCAGTGCGCATCCGCTACCGAGAATTGAAAGTGGATGATGCTGATGAGTCCCAAATATAGGACGAAACGGCCGTCCAGTGCTTTCTGCATTCTGTTGAGGTCTCTTCTAGAGTCGATGAATTACTTAATTATAATATATATATATATATATATATATATATATATATATATATATATATATATATATATATTCTTCAAGTAATACTCTTACAACAAAATAAACATCAACAAATAAAAAGAATATAACTTAAGATTCCACATCGTCAAATGTATGTATAAAAAAAACACATACGTCACACCTCGCTTACGTCACAACACTCTTTACGTACGTCACAACACTCACAAGTTCTACAAAACACAACAACTGTTGATACCTACCTACTCTGATGAAGACTTAATGATGTCGAAAGCTTGTATCGTATTTCTCTAACATTTCTAGTGAAATGATTTTTGGAGGATTTCTGACGGAATTTCCTCTTTGTCAGAGAAAGATTATACATGAGCTTGAAAATCGATCATTAAAATTAATCAACATAAAATGTTGTGTCGTTTCATATATATATATATATATATATATATATATATATATATATATATATATATATATATGAAAATTTCTCCGATTTAACGAGTAGAGAAGACAATATTTATAAATAAAAATGACAATAGGAAAACTGGTAATTGCTGACGCGTTTCGTCCAATGTGGACTTTATCAAAGCAAAATACGAAAATGAAATTAATTGAACAAAGTAACTAATAAAAACAAAAACAGAATGGACCTAGCTCTGTTCCATCTTCAAGGGAAATTTTTTTGGAATAACTAATTCTTGAAATTTACGCGTTTTATAAGCATATTCATTATTAAAATTAAAATTACTATGGTAACAGCTACAGCAATTATTTAAAAAAAGAGGCGTAAGGGTTAATAATTTGTATCAATATCTCAGTTACATTCAAAGAGGTCAAGTCAGGGTAAGTTTGGAGTGTCTAAATTCAAAGCAGAAGATGACATCGTCTAGTCTGGTTAAGTGTCTATGTGTATAACCAGATTTATGACCTATTTTCTATATATTTTCACACACACACACACACACACATATATACAAGTATAGAATTGGTGTATACGGGATAAATTCCAATTACCAACAATTACTATTCTTAAAAGAGTGCTCAATACAGAGTAGAGCAAATATAATTATTTATTTCAAAATTATAATATAAATATGTTATAAAATCACTATAAAAATAGCCATTTTGTTTCAACACTTCTGGTGTCTTATCAAGTGATGGTGTTGAATGTAGAATAAACCCTTTATTCTACATTCAACATCATCACTTGATACGACACCAGAAGTGTTGAAACAAAATGGCTATTTTTATAGCGATTATATAACATATTTATGTTATAATTCTCGAATAAATAATTATATATATATATATATCTATATATACATATATATATGTATGTGTGTGTGCATACGTTGAAATAAACAAAAACTGAAATATTTGTTAAAATCGCACACGTTAAAAAGTGCTTAATTTCAAGTAGGGAAACCAAACTTGCAGAGCGATTTAATATCTGAAAAAGATACTATCGCTGACCGGAAACACTACCTGAAGAGACCTTGGCAGTCGAGTAGTGTTCCGGCCAGCGTTCTCATCATTTTAAGATATATATATATGTGTGTGTGTGTGTGTGTGTGTGTGTAGGAAAAGAGTGTGTGTGTGTGTATATATATATATATATATAATCATTTATATATGATATGCGCGGTACTTATTAGAAAGCGCTCAATATCAGAGATAGAGCTAACATATTTGGTTGGATTGATGTGAGTTTGTGACCTGGGTTTTATCAGTTTCTCTGACGATCGTAAAAGCGTGAATTCCAGGGTCACAAACTCACATCAACCCAACCATATATATATATATATATATATATATATATATATTTATATATAGTGGAAAATGGAGAGAAACTTAATTACTGAAAACGACTAAAACAATTTATCAGTAAAAATAATTATCGAAAAAAATATAACAGTTCCAGTGAGTATAAGAGCGAAACATATTACTCAATCCCTCCAAATACTTAAGTGAGTTGGTAAATTGTTCTTTTTGCTTGCAAAGTCTTGTCTGGTGTTTTTTTTTTTAATGTATACTGCTTCTAATATGTTTCAAATGAGGAGGAGAACGAGCAATATGCAAGATGGTGAAACAATTATCTTTATACTGATATAAACAGTTAGGATTACCTAAAAAGCTCTGACCAATATCTGAGTCATGCACTGCTTCCCTCGTCCTAAAAGATCAACTAGAATTACCGGGTGACCCAAAAAAACGGGAATTTTTGAAGTGCGTATTGCCAGACATGAGCAAGTGGCAACACTGCGAGACAGTACCTTTGAGCAAGTAAACATTTCGCCATTTAGAATTTAAGATGAAATTCACAGTATCCCAGCTGAGATGTTGCAGCAGTCAATGAGAAATCTCAACAGCGAATTTCAAGAATGCATTCGTACAGGAAGACGCCATCTACAGGGCGAAATTTAAAAAAAAAAAAATAAAAATTCCATCATTGTTTCTTAAATGGCATGTTTTAAGGTTTCAATTACTATGAATGAAATATTTTTCTTCCATCACTCTTGGTTTTATTGGATTGTTAAAATGTTCCCATTTTTGAGGGTCACCCTATACTACAAGGAACGTGTTGACCGATACTAGTCTCCAGTCTCTGATTGGTCCGTACACTGTATGCAGCATCGCACTGGCATTTAAATCTCTATACTACGGAACTGTTCTGTAAATAGCACAGACCATCCTTTTGTGTACCTAGTTAATGTAAGTGTTGTTCCAGGAGTGTTCCCTGCCGCATCTTTCGTTATGATCCAAGTTGAGAATTGCCAACCTCCCCAATTTTTTTTTTTTTTTTTTTTTTTTTTTGCCGCCCATTTTTCAATCTCGACAGGGTCAGCTTTCTTTTCTCCCCATGTCTGTATTTATTTTATCCTTTCCCTCTCCCTTAGCGAGAGAGTCTCTTGATTTTGTCTAAAGGCAGAATACACCGGCCTTTCTTTTTTGAGGGTTGGACGCGTCCAACTAACGTCAGTTATCTTTATATATATATATAATTTATTATAGATGGAGAATTTATCATCAACGTAATGCTAATAGGCATAGGGTTTACAACATTTTTAAAAAAAGAAGGCTATCATAATAACCAACAAAAATGTTGGCTAAACTTGGGCCCAACGGACTGCCCATTGCTAGACTCGAACTCAAGGGACTGCCCATTGAAACCCCAACGATTTGGAGGTACATAATCTCATCCAAACCATCCCCCGTAGCTAAGTGCATAAATTCTAGAAACAAATCTTCAGAAATTACTGGTGGAACCAGTTGATCCCTATAAAGAGCATCGGTACAGATTTGCAAGGTATCTTGAAGGGGAAACGTTTGTATACAAGCGTACAATGTCGAATGATACTAAAAGCTTGTTATTCGAACATATTTCAGAGTTCCTAATACAATTAGAAAACTTGAAAGAATCACTTGGTGAAAAAGGTTGGGGTATTTCTGGCAGCCATTTGGCTGTTTCATGTTTTACAGATCCTGTCATAGATAGGATAAGCCGAAAAGGCACATTATTTGTTTTGATATTTTAAACCATTGTAAAACATCAATAGATTTTTATGTATAAAATTTTTATAATCATGAAATTTTTATGTCACGAGGTGCGTTTTTAACGCCTGGTAACAAGAGAATTAAGATCATTTTGATCTTTTAATTCTGTGTTCTTCTCAAATTGCAGCCGATTTATTAGTAAATAGCAAGAGAAGCGAAAAAAAAAATCAAAGATAACTTGTCCCTAATATGGGACGAGGATGACCGAAATAAACGTAAATATGAGAAGGAAAACTCAGACAATTTATTCAACTCATGTTTCATAAAAGCCCGTTCAACAAGAAGACATGAGGTTATCTTAATTTTAAGTAACCTACATTCTATAAACAATTGGACGACACCGTATGATAAACAGGCCTGTAAGAAAGATCGCTTGGCTTTAAGTAAAATAAAATACCACAGCCGGACTGAACGAAAACCCATCGATTTGGGGGTACATAATCTTATCCAAACCATCCCCGCGTAGCTAAGTGCATAAATTCTAGAAACAAATCTTCAGGAATTACTGGTGGACCCAGTTGACCCCTATAAAGAGCATCGGTACAGATTTGCAGGGTATCTTGAAGGGGAACGTTTGTATACAAGCGTACAATGTCGAATGATACTAAAAGCTTGTTATTCGAACATATTTCAGAGTTCCTAATACAATTAGAAAACTTGAGAGAATCACAGCTCGTCAATAATATTTAAATAATGATCCACAGAACAAATATATTGATTTGAAAAGAACATAAACATTCTTTTCGTTATATAAAATTTTTTTCTTAAGAATTCTATCGGCCAACACTTCTGCTGAAGAAATCGTGGATGAGAGGAACACAACTAAAACAATTTATTACTAGAAATAATTACCGAATAAAATATAAGACTTTCAGCGAGTATAAAATATTACTCACGCCTTCCAAATAACTTAAGTAAGTTGGTAAATTGTTCTTTTTGCTTGCATAGGCTTGTCTGCTGTATTTTAATGTACACTGCTTCTAAAATTTTCAAATGATGAGCAGAACGAAGATGGTGAAACAATCATTTGTATACTGATGCAAACAGTCAGGATTATCTAAAAGGTGATGACCAATAGCTGAGTCATGCCCTGCTTATATACAGTGGGGGAAATAAATATTCGTACACATACACATTTTTAATTTATTGTATTTCCAACTAATGAATTAACATACCTTTATATACCTAACTGTGCACACATGCATAATAACTAAATATGCATAGAAAGCAAAAAAAAAAAAAAATAATGATTTAATAGAAATAAATTCCATTTTAATGGGTGAAAAAAGTATTCGTACAATACAAAAAATAAAACATAATCTTCATTTAATACTTTGAAGAATAGCCATTATTAACTTCTACAGCAACCAACCTCTTCCTGTGTTTTTCAATTATTGATTTGCAAATTTTAGTTGGTATTTTGTTCCATTCTTCTACGCATTTGGTCTTAAGTCCTCCACTAGGTCGCGTAAAAAAGCAGCATAGAATAATGAAAAAGGTCCATAACTCAACGAAAACAAAGTTTTGCCATCAAAATATTTATGTTATTATTAAGAGGAAAGACCAAAGTATTTTTTTTTTTTATTATTATTATTCTTTGAAATTTTTACTCCTTTCTAGCACGTTGAAAATTTTGGTTAAAAACCTTGTTTTTTTTTTTTAGGACAGCATTCAAAAAGAGAAAAAAAAGGTTTGTTTTATTTTGCGCTTTTCCCGAGGAAAACACGTTGATTTAGAAATCCTTGCAAAATTCAAATAATTGTCGGTTTTAATGAAACTTTCAGGAAATATTCAGAAATAAATGCAATTATTTTTTAATTTTTTGGTCATTTTTTTTTTTTTTTTATGTTTCCACTCCGTTCCTTACATATTTTGATGAAATTTCAAGAAATTAAATTTTTAAGAGTGGGATTTTTTGTATTAGTTAAAAACAGGACTCTTTAGAGAAAGTAAATCACCATTTTTTTTTGTAAAAATTTTCATCGAAAATCTGCTCTGAATTGTAAAAAAAAAAAAAAAAACTGAAAAAAACTATGGCAGTATTTAATTAAAAAAGCTTTTACTTGCTTTTGTAAATAAGTTATATTAAGGACATTATTGTCTGAAGAAATAAAACTTTTTCGATGAATAATGTATTTTTACAAGAATTTTTTTTCACTTTTTAAAAAAATTATTTATAATCTTAATACTTCAAAAATCGTTTATTAAAATTCTTCATTGCTTTTAAACATGCAATTTGGTGATTTGGTTAAGTGAAAAGTAAATTTACGAATCGAAATTTGTAAATCTTATAACAGTCGTTTGTACCGGAATATTCTAAAAATAATTTTTAATGAAAAAAAACGTTCCTAATTTCTATCTATGGGGTTCTATACATGACATAATCCTTAAAAAGATCACGTGATTTGATTGTCGTCTGAAGCACTGCAATTGTTTCCCTTCAATATCCAGTTCTGTTTCACATCGTTAACGTGTTTTCAAAAAGTCCTATCAAAATTTCTAAGTGAGTTTTAATTTTTGTTAATTACTTTTTTATTTTTGGTATTTATTTTAGTTTGGGTCATATTTCATTGAAGTAAATTTTTGTTTAAGGTAGTAAGTTATTAAATAAGATCAGAAGATTAAGAACCTCAGAAACGGAACCCAGACTAAAAAAAAGTGTTAAATAAAAAAATAAATATTACATAATTGCTGAAAAATGTTAATATTTTAAAAATTACTAGTTAAAAAAACCAAAAAATTCGCTCGCTTACATTTCGTAAAATTATATAAATTTTGGTCATCCATAGTATCTGTCATCACCTCATAACTTCTCAATAACATCGATAACGTGAATAAAGTTACGAGAAAATTCAGACACATCGTTAAGAAATGTTTGGATACAATTTTTTTTATGGTATAACTAAGTAATATTTGTTTTAAATCAGATTAATTTTAACTTTAAAGTTTCTAATTTTACTCAAATAACGTGTCAAAAATATGTAATTGATTTTAGGAAGAAGTTTAAAATCTAATTTTTTTTTGTTTACAAATTTCTTAAAATTTAAGAAAATGACCGCTTTTAAGAAATTAAAAAAAAATCGAGCACATGTTTGACATTCCATTCTATATAATTTCCATCTGAAATACACCAGAATATTTTACTGGAAATGATAAATTTAATCCTCTAGCTTTCAGTTAAAGCAAAAATAAAATCTTTAAGAATGCTTTTGCATTTTAAAAAATTCATTTTAAACTTTAGGTATCGAAAAATTGAATGGAGGTACCTAGTCTTAAGATTCGGGATGTTTGTGGGAGCTCTCGATTGGATTTGAATTTTCAAATATCGCCACAGATTATCGATTGGGTTTAAATTTGGGGACTAACTTGGCCGTTTCAGGTTATTTACATTATTTTTAGCAAATCATTTCTACATAGATTTCGCAATGTCCTTAGGCTGTTTGTCTTGCTGGAAATCAGGATTCAAGATTTTCAACTGAAATCATTAAATTTGCTTCCAAAATATTTTGATATGCTGCGGCATTCATTCTAACATCTATTACTGATATGTTGCCAGTACCTTTTGCAGAAAAAAAACATCCCCAAACCATGATGCTGCCACCAGCAAATTTCACTGTTGGATCTATGTTCTTTTGCTTGAAGGCGTCGCCATCTTTCCTCTATATATGATTTCAAGAATTACATCCAAACAACACAATTTTGGTTTTGACTGTCGATAATTCACTTTCCCAATATGATTTTTCCTTATCCTTATATTTCCGAACGAATTTCAACATGGCAACTCTATGTCTTTTCAATAACAATGAAGTTTTCCGAGGGGTGCATGACTTTAGATTGTTTCTACGAATTTCATTACTTATTGTCCGTTTAGTGACACAGATTCCCGATGAAAGGAAATCATCCTTCAATTCTTGATGAGTAAACATTGCATCTTGTTTAATTTGGCGCATTAATTTCCCCCAAGATCTTGAAGAAATCTTCCATGGAGCACCTGTTCTTCTTTGGTTTTCAACACTTATGAGTTGTTTTTTTTTTTTTTTTTTTTTTGTATACGTTGCAATGAATGAACTAAAGGCAGTAAATGAAATATTCAGGTTGTCTGAGATTTTCCTGTAAGTTTTAACTTTTTTTCCTGAGCTTAACAATCAATTCTTTTTGCGAATGTGTCATTTCTTTACTTCATGCTATGATGAAAATCTTCTTACACGAATATCAATTACATAATGTTCTGTTTGTATTTATTAGGTTAAAAATCACTACTGACGACATCATTTGAACATTCGAATATATTTCACTTGAATAATCTAGAGAACTAAAACAATATAAAAGTTTTAAAATCTGGAATTTCCACCGGGCAAATAACTTTTTCACCCATTGAAATGGATAAATAGAATTTATGTCAATTTTCTATGCATATTTAATTATTATGAATCTGTATACAGTTAATTATATGAAAAGTATGTTTATTCATTATTTGGGAATACAGTTAATTAAAACTTTGTATGTGTACGAATATTTGTTTTCCCATAGCGTATGTATTATGAATTTAAGCGCAGTACTAGATTGGCGGCAAGGTCTCATTATTTTCCAGTTGAAATAGCTAAATGTAACCGTAGGTTCTATGCTAACAGTTTCTTCTACTGCACTTCTCGCTTGCGGAAATCTCTTCTGGCTTCTGGTTTCTCAGTTAAATTTAATCTTTAAGAATTTATGCAATATCAATTGTCATCAATTGTCTTCATAATTCCTATTCTTTTATTGTATTTTTTACTCCTTAAGAGTGTTTTTTTTTCATATTCTTTCACACTCAGTAACTCCTTGCGTCTTGCTGGCTTTATTGCCTTACTTGGGGTAAAATGATTTAAAAAATAGGTAGATAGATAAATATGTAGATATTTAAAGATATAGACATACGTAAGACAATTTAAAAAAGTTCGACTTCGACGTGATTTGTCGCTGAACGGACGTCATCAGGAAAAAAAAAATATATAGAAAACAGAATTCTATGACACCAAAAGAAAATTTACATTAGCAAGACAAACTATGAATCATCGGCGAAACATGTCAAGTGGAATTTTTCCAAATTGGCTTATATATTTATAATTGCGTCGGATTTTTCATCCAACTTTACTCACATCCACCCACACTTATATAAATGCTAGTGTGTGCATATATATATATATATATATATATATATATATATAAATAACATTTTTATGTTTATACATTCTTTATATATATATATATATATATATATATATATATATATTGTAATTTATTCCTCTCCTGCAAGTATCAGTTTCATGCGTAGGCAATTATCAAATAATTCATAATTCTCTCTCTCTACACACACGCGCGCGCGCACGCATACACGCACACACACACGCACACGCACACACACGCACACGCATACGCACACACACGCACACGCATACACACACACGCACACGCACACGCATACACACGCACACATATATGGTATAATAAATGAATCATAACTTAAACAAATATTCATTTATTATAAGAAAATATTTCTTGAAAATTACTTGCTTATTTTGTTTTAACAAACTTTGAATTTTGACACTTTGTGTTCTGCACATGTTTTGATAGACCTTCTAATCACTTGATGAATATTCATAAATGTTGTCCCAATTAAAAGCCTTGATAAACCAAAGACATCCTTGCTCGTGTATATAAACACGTGCAAGAAAATACATCCTTACATTTGCCTTGATAAGAGTCCCCCAGATGACGAAACGCGTCGTATAAGAATAGTTATGCCTCTTGTGTTTTTATTTTTATTTTTACAGTAAGGTTCACCCTGTACAGTGCCCGGATGGGGGGCACTCAAAGCAGTAGGTTACATTAAGAGGCAGTTTTTGCAGATAGGAGAAGAAGATAACCGTTAATCCTAGACTTGAACAGCTTAAGATTGTAGTGAAACATTCTCTTGGGAGCCGGTTTCACAGGGCAGTGGTTCGCGGGAAGAAGCTGTTCGAGTTGAACTTACATCTCACCGATGGAATACGGATGTAACATTGCTGGTTTGCTACGATATAAGTGGAATGGCGGGTCCTGTTGGAAAGGTTAAGACTGTCAGAACCAAGGAATTTAGTCCGTCCGAGCACTTTCCATGGAAGTAGCGACAGAACAGTAAGAGACTTGCCACTCACTTCCCAACCACCTAATGAATATTCATGAATGTTCTCAAATTTAAAAGCCTTGATAAACCAATGACATCCTTGCTCTTGTATATAAACACAAGCAACAAAATCAAACTCTACATTTATCTTGATATATCCCTCAGAGGACAAAACGCGTCGGCTACAAATATTTTTCCTCTTGCCTTTTTATTTTTATTTTTTTTACAGTAAGATTCCCCTTGTACAATGCCCGGGGGCCACTCAAGTTAGAGGGTTACATTAAGATGCAGTTTTTGAGGAAGATAGCGGTTAATCCTAGATTTGAACAGGTTAAGATTGTAGCGAAACATTCTCATGAGAATCTGTTCCACAAGGCAATGGTTCGCGGGAAGAAGCTGTTCGAGTGGAAACTTACATCTCACCAACAGAATACAGATTTAATATGAGTGGTTTGCAACAATGTCAGTGGCATGGCGGGTCCTAGCCTTGAAGGTTAGAACTGGCAGAATCAAGGAATGTAATTTGTTCGAACACTGTCCATGGGAGGAGCAATAGAGCAATGAGAGGCTTGCTACGTGCCGCCTGTGAGATAGAGGCTGGAAGGAGGAAAACATTTTGTCTCCCACAAGGACTCGGAAATGCTTTGGACTCTATCGAGACTGAGAGTGAGGGCTGGGTATCTCCCGCCCAAATATAGCAACAGTGCTACATTTTGCACCTGATCTCGCTCTTGTAGAGGTAGAGGACAGCCTACGGTGTCAGGTACTTTTTGTCGCAGTTATTGCATTTACTTAAATATGTCTGTCTATATAAATAACGTATAACAATAAAGTACCTTATATATATATATATATATATATATATATATATATATATATATATATATATATATATATGTATATATTAAACAGCCGGCAAGAATTAACGGTTTTCTGCCGACACATCCGAACTTACGCTCTGAATAACTAGCTAAAAACACGCATACAAAAAAATAAATTTTAAAATCCATAGCCCATATACATAGTTTTAATAACCTACAAAAATTGATAACTCTTTATGAAGTCGTCAAATAACAAACGTTACGGCCTTTTCATATACACAAATCCCTTTCATAAAGAGATATAATAAAAGAATAAAATAAAAATAAATAAATAAATCTCCGTAGACGCTCAAGCCAGACTATGCGAAAACTTCCTCCGTCGTAAATTTAGCCACCCCCACCTTACCGTGACCCGGCATCTATGAAAGTAACTCTATACTGATACAAATTATTAACACCCCACCCCTACCGATTCTAAACAATCTGCCCTTGATGTTACCATGGAAATTTTTGATTTCAATTCTGACCATACTATTAAAACTCGTAAATTTCAGAAATAAGTCATTCCCCAAAAATTCCGCTTGAAGATGGAACAGAGCCTACTTTAACTCAAGTTAATTCAAATATTATTTTGAAGTTTTCGGCTCTTGTTTTGAAACATGAGACCTCTTATGTAGCGTGTTGGAATCATATTTTTAAATAAATAATTATATATATATATATATATATATATATATATATATATATATATACTGAACAATAAAAAAAATATTAAAAAGTTAAAATCTTCAGATACACTGATTAATATTTTTTTCGTTTTTATTATTTCATTTAGATTCCTCGACTAGTTTCGGCCAACATGGCCATCATCAGGAGAAAAAAAATTATGCTTGCTGGTAGCAGTGAACTACAGAAATGAATGTCTTGATGGAGGAAATGAACTTTTGTTTTGTTTTTTTTAATTTTTTATTTTTTAACATGAATTTTGGCCAGTCCTTGTGTTGGTCAAACAGTCTCTTTTAAGTTGGTATTTGAGATAAGAGCTGGATGGATTCATGCTGCTCTGTATTCCCTTGGTCATTTTGACAGTTTTATTGGTTCCTGAGAAAGGGATGTGTCGCTGTTAAGAGTGTGTGTTATTTTGTTTTTAGGGAGTGAGTGAGTATGATCTGTGTAAGTGGGTATATTCATGTGTGTGTGTGTGTGTATAGGTGTAAGCGCTCAACACCTCCGTAAGCATGTGTGTCGTGTGTGGGTGAGAAATGTGGGTAGGTCCTGAATTGTAGGGTTATATATTAATACTATCTGTATTGTTAAATTTGTGATTAAGCCCGTCTGGATAGTGAGTTTTTAAACATTGTATCCACTTATTTTCATGGAACTCGAAAATCATTCTAATGTTATCTGCTCTGAACTTTGCTATTCTCTCAATTATAGTGAATTTGGCACGGGTTTTAAAATCGTGTTTTTCCAGGCGGAAATGTTGTTCTACAGGTAATTATCTTTCGTGGAGAGTCGACTTAATTCGATTGTGATAATTATTAATTTTATAGTGAAAGGGCCATTCAGATTTTCCTACATATTGTTTCTGGCATAGTGTGCATTCCAGGAGGTAAATTATGTTATGACTTCTACAGTTAGAGTCGTGGTAGACTTTGAATGTAGATTTAGTGAGTGAGCTAGTGAATGAATTCGTGTGTTTAATGTGGTTGCAGCATAAGTTTCTTTTGTTGTTACATGGTTGGGAAAATACTGTTGTTTTTGTTGTTGGTTTATTACGGATTACCTTGTCCCTTGAAATGTGACTACTACCTATGATTTCTTTTAGGTACTTAAGTCTGCGATATGCTAGAAGGCCGGGTTTCTCAAACAATTTTTTAGGTCTGGTTTGAGATGTAGTATTTCCCAGCGACGTTTGATTATTTGCGATAGTAGAGGCAGAATGAGGTTGAAACTGATTACTAGAGGGATGCGGCTGAGTTTATGTTAAATATATATATATATATATATATATATATGTGTGTGTGTGTGTGTATGTGTATGTGTCTGTATATATATATATATATATATATATATATATATATATATGTCTGAAAAATTTCTTAGAGTTAACCTGCAGGAAAAGACATTATGTATAAAGGACAAAGACAATAGGAAAACTGTATTATTAGCCGACGTGTTTCGTCCAAAGTGGACCTTTTCAAGGCAAAAGCAAATACGGTTTTCCTATTGTCTTTTACCTTTATATATATATATATATATATATATATATATATATATATATATGTGTGTGTGTGTGTGTGTGTGTGTGTGCTTGTAAAAGATTCAAAAGTAGTTATATTGTAATGAAAAAAAAAAACGTACTCACCAAACACCTAATATTGATTATTCACGCGTATCACTAATACTGGTATGATACACACTGTATACCTACTTTTGCAGCCCCTGTATCTGGGTGTATTTATATGTGTCTGAACCTCTGTCTATTCAAGCAACAATAATGTGGAGATATATTCCATCAGAAAAAGAAATGGCGATACGTTTCTAAAGAGAATAGGCATTGTTTGACGAAATAATTTAATCTCAACTGCATTCAAAAAGTCTCAAAGATAATATCAGACACATTTGTTGTCAGTACAATACATTGAAGAGCTTAGATACAATTAGGTGTATTTGTATTGTTCTTGAAAATAATAACAATAATAATAATAATAATAAGACCAAAATAAATGACTATGTACGGAGCAAGGTCCTGAGTCTCATGAGTCGACAGGAATCTCCTCTCACCGCAATTAAGAGTCGAAAGATGCTCTGGTTTGACCACGTCACACGGCATAACAGTCTCTCCAAGACCGCCTTTGCAAGGCACTGTTGAAGGCGGCGCAAAAGGAGACGGAGACGCAAAATCTGGTCAGATAACATTAACGAGTGGGCAGACATGACAATGCCGGAATTCGTGATAGCCACTACCAACATATTATCCTGTAGGAGGATGTCTGCTTCTTTTGCCCTATTGAAGCAGTCATGGGGCTGGTGATGATGACAACGAGGCTGGTAACTCTACCAAAATGAGACAGCTCAGACTGTCTTGCTCTTTACTCGATAGCTTGAGAGCAAAATGGTTTCCTACCTTTGTCAAATGTCATTCATGCGTAATTGATCGCAACAACCTCGTCTGCGTATTGGAACTGACACGATGTATACTTAAACGGAGCTTGGGATAGATATTCAGAAGGGAGGTAGGGACTTGTTCATCCGCTTACCTCAAACTAATGCACTTTCCAGCCTTGACAGAGTTAAAAAAATGTTTAAAAAGGTGGCGAATTATTTCCAGCTCTACAGCCTTTTTCCTCCAAACGAAAAGTCGCACGCTTACCGCTACTCTACAGGTATTTACATTAAAAATGAGCTGACGCACCACAAATCGTAATACCACTAGTACAGACATTCATATCAATATATATTTATTTCTTTTCGCCTATCGACGCGAATCTCCGAGAAATCTTAAAATCACTGTTTAATAAACAAACGAAGCGTCTACTCAAATACGATTATCCGCTAAAATTAACGCTTAAGGTGATAAAAATCTGCCGGGGCCCTAAAAATTCTTTTTGTTTGCGTCTGTTCTGGGGGGCACATATATATATATATATATATAGAGAGAGAGAGAGAGAGAAAGTTGCAAATAAAAAAAATAATAATGTTCTTTTATGAAAGTATTTATTTATTTGTATATATATTTTATTTATTTCTGAAAAATGATTGAGGCCAATCTGAAATATCAAATATAATAAAAAATATAAAATATATATACAGATAAATACTTTCATAAAAGAACATTATCATTTTTTAATTTGCAACTTTATATATATATATACATATTAAGAAAGTATACGTGGTTCTCATTATGCGATATATATATATATATATATATATATATATATATATATATATATATATATAATATATATATATATATATATATATAAGTGAACATAGAAGTCAACACTTAGAGGCAACAGTCTGTTCCATGCTAGATGCAATCGTCAGACCTGCATCTAGCATGAAACAGACTGTTGCCTCTAAGTGTTGACTTCTATGTTCACTTTTATATTTACACACGCTCTATCTCTGATATTGAGCACTTTTTCCCATAAATATAGCACATCTTAAGACTATATATATATATATATATATATATATATATATATATATATATTAAAAAGAAGAGAGAAACCGCAAACGTTTTTGTTTGTAATGTGGATTTTTTTTTTAATATTTGCTTTAAAAAAAAGAGAATAATCTAATATCGAGAATATTTTACAACGTAAAGCATAAGAAAAATTAATTCCTTTTAATAATATGTGGAAATATCCACTCTTTGCCTGATGAAGGTCGCGAGACCGGAAACTCGTGTAGCAAAATTATGGAAAATAAAGCATAATATATTTTTTTTAAAAATCCACATTACAACCAAAAATATTTGCGGCTTTTCTCTTCTTTTTATTATACACACATTTCTCTCGTTGGAACTACTATAACCTTTTCTCATATATATATATATATATTTATATATATATATCCGAATGTAATGAGAACGAAAGTAATATATGAATTCTAACGTTCTCAGAATTAATTCAAAAGAGTACTCAATACCGAGAGTAGATTAATAATAATTATAATTTTTTCATATAGACAAAAAGAATTTACTCTGTACAAAGATACAACTTCGTTTTGGTGCCTTTAATTACACTTCGACTGGTAAGTACCAAAATGTTTATGAACAATTCTCTTTGTAAGCAAGCCGCATGTGAAACGTCACTTCTTTTTTTCTATTTGATTGAAAAAAAAAGTACATAAACGCAAAAAAGTGAAAAAAAATAGTATTGTTGATAGCAGATTTGTGAAGGATTGCTGAGGTGTTCAAATGATGTCTAGGCATCTCATATATATATATATATATATATATATATATATATATATCTGTGTGTGTGCATGTGTGCGTATATATATGTATGGTTGGATAGATGTGAGTTTGTGACCCTGGGTTTCACGCTTTAGCGATCGTCAGACAAACTGATTAATTTTTTAAAAAGCTTGGGTTTATGTAGATTGCGTGTATTGGTGTCATCAACTTGCTTAAAGCGGCTAGGTATGTCTTTTTTTTTGCGTTTTTGTTTCTTTTTCCCTCTATTCGACCTGTGAGTATCAGATTCTCCAGGCCCTCCTTCCTCATTACGCGTCCCAGGAACTTCAGCTGCCTCTTCCTGATGTTAAGTATAAGCCTCCTACTTGTCTGCAGCCTCTCTAAGACCACATCGTTGACCACACTCTTGGTCCATAATATCCTTAGCATCCTTCTGTAGAACCACATCTCCGTCCCCTCGAGTTTCTTCTTCATCTTTGAGGAAATCGTTCAACATTCGCTGCCGTAAAGAAGGACAGATATCACGTAACAGTTCAGTATTCTTCTCTTCATTACCAAAGAAATTTTCCTGTCTCTCAATACTCTGGCAAGGTTTTGGAATGTGTGCTTGGCCATCCCAATACGTCTACGGATCTCAGTATCGCTTTTAACCGTCGTCTGTCAGAACGCTTCCCAGATATTTAAACTGCGGAGTCTTCTTGATTCAAGAGTTCTCGACTTGTAAAACGCATTTATGTATATTAGAAGAAAGATGGTAAAATGGAAAAAAATGTTTTCGCGTGACGCTTTTCATTCCTTAGGACTTCATCGGACTAATTGTATGTCTGATGTTGATGCGACGACACGGACGGTAGACGCTGATGATTTTAAATTTAAAGATGTTTTTTAACTTGTGATTTGGGTATATTATCTTGCCGATTAGACACCTCGAGGTGTTCGATCCTCACTGGCTGATCCATACTTTCGGCCTTGGGCCACATCTAGGCTACGCTTGGAAAGTCATAGGACATCTCGAGATGTTGTAATGTTTTGCAAGCTTGTTTCGCTAGAACAATTACGACAGAGAAGTGAGTTCGATCCTAACTGGGTGCTCCATACTTTCGTCCTTGTGCCACATCCATGTGCTACGCTTGGAAAGTCATAGGATTCCTCGAGGTGGTGTAATGGTTAACAAGGTTGTCTCGCTAGAACAATTACGACTGAGTAGTGAGTTCGATCCTTACTGAGTGACCCATACTTTCGGCCTTGTGCCACATCCATGTGCTACGCTTGGAAAGTGATAGGCCACCTCGAGGTCGTGTAATGTTTAACAAGGTTGTCTCGCTGGAACAATTACGACTGAGTAGTGAGTTCGATCCTCACTGGGTGCTCCATACTTTCGACCTTGGGCCACATCTAGGCTACCCTTGAAAAGTCATAGGACACCTCGAGGTGGTGTAATGTTTAGGAAGCTTGTCTCGCTGGAACAGTTACGACTGAGTAGTGAGTTCGGTCCTCGCTGAGTGCTCCATACTTTCAGCCTTGTGTCAGATCTAAGCTACTCTTGTAAAATCACTATAATCTTGCCGATTTCATTTTAGGCAAAAAAAAAAAAATAAAATAAAATAAAAAAAAAATAAATAAATAACCAAAATTAATTTTAAAATTCTCTCGTTCGACCGCAAGCATAGCCGCATCAGCGTAAAGAAACTTTGTCCAATGAAATCATAATTAACTAAACGCCTCATACGAAAACCTTTTCGGCTTTGTTGTACTTTTCCCCCCAAGATTGTGCTTGATATATGAAACATTTATATATCGTTATCACATATATATATATATATATATATATATATATATATATATATGTATGTATGCCAACACAATTTTCGTCGCATCTGGATTTCATTTTATACATCTTAAATGAATTTCCCCGACACAGAATGTGGGTAAGACATTCCGTGATGCCAAATACTGTCTCGCCTTACAAAAACATTCGCACAGAAGTGTTCTCTAATATAGACACCAACAAACTCATAGCTGGTACCGCTTACATAAAGAGTCAAAAGAACACATGCTGATATGGAAGCTTTTGCACAGGCTCGCGTAAATTTATAAAGGAAAAAACACCGACCCACTCACTCACTCACTCAAACGTATGCACACATACTTACTTATATATAGAGTTTGTCTGACGATCACAAAAGCGTGAAACCCAGGGTCACAAACTCACATCAATCCAACCAAATATGTTAGGTCTATCTCTGATATTGAGCGCTTTCTAATAAGTACAGCGCATATAATATATAAATAATTATATATATATATATATATTTATTTATATTTATATACACACACTTTTCACACATATATATATATATATATATATATATATATATATATATATATATTAGGTTGGTGCAAAATAATGTCGTTTTCTCACATATGTTACTATGTGAGAAACGAGATTATTTTGCACCAACCTAATATATATATATATATATATATATATATATATATATATATATATATATATATATATATATATATATATGTATATATATTTATAATTTCTAAAGTGGTGGGTTTATATTTAATAATCCGGCATATTTTATTACTTAAACGTTATTTTTAGTGGAAACTCGTGTTTGAATAGACGATCCGTATATTTTATTAAACAGTTTATTTATTTATATTGATCTACCATCCCGCATATTTCTCGCGCGCGTGTCTAAAAATTCACACATAGACGTATTTACACACACACACATACACTCAGATGCATATTCATCCACACATACATATTTACACAGAAACACGGACACACATACATACACACATATATATATATAGTAAAACCTAGAGAGCCAGACAAACCTACCAATGTTTCCCTGACGATCCGCTTAGGTGAAACCTTGGTAGGTTTGTCTGATTCTCTAGGTTTGACTAGGTCTGCTCTACTTTTGTATTGAGCACTTTCAAGTTTGTTGATTACTCGTATTGGGTTTTTTTTTTTCTTTGGGCTTTGGAACTGTATGCTGTACGATTATTTTCGACAGACGTTCATGTTCATAGCTCTTTCTTTTTTTAAAACTTTTTTTTCCTTCGAAATTGATTTGACCATTAGCAAATCAAGAAACCGAAGGTTTTCCGAGACGAGTGTAGTTACACACACACACACACACACACACACACACACACACACACACACACACACATATATATATATATATATATATATATATATGTAATAATCCGTTGGTATAATCCAAGCGAGTCCTATTAACACAATATAGAATTTGAAATTAGGAATATTAAATGTCAAAACTGCTCACAAAGAGCGCTCAATATTTATTTCCATTAATCAGCGCAATTTTTTTCTTACAACTGGAATTAAGATACCATTAGTTAATGACCTACGAATTATAAGTTTAAAATTCGCAGAAATTTTCAAATTGTTTATGGTATCAGTTTGTATAAGGAGACTGGTTAGTAGGGATGGACGTTAGAGAGAGCTTTTTCTTTTAAATTTTTTTGACATTTATTAAAATTAAAATATTAGCGTATAAAAAATATATGTGCCCCCCACACACACAAATGTACTCATAATTTAAGTAACAATACTGTTATGGGATCTTACCAATTATAATAATAATAATAATATACTTAATAAATACTGCGACTCAGGAGTAGGCAAGAGGTCAGTAGTTCAAGTCGAGACAGTATTTCTAGTCGAGTCAAGAGTCGAGTCAGAGGCAGTCCGAAACAGAGTCGCGTTCAGATAATTACTGCAAGATATTGGAATAGTGATACTGGTCGAGATTACATTGTTCTCTCTACTAAACCTGATTGTTCATACTAACACTTCTACTTCTCTGTATATATTCCTGTTTGTAATATATCTGTGTTATTCCATATCCGTGTTCGAGTTCTTCTTTATTGGTTCCACCGTGGTACAAGGAATCGGACCATAACAAGTGGCGACGAAGATTCGAATTCATTCGGTGGAAAGAAAAATAGTTCTTTTTCGCCACAGCATAAATACATTCGGTGTTTATTGACTTACAAGCAAGAGTAATGGTTAAAATTTAAAAAAAAATATATTCATGATTATTGAATTATGAAGATTAACGATTTATAGTTAAATGCGTGGAGCTGAAAAACAAACGAAAAAAATTAAAGAAACGATCGGAAGCCAAAACGTGGGTACATTTTGTGGGGTACCCTATTGTTGCAACCTAGGGAAGTTTATTGAATAGAATAATCGCACGAAGGTTGGTAATGGACGATAATAATTAGGACAAGAACAACACATATAAGATTCGCCAGCGGTGCGTAGAAGAAATAGTCAACTGCTAGAAGTGAGTCAAGTGAATTCCACAATGAATCTCCAACTGCAGGCTATCTACCAACCGCCCCACGTGGTCAGATGTGGCACGAGGCAGAAATTAATGGTGGGAATCCGAACCCGTAGGCTTGGCCACAAATTCGCCGTAGACCCCGTATAAAACGGGGTCGGGTAGCTGTTTCCCGAGACGAGACTCTGCCCTTCGACATAGCCTCGTCTGGGGATCCTCTCTGCCCGGGGGTAGAGTTTTTGATCACCACAGCTGGAGACGAATCTCCAACTGTAGACCAACATACAGTATTTACTACTATATTTATGCGACCAACAGGTAAGCTACAAAATTGGGCGACCAACCCGTCTTGTGCCATGCATGGCTAGGTGTCTAAACAGTAGATCATTCGCACGTTCTTGTATTCGTCAGCAGTGTCTGGCAAAGCGTATTCTGAGTTCGCATAAGATTGTCGAAATATGAGACGGATCCATAGAACTGATTTATTTGAATTTTGTCTCCAAGAGATGTTAAGTATAGCTCTCAGCATCCGAGTGTTGTTTCCATCAAGCCTAGAATTTTTCTTTTGGTCAATGTCCAAGCAGTGGCACCATAAATTAAAACCGCCTCTACAGTGGCTCGGAAGAATCTCCATTTGAGGTTGTCTGATAAATCAGATTTCCAGATTACATTCATTTTACTCAATGCGGCCCAAGCTTGAGTTATGAGAAATTTCATATTCTTTTCAATAGAATTTATCTAATTTCCTAGGTATCTAAAAGATTCGACAGATTTTATTGATTCTCCAAAGACAGGTTTTATTGGGCATTGCTGTTTGAAACTTATGAATTCAGTTTTAGATGCATTGATATCCAGCATCGTTGGCAGCTAGATGGAGATAGTGTTAGAGAGCAGTGCTCTTCGTGTCTGCAGTGATAGCTAGGTCATCTGCATAGCAAATATCGGTCAATTTTTTTTTTGCAGGATATCGATTTGACAGTCATGGTGATAAAGTAAAACCTAGCTGATAATGTTTGGCGAGGGAAAGTCTCAATACGTAGTCAAGGGTTATAACAAAGATAAAAAGTGCAAGAATTTCATCCTGTATTATCCGCATTTTGATACCGAAGAAGCTATTTTGGTTTGGTTTGGTTTATTTTGTTTTACGGCATATCAACGCCGCAATGGGTTATTTAATGCCGACAAGAATTTTAGGATAGGTTCGTATGAATAGAATATGTGTTCTTTGTATTAAATCAGTTTGTAGATCAGGTGTCTGGTTTATTTTCTTTTACGGCAATATCAAATGTAGGGTTTATTTTCTTTTACGTCATATCAACTGCAATGGGTTATTTAATGCCGACAAGATTTTTAGGATAGGTTCGTATGAATAGAATATGTATTCTTTGTAAGAAAGCAATTTGTAGATCAGGTTTCTGGTTTATTTTCTTTTACGGCAATACCAAATGTAGGGTTTATTTTCTTTTACGGCAATACCAAATGTAGGGTTTATTTTCTTTTACGGCAATATCAAATGTAGGGTTTATTTTCTTTTACGGCAATACCAAATGTAGGGTTTATTTTCTTTTACGGCAATATCAAATGTAGGGTTTATTTTCTTTTACGGCAATACCAAATGTAGGGTTTATTTTCTTTTACGGCAATATCAAATGTAGGGTTTATTTTCTTTTACGGTAATGCTTAATGTAGGGTTTATCTTCTTTGCGGCATATCAACTGCAATAGGTTATTTAATGCCGACAAGATTTTTTAGGACAGGTTCGTATGAATAGAATATGTATTCTTTGTGAGAAATCAGTTTATAGATCAGGGTTCATTGACGCATTTTTCTAGAAATGTTTTTTGTTAAGAGTCAAATGTATTGCTGGTAACTTTTCTTTCAAAAATTTATTGCTTTTAATACTCCTTTTCTTTTCAAAAATATATTGCTGGTATTTTTACTATAAAATGTATTTTTAGATTTTCGTGGTGCGTTGCTCTTCCTCCCCTCCAGTTTCTGAGTTAACTATTTTCACACCGCTGGTACCCTAATAGGATGGCGTGTCTGGGAACAGCAGCAATTAAAAGCTGGTTTGACACTCCTCTAAACCTGTGGATCAGAGGCCTTGCTGCCAGATGAAGTTTATCGTCATACCCAGGACGGAAGAAGCCAGTGTGTTTGTCTTAACGCATCGATGCACTCCGTAATCTCTGGTAGTAATTATAAAAGTTAAAATAAGACTTCAATATTATGTGTCTATAAAATTTATTTATTAATTCTAGGTTCATAAAAATACAGTTTGAATTATAGGTTTCTGTCTGGTTCGAAGTAAAGGTCCCGCATTTTCTCAATAAATGTAATGATCTGCAAAGTGCTAGAACTTTTCTCCCAACCATTTTCTTCGACCTATTAATGCCCATCAGCATTTACAAGCACAACTATAAGAAGATGGGCTCTGGCCATTTGCCAAACGAATCTACCAACAGAAGACAATGATCCTGCTTTCCCTCCTGAGGCCAAATCACTGATGATGAGATGGGCTATGCTTATGACATCGATGTTCATAGCTGAGATAAGAATGATTTTAAAAAGAAAGTCAACAAAAGTTCCACTTCTCTGGTATGATGATAAACTACATCCGACAGCAAGGCCAGGAGTTTTTGAGGAGCGTGGAACCACCTCTTAATTGCTGGTGTTCCCAGATCCACTCTCACCCGAGTTGGAAGGACCTGTTTGGGTCCCAGCTATGGGCAAATAGTTAACCCCAAACTGGGGTCAAAACATTATGAAAGTGTAAAAATAGATTTTAATACCAGCAACACTTTTTTGTAAAAAAATTATTACCAGCAATACATTTTTTGAAAAAATATTACTTGCAATAAAAATTTTGTCGGCATTAAATACTTCATCGAGGTGGATATGCCATAAAACAAACCAAAAATCCCAAGAAACAAGACTCAAAATAACTCTTTCCAAAACAGAAATTATGAACTGGAATTGAAATGAAAGCAGTCACGTTACCTATCTTGAATCCGTCTTAAAATTCCAAAATATGGAATTAGTGAATACTAAATACTTCAATTAGACCGGCATATGGGTAACTTATTATTGTGGGGTTCGCCCCTTGTACACAAGATGGACTCGTCCAAAGTATACTTATACTACGGAGAGATAGCGTGACAAAAAGGTCGAGACAGAGTATTCACTCAGAGTTATAAGAGAGTCCAGAAAGAGATAATTACAGCTTTACTTACAGAAACTTGTACATATACTTTTGTTTGTTTGTTTGTTTGTTTGTTTGTTTGGGTTTTATGGCATATCAACCAATGTGGGTTATTTAATGCCAAATCCAGTTTATATATATATGCCAAATATATGAATTATTGTTTCAAAAACGTATAGCTGGCAACATTATTTTTACAAAAAACGTATAGCTGGCAACACTATGGTTTCAAAAACGTATAGCTGGCCACATTATTGTTTCAAAAGCGTACAGCTGGCAATATTATTTTTTACAAAAAACGTATAGCTGGCAACATTATTGTTTCAAAAACGTATAGCTGGCAACATTATTTTTTTCCAAAAAAACGTATAGCTGGCAACATTACTTCTTTCCAAAAAACTTATAGGTGGCAACATTATTTTTTTCCAAAAAAAAAAAAAAAAACGCATAGCTGGCAACATTATTTTTTTCCAAAAAAAGTATAGCTCGCAACATTATTTTTTTTTCCAAAAAAACGTATAGCTGGCAACATTATTTTTTCAAAAAAAACGTATAGCTAGCAACATTATTGCTTCAAAAACGTACAGCTGGCAACATTATTTTTCTGAAAACACTATCTGAGGCCTTCCTTGCTGTTGGAAGTAGTTTATCGTCATACCCAGGACGTGGATGTAGTTTATCGTCATACTCAGGACGCGGATGTAGTTTATCGTCATACCCAGGATGCGGATGTAGTTTAACGTCATACCCAGGACGACATATACTTTTCTACTAACCCGCATTCCTGGACTACTAATCTTCATTTCAAGTTTGTATTCTTACGTTTAATACACATATTTTTCTATTTCAATTACTGACGTTGTTTATTTATTTGTGCAGGATTCCATCCCCGGAATACACAACACTTATAACAAATCTAGTATAGAAGATAAGGACATTGGACATAGAACAGGCTGAGTCAGAGATAGTTTTGGCCAACACAGCAAATTGCTACAAAGCGAAAACATCAACCTTAAATCTCGAGTTACTTTCATAAATAGCCTCATAAGATCCAGACTTTCATATCAATGTCATGCATGGCGTCAAACCCGTTCAGAAATATCTAAACTGTTCGCTGTATATAGCCGCTTTTCTAAGATCAATGGTGAAAAATGGCTTTGAGTGAGTGAAGCCTGAGAGTCTTCCCGTAGACCCTTCTTTTTTGAACATTGTGTACCGGTGACACATAACCACAAAGAACTGTAGCAAATAACAAAATCCGCATCACCTAAGGATTACCAACAGCAGCGACAACTAAAATGGATAGCACATGTAACTCGAAGAGAAAACAATGATATAATCAAGATGTTGATATTCCACAATACTTTATATAAAAGGTTAGGAAGGAAACAGCCAACAATACTTAAAAGAGAAATAACAGCTACTGGACTTGAGAAACCTGTTTTCTTCAAAGTGTTTTAAGAGAAAGATTTTATAAATTTCGACCGAAAACAGTACTGGCTGCTCGGTTAATGAACGCCAAATGTTTCCTTATAGGGAAACTGCTAACTATTACCACTCCAGGTGGGCATTAGTAGGTTACACTCTATGTCTAGGTTGTTTTTTTTTTTAAATCACTTCACCCCAAGGAAGGCAATAATGCCACTAAGATGCAGATGGGAGTAAAAGAGAATGAAAAAGACGTTTAGAAGGAACCGGAAACCCAATCCTAAACAGGAAACAAGGAAACAACTCTACTGTTGTTCAAAAGACTGGGAAGAGTGTGAGCCGGACGAAAGACAAATCTATCTAGTACCATTTAGAAAACATTTTAAGATTAGATCAAACTATGAAGAATTATTTTCTATGTGTGCGTGTGTGTGTTTGTGTATAGGGATGTGCTGACAGCAAGGCGGTTATTATTTCGAAAAACAGAATTGATATGCTGTGATCAAATTCCGGCAGAGGTTGTTAATTTTCAGTTAAGAATTGCTCGTGGGAAGAAGATGTTTATACATTTTTCTCCCCCTTGCCAGATTTCTTGAGAAAATCGTTTTGTTCCTGGCACGGTCGACAGTGAAGAAATATGTAAGTTCATGGTTAAACTACTCTCTCATATGTAACTCTCAAACAGACGTGACATTAAGTGTCAAACTGTCAATAAATGCTCAGCCTGACTCGTAGCTATTAGGTCAGCTTTCACCTAGAAACGATTAGATCTTACAATGCTCAATGTAAGGACTTTCACCTCTGAAGTGCCTTGACATGGAAGGATATTATGCTGTAAAATAAATATTTGTTTTATAAAAGTAGGATTTTTTTCATCATTAGAGTACGTACTGATTCATATTCACAGAGACGTACGTGCATGTATATTGGTTCTCTTAATGGTACCGTGAGTTTAAATAGGTCCATTCTCTTGTATTTGTCAAAACCGATTCCTTAATTGTCTTTGACACTGGAGTCTAGAAAAAATGGCATTAAAAAAATTGAATAAAACATGATAAAATATAATTTCTCCTTATCAGATGCTGAGTTTGGTTGCATAATCCATTCTTGCTGGTGCATCGGATATTTCCCCGACCTTCTAACATTCTCCTTCCCCTCACAAGCAATTTGCTTGTTTTTGAATTTTTGCTATATTCATTAATTGTAACACTATGCTATATTAGATAAACTGGATTTTTTAAAAAAAGGAACTACGGCTAGAGAGAACGAATAGTTTTTAACCTTCTGGATTTTTTTTTAACAATTATACTGGCGTACGAGTAACGGATAGCGGCTAGGATTGAGGAATCGGAGAGCCGAGTTCGAATTTCACTCAAATCTAATCGTGCTAATACCCTTGGGAAAGCTATGAATCCTCTTCTCCTGCCCCAGCTATGGGTAAATAGCAGGATAGATCGGGTTCTATAGCCTTGGATGGCAACTGGTCTACCGCAGAAAGAAATTGCAACCTACTGTGTGAAAAGAAATCTGCCCCGTCAGTCATATATCGAAAGATACATGATCACCTAAGGGTGTATCACGCATGGCACCTAACTGACTGACTATGGGTAAATAACAGGACAGGCCGGGTTCTATAGCCTTGGATGGCAATTGGTCTGCCGCATAAAGAAATTGCAACCTACTGCGAGAAAAAATCTGCCTCGTCAGTCATGTATCGAAAGATACATGATCCCCTAAGCGCGTATCACGCATGGAACATAACTGACTGTCTCTGGGTAAATAACAGGACAGACCGGGTTCTATAGCCTTGGATGGAAACTGGTCTACTGCAGAAAAAAATGGCAACCTACTACGGGAAAATAAATCTGCCACCTCAAGACACAGGATCGCCTAAGCATGTATTCCGCATGACACCCGACCGACATGAAATGATTATATACCTCCATTTTATTAAGAAGTTAAGCGTGATTAGCCGTATACCTTTACCTGTAGACATTGAAGCTTGGAAAATAAGGTGTTGCCTTTTCATACGCATCGTCTAACAGAAGATGCAACGCTTTAAGCTGGTCGAAGTTGAATAAAAAGGCATGCAAACTATTAGGCCAATGAAAAACTTTCAGATGATAAAATCAATACGATATGCAAATGCCTAAGTAGGAATTATTGTATCTTATAAACACGAGTGTAAAGTGTCTTGGCATGTCATTGTACTTGAAGATTACGCTGTTTTTTAACACTGAAAGCATGGTTAAAATTTCGGCTGAAACAAAGATGAAGACTGTGACTTTTTAGGGAAAGATGACTCAACATAACTCATGACTCAACGGGCGACTGGGAATTTCCAGGAATAGTTTTCAAACCATCCAAAGACGTTTACTACTAAAAAAAAAAAAAAAGTTAAGCAAGAAAGAAAGATTGTGAGAGTTTTGGAAGGCAATCCAAAATCAACAGCAAAACAATTTTCTTTTTAAGGCAATTCACCTCAAACAAAGCAGGAGTGCCACTAGCACGCAAGGGTTTACAGACGATTGAGAACAAGAGTAAAAAGGCGTGTTTGAGGAAAGGATACAGAGAAGGACAGGGAACAAGCTCAGGGAATCAGATGTCGATTGACATTACATTTGAATGTATGAAGATTATAGTCATCAGGGAAGCAAGTATGGGAGTTCCACAGACGGAAATTGCGGGAGAAGAAGCTGTTTGAGAAGAAGAGACGGTTACATTTAACGCTGACATTGAAAGGATTGGACCGAGATGCCAGCCTGGTAGCACGTTTAATGTAGTCCGGAAACCAGCGAAAGTAGCTCATCGGAACAGCTGCCGTGAAAATATTTGTAGAAGAGACAGAGGGAGACCACAGCACGTCCGTAGGATAGCGATTGTAGACTAGATGCCAGATCAGGACCTATCATCTTTCATATTCATCTCTGGAATGCAGTTCTAACAGTGAGGTTTCAGTAAATATATTAAACAGGGCATTAGGGAAATCAATGAACTTGAACGAGAGAATAGCAGAAAATACATAACTAAAAACATCGGAATAGAAGATGGAAATGATCAAAAGTACCTCTAACGCGGGGTCCTGGAAGGCGGCAAAAGGTAAGTTTTAGTAATGAATGCAAGATAGAGTTAGAATATTTAGGAAGACCTGTGGTAAAAATAAACAGTGCAAAATACACCACGAAGAATTTAAAACTTTGGTGTTGGACACGTAATGGTGTAGTGTTTAACCAAAAGCAATAGTGGAATGTTGGTAAGAGTTGATGGAAACTCAAACATTGAAAACCGTATTAATTTGCTATGGTCTAATCTGCCAAACTACGATGATGGAGAAAATTTTCAGCATTACTGTGCTCCTTGCCACACATCACGTATAACGAAATGGTTTCTTGTAGACGAAAACTAACCAACAAAAACAAAGTCTTGAACTCAATATAATTGTGTGACACTATTTGGCTTGCTAAAAGGGAAAAAGAAAAAAAAAAGAAAGGCGAGAATTAAATTTAGGTGATAAGAAGCCATCACGAAAAGGACACTAAGCGGTGTTATTTTTCTGACAAGGAAAAGTGGTAAAATTTTTTATTCCCATTGTCGAGAAGGTAAAAAGGAAGATACTGGAATTAATCTGATTTAGGTTACGGGGCGGGTGGAAATTCCAGGTTGGCCAAATAACCCCAGAGACAGAATTCTAAATAGATAAAAATTAACTGTGTCGCAGAATTACAAAAACAAAAGTGTTCGCTGACCACCATGAAGGAAAGGTTAAGCCTTTGTCTATATGTAGAAATCACTGAGAGGAGCATCTGTTTATCGTCAGGCTGGCTATGATAGCGAAATTATTTTATCGGGACGAAAAATTGGCTGTGTTTTGCCAGATGACCACCCACTTGATAATTGGCGAAAATCTCGTTGACGAATTCCATATGAAAATCGGCTATAATAGCGAAACTGTTTTATCGGATCAGTGGTTGGCGCCAGAAGTGCAGGTACGTCTGGGTGACCACCCGCTTGGTGATGGCGAAAAGCTAATTGACGAATTCCAGGTAATTCGGTTAAAAGATAAAGAGTCTAGGGTGTGAGGTCTCCTCGAAGAGAAGAAGGAAAAGGAAAAGTGAAAAAAAAAGGATAGAATTTTGTTTTTCTTTGAGGAAGATTTTTTTTAAACCGAGGCTAGTCTTGCCACACCCACGCCGCTGAGCGTCCATTGGCTGAATGATAGCAGGGGTATTGGGCGGAGGTAATCATGTGAAGTTGTGTTGGGCCCCCTGAAGGGATAGGTGTGAGATGCCACTGTGAGAGAGAGGGGAAACCCGTTGACACCCTCTGAGGGCATGGTGAGATACCAATATGAGAACAGAAGGAGGTGGGAAGACGAAAGACCTCCAAAAATATAAAATAATACAATTTTCCTGACCGAAACCAAAGAAGTGGATTGTGTGTTGAGAATTATCAAGGAACCTCAAACCCCGACAAGCCCACCCCGGTTTTGGTCGGCGTCCATATAAGCAGAGTCGCAGCGAGTGAAAATCAGTTGGAGTTGGCAATTGGCAGAGACAGTTACAGAGTTAATAGCCACGCAGATACCTGACTGAAAGATTCCACGCAAATTCCGAACTCAACTTCTAGCCAAGAACAATTTATTTTTGAAAAACGACTTAGACTCACACCACCAAAACAAGTTTTACGAATATCATCTGAAGATACACCAAGAACCAGTTTCTTAAAGAGCAAACAACTTAAGATGTTAAGACTCGCCTAACAAACACAAAGTGTCACGAATCCATATAGCTGGTTGGGAAGTAGATGCAGTCCTGTATTCAGCAACCATATATAAAATATTGTTATCCTTTTTTTAACACATTTGAACTTTTCGAGTTATTATTTTATTTTCTCTTACATATACTTGTGCGATATCACCCTTGTTCGAACTCGACTTGCATTAAGGCCCAGCGACTGATTGATTTCGTCTGCCTAAGATCAATTCACAACGTGGGTAGGTTAGACTGGAGATCAAAGCAGTTACTTCGGTAACCAGACGTTGGAAGCGAGCTGGGAACGACAAGGCTGATACCGAATCTAACCAGATTCCCATCCGAATCGCCAAAAGGTTAGAACGTCACATTTGGTGCCGCGACCAATACCAAGCCAGTTGGTCGTCACAGGACAGGATAGCACGACAGACGCAGCCAGGCGGACGTCACATTTGGCGCAGCGACACCGGGGGGACGTCACAATTGAAACATTGTGGTGGGAAATGAAGAAACAAGTGCTCCAACGAAAACGAAGTAATCTCAGAAATCTTTGGAAGAATGGGTAAAAACTTCCCAATGAGAAAATCTGGACCTTGTTCAATTCAATGGCACATCGAATAGAGGCAATTCTTGGTGCCAAAGGCCGTACCATTACTAATTCCATATATTGAGGGGTTGTATTTTGTGTAATCTGTTATTACAGATTACTTTGTTTTACCAAAATGTTCTTTTTAAATTAAGAATAGCGCCGATAGGTGAAATTTTCGTTGGTGGCTCTGTATTTTTTCATGGCCCTTTTTTAAGCATCCTATTTTGTTTAAGAAACTATTCAGAAACAAAGTGATATATTTATGTAGAAAAAAATACAATTTTTGTTGAAAACCGACCGACGCAGTGGAAATTCATGTTTCAATCGTTAGGAAAGAGATGCCATGCCGATTCAAGTACAAATTCTCAATCCAAACAAAATCTACGTGCTTTTTTTGGTTCACCCTGTACAATGCCCAATAGCCACTCGAGATAGAAGGTTACAGAGTAAGAGGCATGGGCACCTCGGTGTGGTGTAATGGTTAGCAAGCTTGTCTTGCTAGATCAGATACTACTGAAAAGTTAGTTCGATCCTCACTGGGTGCCCCATACTTTCGGCGTTGTGCCACATCTAAGCAATGCTTAGAAAAACATTATGGGCACCTCGAGGTGGTGCAATGGTTAGCAAGCTTGTCTCGCTAGAACAATTACGACTGAATAGTGAGTTCGATCCTCACTGGGTGCCCCCTACTTGTGCCACATCTGATCTATGCTTGGAAAATAGCTATAGAGTAAGAGACATAGTTCATGGAGATATGTGTAAAAGACAAATGGTTGGTGCTAGATTTCTTTTTTTTCACTTTCTAGCCATTAAGAAATGTTAAGGTTAATATACATGTCGTTGATTAAGTACCTTTAAGATAAATCTTTCTGATGAATTTTCCCATTTACATGTTTTCATATCCATTGCCATCTAATTGGATATCTCAGTTGTTTTCTGTTTATCTCATTATCACTAATTAATATTCATTTTGCCCAATCTATGTAATTAGAAACCCCTGAGGAGTAAATGCCTCTGATCAGTTAATAATCAAAATTGGTTGTATTGATTCAGCCTTGATTAGTAATCAATCCTCAGTAAAAAAAAAAAATTTAAACCACATCTGGTAAATGTTAACTGGAGAAAAGCAAGCATAGCCTAATTGTTTTGGTTCCATTTTAAAAGGTTAAAATATGCACCTTTTCTTTGACACTGCATTCAAATTAATTTTCGCCTGAAAATGCCACAATTCTGTAGCTTTACCATTTACCAGAACTGCTTGCTTTTCCCAGAAATCCACTTAAAGGCAACACTGAAATATGGGTTAAATAAAATCTTAATATAGATTGTGTACTTACTCAATTCAATTTCTATATTTAACCATTGACTCAATATATTCATATACCATTGATCCATTGTTGTTATTAGGTTGGTGCAAAAATAATGTCGTTTTCTCACATAGTAACATATGTGAGAAAACGACATGGCAAGATAAACAACAGTAATTGCTCTTATGTGCTTCCATAATTGGATGGTAAACTCTTGAAAGAAGTTTAGTGTCTCAATGGTAATTTAATTTCAAGAAACTTAATCCAATTCCAAGCCGTGATAGTTACAAATGGTGGTACCCTAGTTCGTCTGAGCATTTTCCATGGAAATAGCGAGAGAACAGTGAGAGGCTTGCGACTTTTCGCCTGTGGGAAAGGGGTTGTAGGATGGAAAATAATTTGTCACCCACAAGGACGCGGAGATGATTTTGGACTCTGTCCAGAGTTGAAAGCCAAGAATGGGTAGGTCCCGCCCATATATGGCAGAAGTCCTCATTTTTGGCCTGATCTCTTAAAAATATAAAGAAATACACAATCCCAGTCGACCCGAATAAGAAATTTCAATTAATTATCTATTAGAAAGAACTTAAAACAGCTAACCTTATCATCAAAAATAACAACATACCTGCAAACTGAGGACTACAAAGAACCAACATTATTTACGAGTTCAAATGTCCCTTAAGGAACTGTGTTCCTGATCAAACCAAACTTAGAAATAATTACATTGGTCACACTATTACACGCCTATCCAGACGACTTATATTACCCCTATCCGGCCATAACATCATTAGAATTCTTTTAAACAGAAACAAATCCTACCAGACTCCATCTGACATATACTAGTAGAAAATACAAATAGAAGCATACTCACATAACAAACCCACAAATGAAGTTAAAAAAACGATTAAAAATAATGGAAGCCCTAATAATTAAAAAGGAAAAGCCAACACTCAATAATGTTAAATATGAACACGGCCACAATGTGCTGACCGTATTCGGAAAATAAAGCGTTCCTTTAACTTTACGCATATACATAACAAACCCACACATTTAGTCAAATAAATAAATAAATAAATATCGCTCTTGATGATGGCTAAAAGAAAAGCCGAAAGCGCTCCCATATGCAGAACTTTGCTACAGTTTTTACACACTTTGTGCCCAGAAAAGAAAACTCTTGTATAAATAAAAAGCTTAATCGCAGTACCTTGTCAGTCGTCTTTAGCGATACATGTATAAAAGAGGGATTGCTACCTAAATACACACACACACACACACATATATATATAGGTCATTGGAGCAGAAGATCATTATTTAAACATGTAACAGACAATGAATGTCTGTTATGTTTGATCATGTGCCGTTCTAAACTTCGTATACTTGCTTTAATTTTGGAAGAAGATAATGACAAAATTTCTCCAAAATTTGGATATTTTCATTATGCTATTCCTTGATCTAAGCTTTCGGCTCACATGAGCCATCTTCAGAGTGATTATACAGACATTTAAACAAAGATATTCAAAATTAAAGATGATATTCTGTTATGTTGACATAGAAGATTGCTATGCAGTGATAACGGTCGCGGAATAGCAGACGCAGGTCGTAAATTCATGATGCGGTTCTATGACTTGGAACCACGTGAGAGACTGAAATATTAACAACAGGACCATATGTCTAGATGCAATGTAATGTGTTGTGACTAGTCTGAAATGTAATTTTGTTGAGTGTGAGCGGCTTTGTTTTAATATTGGCGGCCTCCAATATATGGATGTTCTTTTTACTGTGTGTATGTGTTAGTATTGTCGTGTTATCAAGTAATACCTGTCTAATATTATGTATATGGCAATGTCTTTCTAAGAAATGTTGTTTAATAGAACTAAGATCATAAAGGTGACAGGTAAGTCTACGGCAGAGCGTGGTTGTAGCAAAACCAATATGTTTAATGTGTTTATTTTAAGAACCGAATCATTGTTATATTTAACAATATCTATCTATCTATCTATCTATCTATATATATATATATATATATATATATATATATATATATATATATACAAATGCAATAAGAAATTCTCAAATATAAATTCAAACGTTCATAACATTGATTTAAAAAGGTATCTATCTATCTATCTATCTATCCATCTATCTATCTATCTATCTATGCCTGCTCATTTACTTTCTATCTATCTATCTATCTATCTATCTATCTGTGTGTCTGTATATCTCTCTCTATATATATCTGTCTGTATATCTCTCTGTCTCTTTCACTCTATCTATATATCTATTTCTTTGTGTGTCTGTCTGTCTGTCTGTCTGTCTCTCTGCATTTTTCTTTCTCTATCTATCCAATTATCTGTCTCTCTTTCTATTTGTCTCTCTATCATTTATCTTTTTGTCTCTTCTCTCTCTCTCTCTCTCTCTCTATATATATATATATATATATATATATATATATATATATATATATATACTTAAGTCTTAATCTCTTCGTTTCTATTTGCGGAAATATCCTACCATCTTCAGTCTCATGACCCGCGTGCATTTTGCCTCGTACCAAAATTTACTCTGCGAACTTTGCAACAATCCTTTGAAACAAAGCACCAATCGCGAGAGGCGTGTGTATCCTTTAACTGTGCGGCCGCGAAATGTCATTCGTTGTTTCTACGAAAAGAATCTGAATTCCTGACAGTTTCTATGTCAATTCCCGTCGCACCTAGAATTTCATTCATGCGTTCCATTCCAATTGTCTAAGATCTCCAAGACATAAAAGGAATGTTTTTATTTGCTACTTTGGAGTACGATTGTTAGAATAACAGCAACAACAACAACAACAGAAGAAGCAGAAAAAATAGGCGTGAAAATGGCGTAATACGATGATAAGTTAATGTGAAGAGGAAGAGAAAAATAGGGAAGGTGATGAAAAATTGACATTTAAAAAAAAAGAACGAAGGAAAATTACGAAAACAATCAAATAAACTGAAGAAAGCAAATAAAAAGATAAGGGAAAAGAGAGAGAAGAAAAAAGATAAGGGAAAAGAAAGAAAAGAAAAAAGATAAGGGAAAAGAAAGAGAAGAAAAAAGATAAGGGAAAAGAAAGAAAAGAAAAAAGATAAGGGGGAAGAAAGAAAAGAAAAAATAAGGCAAAACAAACAAAAGAAAAAAGATAAGGGAGAAGAAAGAAAAGAAAAAAGATAAGGCAAAACAAAGAAAAGAAAAAAGATAAGGGGGAAGAAAGAAAAGAAAAAAAGATAAGGCAAAAGAAAGAAAAGAAAAAAAAAGGGAGAAGAAAGAAAAGAAAAAAAGATAAGGGAGAAGAAAGAAAAGAAAAAAGATAAGGCAAAACAAAGAAAAGAAAAAAGATAAGGGAGAAGAAAGAAAAGAAAAAAAAGATAAGGCAAAAGAAAGAAAAGAAAAAAAAAGGGAGAAGAAAGAAAAGAAAAAAAAGATAAGAGAGAAGAAAGAAAAGAAAAAAAAAGGGAGAAGAAAGAAAAGAAAAAAAAGATAAGAGAGAAGAAAGAAAAGAAAAAAAGATAAGGGAGAAGAAAGAAAAGAAAAAAGATACGGCAAAACAAAGAAAAGAAAAAAGATAAGGGAGAAGAAAGAAAAGAAAAAAGATAAGGCAAAACAAAGAAAAGAAAAAAGATAAGGGAAAAGAAAGGAAAGAAAAAATAAGGCAAAACAAAGAAAAGAAAAAAGATAAGGGGGAAGAAAGAAAAGAAAAAAGATAAGGCAAAACAAAGAAAAGAAAAAAGATAAGGGAGAAGAAAGAAAAGAAAAAAGATAAGGCAAAACAAAGAAAAGAAAAAAGATAAGGGGGAAGAAAGAAAAGAAAAAAGATAAGGCAAAACAAAGAAAAGAAAAAAGATAAGGGAAAAGAAAGGAAAGAAAAAATAAGGCAAAACAAAGAAAAGAAAAAAGATAAGGGAGAAGAAAGAAAAGAAAAAAGATAAGGCAAAACAAAGAAAAGAAAAAAGATAAGGGAGAAGAAAGAAAAGAAAAAAGATAAGGCAAAACAAAGAAAAGAAAAAAGATAAGGGGGAAGAAAGAAAAGAAAAAAGATAAGGCAAAACAAAGAAAAGAAAAAAGATAAGTGAGAAGAAAGAAAAGAAAAAAAGATAAGGCAAAACAAAGAAAAGAAAAAAGATAAGGGAGAAGAAAGAAAAGAAAAAAGATAAGGCAAAACAAAGAAAAGAAAAAAGATAAGGGGGAAGAAAGAAAAGAAAAAAGATAAGGCAAAACAAAGAAAAGAAAAAGGATAAGTGAGAAGAAAGAAAAGAAAAAAAGATAAGGCAAAACAAAGAAAAGAAAAAAGATAAGGGAGAAGAAAGAAAAGAAAAAAGATAAGGCAAAACAAAGAAAAGAAAAAAGATAAGGGGGAAGAAAGAAAAGAAAAAAGATGAGGCAAACAAAGAAAAGAAAAAAGATAAGGGAGAAGAAAGAAAAGAAAAAAGATAAGGCAAAACAAAGAAAAGAAAAAAGATAAGGGAGAAGAAAGAAAAGAAAAAAGATAAGGCAAAACAAAGAAAAGAAAAAAGATAAGGGAAAAGAAAGGAAAGAAAAAATAAGGCAAAACAAAGAAAAGAAAAAAGATAAGGGAGAAGAAAGAAAAGAAAAAAGATAAGGCAAAACAAAGAAAAGAAAAAAGATAAGGGAGAAGAAAGAAAAGAAAAAAGATAAGGCAAAACAAAGAAAAGAAAAAAGATAAGGGGGAAGAAAGAAAAGAAAAAAGATAAGGCAAAACAAAGAAAAGAAAAAAGATAAGTGAGAAGAAAGAAAAGAAAAAAAGATAAGGCAAAACAAAGAAAAGAAAAAAGATAAGGGAGAAGAAAGAAAAGAAAAAAGATAAGGCAAAACAAAGAAAAGAAAAAAGATAAGGGGGAAGAAAGAAAAGAAAAAAGATAAGGCAAAACAAAGAAAAGAAAAAAGATAAGTGAGAAGAAAGAAAAGAAAAAAAGATAAGGCAAAACAAAGAAAAGAAAAAAGATAAGGGAGAAGAAAGAAAAGAAAAAAGATAAGGCAAAACAAAGAAAAGAAAAAAGATAAGGGGGAAGAAAGAAAAGAAAAAAAAGGGAGAAGAAAGAAAAGAAAAAAAGATAAGGGAGAAGAAAGAAAAGAAAAAAAGATAAGGCAAAACAAAGAAAAGAAAAAAGATAAGGGAGAAGAAAGAAAAGAAAAAAGATAAGGCAAAACAAAGAAAAGAAAAAAGATAAGGGGGAAGAAAGAAAAGAAAAAAGATAAGGCAAAACAAAGAAAAGAAAAAAGATAAGTGAGAAGAAAGAAAAGAAAAAAAGATAAGGCAAAACAAAGAAAAGAAAAAAGATAAGGGAGAAGAAAGAAAAGAAAAAAGATAAGGCAAAACAAAGAAAAGAAAAAAGATAAGGGGGAAGAAAGAAAAGAAAAAAGATAAGGCAAAACAAAGAAAAGAAAAAAGATAAGTGAGAAGAAAGAAAAGAAAAAAAGATAAGGCAAAACAAAGAAAAGAAAAAAGATAAGGGAGAAGAAAGAAAAGAAAAAAGATAAGGCAAAACAAAGAAAAGAAAAAAGATAAGGGGGAAGAAAGAAAAGAAAAAAGATAAGGCAAAACAAAGAAAAGAAAAAAGATAAGGGAGAAGAAAGAAAAGAAAAAAGATAAGGCAAAACAAAGAAAAGAAAAAAGATAAGGGAGAAGAAAGAAAAGAAAAAAGATAAGGCAAAACAAAGAAAAGAAAAAAGATAAGGGAAAAGAAAGGAAAGAAAAAATAAGGCAAAACAAAGAAAAGAAAAAAGATAAGGGAGAAGAAAGAAGAGAAAAAAGATAAGGCAAAACAAAGAAAAGAAAAAAGATAAGGGAGAAGAAAGAAAAGAAAAAAGATAAGGCAAAACAAAGAAAAGAAAAAAGATAAGGGGGAAGAAAGAAAAGAAAAAAGATAAGGCAAAACAAAGAAAAGAAAAAAGATAAGTGAGAAGAAAGAAAAGAAAAAAAGATAAGGCAAAACAAAGAAAAGAAAAAAGATAAGGGAGAAGAAAGAAAAGAAAAAAGATAAGGCAAAACAAAGAAAAGAAAAAAGATAAGGGGGAAGAAAGAAAAGAAAAAAGATAAGGCAAAACAAAGAAAAGAAAAAAGATAAGTGAGAAGAAAGAAAAGAAAAAAAGATAAGGCAAAACAAAGAAAAGAAAAAAGATAAGGGAGAAGAAAGAAAAGAAAAAAGATAAGGCAAAACAAAGAAAAGAAAAAAGATAAGGGGGAAGAAAGAAAAGAAAAAAAAAGGGAGAAGAAAGAAAAGAAAAAAAGATAAGGGAGAAGAAAGAAAAGAAAAAAAGATAAGGCAAAACAAAGAAAAGAAAAAAGATAAGGGAGAAGAAAGAAAAGAAAAAAGATAAGGCAAAACAAAGAAAAGAAAAAAGATAAGGGGGAAGAAAGAAAAGAAAAAAGATAAGGCAAAACAAAGAAAAGAAAAAAGATAAGTGAGAAGAAAGAAAAGAAAAAAAGATAAGGCAAAACAAAGAAAAGAAAAAAGATAAGGGAAAAGAAAGAAAAGAAAAAAGATAAGGCAAAACAAAGAAAAGAAAAAAGATAAGGGGGAAGAAAGAAAAGAAAAAAAAAGGGAGAAGAAAGAAAAGAAAAAAAGATAAGGGAGAAGAAAGAAAAAAAAGATATGGCAAAACAAAGAAAAGAAAAAAGATAAGGGGGAAGAAAGAAAAGAAAAAAGATAAGGCAAAACAAAGAAAAGAAAAAAGATAAGGGGGAAGAAAGAAAAGAAAAAAAAGATAAGAGAGAAGAAAGAAAAGAAAAAAAGATAAGGCAAAAGAAAGAAAAGAAAAAAAAAGGGAGAAGAAAGAAAAGAAAAAAAGAGAAGGGAAAAGAAAGAAAAGAAAAAAGATAAGGGAAAAGAAAGAAAAGAAAAAAGATAAGGGAGAAGAAAGAAAAGAAAAAAGATAAGGCAAAACAAAGAAAAGAAAAAAGATAAGGGAAAAGAAAGAAAAGAAAAAAAAAGGGAGAAGAAAGAAAAGAAAAAAAGATAAGGGAAAAGAAAGAAAAGAAAAAAGATAAGGGCAAAAGAAAGAAAAGAAAAAAGATAAGGGAGAAGAAAGAAAAGAAAAAAGATAAGGCAAAACAAAGAAAAGAAAAAAGATAAGGGGGAAGAAAGAAAAGAAAAAAAAGGGAGAAGAAAGAAAAGAAAAAAATATAAGGGAGAAGAAAGAAAAAAAAAGATAAGGCAAAACAAAGAAAAGAAAAAAGATAAGGGGGAAGAAAGAAAAGAAAAAAAAAGGGAGAAGAAAGAAAAGAAAAAAAAGATAAGAGAGAAGAAAGAAAAGAAAAAAGATAAGGCAAAAGAAAGAAAAGAAAAAAAAAGGGAGAAGAAAGAAAAGAAAAAAAAGATAAGAGAGAAGAAAGAAAAAAAAAGATAAGGCAAAACAAAGAAAAGAAAAAAGATAAGGGGGAAGAAAGAAAAGAAAAAAAAAGGGAAAAGAAAGAAAAGAAAAAAAAGATAAGGGAGAAGAAAGAAAAGAAAAAAAGATAAGGCAAAAGAAAGAAAAGAAAAAAAAGGGAGAAGAAAGAAAAGAAAAAAAGATAAGGGAGAAGAAAGAAAAAAAAAGATAAGGCAAAACAAAGAAAAGAAAAAAGATAAGGGGGAAGAAAGAAAAGAAAAAAGATAAGGCAAAACAAAGAAAAGAAAAAAGATAAGGGGGAAGAAAGAAAAGAAAAAAAAAGGGAGAAGAAAGAAAACAAAAAAAGATAAGGGAGAAGAAAGAAAAGAAAAAAGATAAGGCAAAACAAAGAAAAGAAAAAAGATAAGGGGGAAGAAAGAAAAGAAAAAAAAGATAAGAGAGAAGAAAGAAAAGAAAAAAAGATAAGGCAAAAGAAAGAAAAGAAAAAAAAAGGGAGAAGAAAGAAAAGAAAAAAGATAAGGGAAAAGAAAGAAAAGAAAAAAGATAAGGGAAAAGAAAGAAAAGAAAAAAGATAAGGGAGAAGAAAGAAAAGAAAAAAGATAAGGCAAAACAAAGAAAAGAAAAAAGATAAGGGGGAAGAAAGAAAAGAAAAAAAAGGGAGAAGAAAGAAAAGAAAAAAGATAAGGGAGAAGAAAGAAAAAAAAAGATAAGGCAAAACAAAGAAAAGAAAAAGATAAGGGGGAAGAAAGAAAAGAAAAAAAAAGGGAGAAGAAAGAAAAGAAAAAAAAAGGGAGAAGAAAGAAAAGAAAAAAAAGATAAGAGAGAAGAAAGAAAAGAAAAAAAAGGGAGAAGAAAGAAAAGAAAAAAAGATAAGAGAGAAGAAAGAAAAGAAAAAAGATAAGGGAGAAGAAAGAAAAGAAAAAAGATAAGAGAAAAGAAAGGAAAGAAAAAATAAGGAAAACAAAGAAAAGAAAAAAGATAAGGGAGAAGAAAGAAAAGAAAAAAGATAAGGCAAAACAAAGAAAAGAAAAAAAGATAAGGGGGAAGAAAGAAAAGAAAAATGATAAGGCAAAACAAAGAAAAGAAAAAAGATAAGGGGGAAGAAAGAAAAGAAAAAAGATAAGGCAAAAGAAAGAAAAGAAAAAAAATAAGGGAAAAGAAAGAAAAGAAAAAAAAAGGGAGAAGAAATAAAAGAAAAAAAGATAAGGGAAAAGAAAGAAAAGAAAAAAGATAAGGGAAAAGAAAGAAAAGAAAAAAGATAAGTGAGAAGAAAGAAAAGAAAAAAAGATAAGGCAAAACAAAGAAAAGAAAAAAGATAAGGGAGAAGAAAGAAAAGAAAAAAGATAAGGCAAAACAAAGAAAAGAAAAAAGATAAGGGGGAAGAAAGAAAAGAAAAAAGATAAGGCAAAACAAAGAAAAGAAAAAAGATAAGGGGGAAGAAAGAAAAGAAAAAAAAGGGAGAAGAAAGAAAAGAAAAAAAGATAAGGGAGAAGAAAGAAAAAAAAAGATAAGGCAAAACAAAGAAAAGAAAAAAGATAAGGGGGAAGAAAGAAAAGAAAAAAGATAAGGCAAAACAAAGAAAAGAAAAAAGATAAGGGGGAAGAAAGAAAAGAAAAAAAAAGGGAGAAGAAAGAAAAGAAAAAAAGATAAGGGAGAAGAAAGAAAAAAAAAGATAAGGCAAAACAAAGAAAAGAAAAAAGATAAGGGGGAAGAAAGAAAAGAAAAAAGATAAGGCAAAACAAAGAAAAGAAAAAAGATAAGGGGGAAGAAAGAAAAGAAAAAAAGGGAGAAGAAAGAAAAGAAAAAAAGATAAGGGAGAAGAAAGAAAAAAAAGATAAGGCAAAACAAAGAAAAGAAAAAAGATAAGGCAAAACAAAGAAAAGAAAAAAGATAAGGCAAAACAAAGAAAAGAAAAAAGATAAGGGGGAAGAAAGAAAAGAAAAAAAGATAAGGCAAAAGAAAGAAAAAAAAGGGAGAAGAAAGAAAAGAAAAAAGATAAGGGGGAAGAAAGAAAAGAAAAAATAAGGCAAAACAAACAAAAGAAAAAAGATAAGGGAGAAGAAAGAAAAGAAAAAAGATAAGGCAAAACAAAGAAAAGAAAAAAGATAAGGGGGAAGAAAGAAAAGAAAAAAAGATAAGGCAAAAGAAAGAAAAGAAAAAAAAAAGGGAGAAGAAAGAAAAGAAAAAAAAATAAGGGAGAAGAAAGAAAAGAAAAAAGATAAGGCAAAACAAAGAAAAGAAAAAAGATAAGGGAGAAGAAAGAAAAGAAAAAAAAGATAAGGCAAAAGAAAGAAAAGAAAAAAAAAGGGAGAAGAAAGAAAAGAAAAAAAAGATAAGAGAGAAGAAAGAAAAGAAAAAAAAAGGGAGAAGAAAGAAAAGAAAAAAAAGATAAGAGAGAAGAAAGAAAAGAAAAAAAGATATGGGAGAAGAAAGAAAAGAAAAAAGATAAGGGAGAAGAAAGAAAAGAAAAAAGATAAGGCAAAACAAAGAAAAGAAAAAAGATAAGGGAAAAGAAAGGAAAGAAAAAATAAGGCAAAACAAAGAAAAGAAAAAAGATAAGGGGGAAGAAAGAAAAGAAAAAAGATAAGGCAAAACAAAGAAAAGAAAAAAGATAAGGGGGAAGAAAGAAAAGAAAAAAGATAAGGCAAAACAAAGAAAAGAAAAAAGATAAGTGAGAAGAAAGAAAAGAAAAAAAGATAAGGCAAAACAAAGAAAAGAAAAAAGATAAGGGAGAAGAAAGAAAAGAAAAACGATAAGGCAAAACAAAGAAAAGAAAAAAGATAAGGGGGAAGAAAGAAAAGAAAAAAGATAAGGCAAAACAAAGAAAAGAAAAAAGATAAGTGAGAAGAAAGAAAAGAAAAAAAGATAAGGCAATACAAAGAAAAGAAAAAAGATAAGGGAGAAGAAAGAAAAGAAAAAAGATAAGGCAAAACAAAGAAAAGAAAAAAGATAAGGGGGAAGAAAGAAAAGAAAAAAGATAAGGCAAAACAAAGAAAAGAAAAAAGATAAGTGAGAAGAAAGAAAAGAAAAAAAGATAAGGCAAAACAAAGAAAAGAAAAAAGATAAGGGAGAAGAAAGAAAAGAAAAAAGATAAGGCAAAACAAAGAAAAGAAAAAAGATAAGGGGGAAGAAAGAAAAGAAAAAAAAAGGGAGAAGAAAGAAAAGAAAAAAAGATAAGGGAGAAGAAAGAAAAAAAAAGATAAGGCAAAACAAAGAAAAGAAAAAAGATAAGGGGGAAGAAAGAAAAGAAAAAAGATAAGGCAAAACAAAGAAAAGAAAAAAGATAAGGGGGAAGAAAGAAAAGAAAAAAAAAGGGAGAAGAAAGAAAAGAAAAAAAGATAAGGGAGAAGAAAGAAAAAAAAAGATAAGGCAAAACAAAGAAAAGAAAAAAGATAAGGGGGAAGAAAGAAAAGAAAAAAGATAAGGCTAAACAAAGAAAAGAAAAAAGATAAGGGGGAAGAAAGAAAAGAAAAAAAAGGGAGAAGAAAGAAAAGAAAAAAAGATAAGGGAGAAGAAAGAAAAAAAAGATAAGGCAAAACAAAGAAAAGAAAAAAGATAAGGGGGAAGAAAGAAAAGAAAAAAGATAAGGCAAAACAAAGAAAAGAAAAAAGATAAGGGGGAAGAAAGAAAAGAAAAAAGATAAGGCAAAACAAAGAAAAGAAAAAAGATAAGGGGGAAGAAAGAAAAGAAAAAAAAGATAAGAGAGAAGAAAGAAAAGAAAAAAAGATAAGGCAAAAGAAAGAAAAGAAAAAAAAAGGGAGAAGAAAGAAAAGAAAAAAAGAGAAGGGAAAAGAAAGAAAAGAAAAAAGATAAGGGAAAAGTAAGAAAAGAAAAAAGATAAGGGAGAAGAAAGAAAAGAAAAAAGATAAGGCAAAACAAAGAAAAGAAAAAAGATAAGGGAAAAGAAAGAAAAGAAAACAAAAGGGAGAAGAAAGAAAAGAAAAAAAGATAAGGGAAAAGAAAGAAAAGAAAAAAGATAAGGGAAAAGAAAGAAAAGAAAAAAGATAAGGGAGAAGAAAGAAAAGAAAAAAGATAAGGCAAAACAAAGAAAAGAAAAAAGATAAGGGGGAAGAAAGAAAAGAAAAAAAAAGGGAGAAGAAAGAAAAGAAAAAAAGATAAGGGAGAAGAAAGAAAAAAAAAGATAAGGCAAAACAAAGAAAAGAAAAAAGATAAGGGGGAAGAAAGAAAAGAAAAAAAAAGGGAGAAGAAAGAAAAGAAAAAAAAGATAAGAGAGAAGAAAGAAAAGAAAAAAAGATAAGGCAAAAGAAAGAAAAGAAAAAAAAAGGGAGAAGAAAGAAAAGAAAAAAAAGATAAGAGAGAAGAAAGAAAAAAAAAGATAAGGCAAAACAAAGAAAAGAAAAAAGATAAGGGGGAAGAAAGAAAAGAAAAAAAAAGGGAAAAGAAAGAAAAGAAAAAAAAGATAAGGGAGAAGAAAGAAGAGAAAAAAAGATAAGGCAAAAGAAAGAAAAGAAAAAAAAGGGAGAAGAAAGAAAAGAAAAAAAAGATAAGAGAGAAGAAAGAAAAAAAAAGATAAGGCAAAACAAAGAAAAGAAAAAAGATAAGGGGGAAGAAAGAAAAGAAAAAAGATAAGGCAAAACAAAGAAAAGAAAAAAGTTAAGGGGGAAGAAAGAAAAGAAAAAAAAAGGGAGAAGAAAGAAAAGAAAAAAAGATAAGGGAGAAGAAAGAAAAAAAAAGATAAGGCAAAACAAAGAAAAGAAAAAAGATAAGGGGGAAGAAAGAAAAGAAAAAAAATAAGGCAAAACAAAGAAAAGAAAAAAGATAAGGGGGAAGAAAGAAAAGAAAAAAAAAGGGAGAAGAAAGAAAACAAAAAAAGATAAGGGAGAAGAAAGAAAAAAAAAGATAAGGCAAAACAAAGAAAAGAAAAAAGATAAGGGGGAAGAAAGAAAAGAAAAAAGATAAGGCAAAACAAAGAAAAGAAAAAAGATAAGGGAGAAGAAAGAAAAGAAAAAAGATAAGGCAAAACAAAGAAAAGAAAAAAGATAAGGGGGAAGAAAGAAAAGAAAAAAAAGATAAGAGAGAAGAAAGAAAAGAAAAAAAGATAAGGCAAAAGAAAGAAAAGAAAAAAAAAGGGAGAAGAAAGAAAAGAAAAAAGATAAGGGAAAAGAAAGAAAAGAAAAAAGATAAGGGAAAAGAAAGAAAAGAAAAAAGATAAGGGAGAAGAAAGAAAAGAAAAAAGATAAGGCAAAACAAAGAAAAGAAAAAAGATAAGGGGGAAGAAAGAAAAGAAAAAAAAGGGAGAAGAAAGAAAAGAAAAAAAGATAAGGGAGAAGAAAGAAAAAAAAAGATAAGGCAAAACAAAGAAAAGAAAAAAGATAAGGGGGAAGAAAGAAAAGAAAAAAAAGGGAGAAGAAAGAAAAGAAAAAAAAGATAAGGCAAAAGAAAGAAAAGAAAAAAAAGGGAGAAGAAAGAAAAGAAAAAAAAGATAAGAGAGAAGAAAGAAAAGAAAAAAAAGGGAGAAGAAAGAAAAGAAAAAAAAGATAAGAGAGAAGAAAGAAAAGAAAAAAGATAAGGGAGAAGAAAGAAAAGAAAAAAGATAAGAGAAAAGAAAGGAAAGAAAAAATAAGGCAAAACAAAGAAAAGAAAAAAGATAAGGGAGAAGAAAGAAAAGAAAAAAGATAAGGCAAAACAAAGAAAAGAAAAAAGATAAGGGGGAAGAAAGAAAAGAAAAATGATAAGGCAAAACAAAGAAAAGAAAAAAGATAAGGGGGAAGAAAGAAAAGAAAAAAGATAAGGCAAAACAAAGAAAAGAAAAAAGATAAGGGAAAAGAAAGAAAAGAAAAAAAAAGGGAGAAGAAAGAAAAGAAAAAAAGATAAGGGAAAGAAAGAAAAGAAAAAAGATAAGGGAAAAGAAAGAAAAGAAAAAAGATAAGTGAGAAGAAAGAAAAGAAAAAAAGATAAGGCAAAACAAAGAAAAGAAAAAAGATAAGGGAGAAGAAAGAAAAGAAAAAAAGATAAGGCAAAACAAAGAAAAGAAAAAAGATAAGGGCGAAGAAAGAAAAGAAAAAAGATAAGGCAAAACAAAGAAAAGAAAAAAGATAAGGGGGAAGAAAGAAAAGAAAAAAAAGGGAGAAGAAAGAAAAGAAAAAAAGATAAGGGAGAAGAAAGAAAAAAAAGATAAGGCAAAACAAAGAAAAGAAAAAAGATAAGGGGGAAGAAAGAAAAGAAAAAAGATAAGGCAAAACAAAGAAAAGAAAAAAGATAAGGGGGAAGAAAGAAAAGAAAAAAAAAGGGAGAAGAAAGAAAAGAAAAAAAGATAAGGGAGAAGAAAGAAAAAAAAAGATAAGCAAAACAAAGAAAAGAAAAAAGATAAGGGGGAAGAAAGAAAAGAAAAAAGATAAGGCAAAACAAAGAAAAGAAAAAAGATAAGGGGGAAGAAAGAAAAGAAAAAAAGGGAGAAGAAAGAAAAGAAAAAAAGATAAGGGAGAAGAAAGAAAAAAAAGATAAGGCAAAACAAAGAAAAGAAAAAAGATAAGGCAAAACAAAGAAAAGAAAAAAGATAAGGGGGAAGAAAGAAAAGAAAAAAAGATAAGTCAAAAGAAAGAAAAAAAAAGGGAGAAGAAAGAAAAGAAAAAAGATAAGGGGGAAGAAAGAAAAGAAAAAATAAGGCAAAACAAACAAAAGAAAAAAGATAAGGGAGAAGAAAGAAAAGAAAAAAGATAAGGCAAAACAAAGAAAAGAAAAAAGATAAGGGGGAAGAAAGAAAAGAAAAAAGATAAGGCAAAAGAAAGAAAAGAAAAAAAAAAGTGAGAAGAAAGAAAAGAAAAAAAGATAAGGAGAAGAAAGAAAAGAAAAAAGATAAGGCAAAACAAAGAAAAGAAAAAAGATAAGGGAGAAGAAAGAAAAGAAAAAAACGATAAGGCAAAAGAAAGAAAAGAAAAAAAAAGGGAGAAGAAAGAAAAGAAAAAAAGATAAGAGAGAAGAAAGAAAAGAAAAAAAAAGGGAGAAGAAAGAAAAGAAAAAAAAGATAAGAGAGAAGAAAGAAAAGAAAAAAGATAAGGGAGAAGAAAGAAAAGAAAAAAGATAAGAGAAAAGAAAGGAAAGAAAAAATAAGGCAAAACAAAGACAAGAAAAAAGATAAGGGAGAAGAAAGAAAAGAAAAAAGATAAGGCAAAACAAAGAAAAGAAAAAAGATAAGGGGGAAGAAAGAAAAGAAAAAAGATAAGGCAAAACAAAGAAAAGAATAAAGATAAGGGACAAGAAAGAAAAGAAAAAAGATAAGGCAAAACAAAGAAAAGAAAAAAGATAAGGGGGAAGAAAGAAAAGAAAAATGATAAGGCAAAACAAAGAAAAGAAAAAAGATAAGGGGGAAGAAAGAAAAGAAAAAAGATAAGGTAAAACAAAGAAAAGAAAAAAGATAAGGGGGAAGAAAGAAAAGAAAAAAGATAAGGGAAAAGAAAGAAAAGAAAAAAGATAAGGGGGAAGAAAGAAAAGAAAAAAGATAAGGCAAAACAAAGAAAAGAAAAAAGATAAGTGAGAAGAAAGAAAAGAAAAAAAGATAAGGCAAAACAAAGAAAAGAAAAAAGATAAGGGAAAAGAAAGAAAAGAAAAAAAAAGGGAGAAGAAAGAAAAGAAAAAAAGATAAGGGAAAAGAAAGAAAAGAAAAAAGATAAGGGAAAAGAAAGAAAAGAAAAAAGATAAGTGAGAAGAAAGAAAAGAAAAAAAGATAAGGCAAAACAAAGAAAAGAAAAAAGATAAGGGAGAAGAAAGAAAAGAAAAAAAGATAAGGCAAAACAAAGAAAAGAAAAAAGATAAGGGGGAAGAAAGAAAAGAAAAAAGATAAGGCAAAACAAAGGAAAGAAAAAAGATAAGGGGGAAGAAAGAAAAGAAAAAAAAAGGGAGAAGAAAGAAAAGAAAAAAAGATAAGGGAAAAGAAAGAAAAGAAAAAAGATAAGGGAAAAGAAAGAAAAGAAAAAAGATAAGGGAGAAGAAAGAAAAGAAAAAAGATAAGGCATAACAAAGAAAAGAAAAAAGATAAGGGGGAAGAAAGAAAAGAAAAAAAGATAAGAAAGAAGAAAGAAAAGAAAAAAAGATAAGGCAAAAGAAAGAAAAGAAAAAAAAGGGAGAAGAAAGAAAAGAAAAAAGATAAGGGAAAAGAAAGAAAAGAAAAAAGATAAGGGAAAAGAAAGAAAAGAAAAAAGATAAGGGAGAATAAAGAAAAGAAAAAAGATAAGGCAAAACAAAGAAAAGAAAAAAGATAAGGGAAAAGAAAGAAAAGAAAAAAAAGGGAGAAGAAAGAAAAGAAAAAAAGATAAGGGAAAAGAAAGAAAAGAAAAAAGATAAGGGAAAAGAAAGAAAAGAAAAAAGATAAGGGAGAAGAAAGAAAAGAAAAAAGATAAGGCAAAACAAAGAAAAGAAAAAAGATAAGGGGGAAGAAAGAAAAGAAAAAAAAGGGAGAAGAAAGAAAAGAAAAAAGATAAGGGAGAAGAAAGAAAAAAAAAGATAAGGCAAAACAAAGAAAAGAAAAAAGATAAAGGGGAAGAAAGAAAAGAAAAAAAAAGGGAGAAGAAAGAAAAGAAAAAAAAGATAAGGCAAAAGAAAGAAAAGAAAAAAAAAGGGAGAAGAAAGAAAAGAAAAAAAAGATAAGAGAGAAGAATAAAAAGAAAAAAAAGGGAGAAGAAAGAAAAGAAAAAAAAGATAAGAGAGAAGAAAGAAAAGAAAAAAGATAAGGGAGAAGAAAGAAAAGAAAAAAGATAAGAGAAAAGAAAGGAAAGAAAAAATAAGGCAAAACAAAGAAAAGAAAAAAGATAAGGGAGAAGAAAGAAAAGAAAAAAGATAAGGCAAAACAAAGAAAAGAAAAAAGATAAGGGGGAAGAAAGAAAAGAAAAATGATAAGGCAAAACAAAGAAAAGAAAAAAGATAAGGGGGAAGAAAGAAAAGAAAAAAGATAAGGCAAAACAAAGAAAAGAAAAAAGATAAGGGAAAAGAAAGAAAAGAAAAAAAAAGGGAGAAGAAAGAAAAGAAAAAAAGATAAGGGAAAAGAAAGAAAAGAAAAAAGATAAGGGAAAAGAAAGAAAAGAAAAAAGATAAGTGAGAAGAAAGAAAAGAAAAAAAGATAAGGCAAAACAAAGAAAAGAAAAAAGATAAGGGAGAAGAAAGAAAAGAAAAAAAGATAAGGCAAAACAAAGAAAAGAAAAAAGATAAGGGGGAAGAAAGAAAAGAAAAAAGATAAGGCAAAACAAAGGAAAGAAAAAAGATAAGGGGGAAGAAAGAAAAGAAAAAAAAAGGGAGAAGAAAGAAAAGAAAAAAAGATAAGGGAGAAGAAAGAAAAAAAAGATAAGGCAAAACAAAGAAAAGAAAAAAGATAAAGGGGAAGAAAGAAAAAAAAAAGATAAGGCAAAACAAAGAAAAGAAAAAAGATAAGGGGGAAGAAAGAAAAGAAAAAAAAAGGAGAAGAAAGAAAAGAAAAAAAGATAAGGGAGAAGAAAGAAAAAAAAAGATAAGGCAAAACAAAGAAAAGAAAAAAGATAAGGGGGAAGAAAGAAAAGAAAAAAGATAAGGCAAAACAAAGAAAAGAAAAAAGATAAGGGGGAAGAAAGAAAAGAAAAAAGATAAGGCAAAACAAAGAAAAGAAAAAAGATAAGGGGGAAGAAAGAAAAGAAAAAAAGATAAGAGAGAAGAAAGAAAAGAAAAAAAGATAAGGCAAAAGAAAGAAAAGAAAAAAAAAGGGAGAAGAAAGAAAAGAAAAAAAGATAAGGGAAAAGAAAGAAAAGAAAAAAGATAAGGGAAAAGAAAGAAAAGAAAAAAGATAAGGGAGAAGAAAGAAAAGAAAAAAGATAAGGCAAAACAAAGAAAAGAAAAAAGATAAGGGGGAAGAAAGAAAAGAAAAAAAAAGGGAGAAGAAAGAAAAGAAAAAAAGATAAGGGAGAAGAAAGAAAAAAAAAGATAAGGCAAAACAAAGAAAAGAAAAAAGATAAGGGGGAAGAAAGAAAAGAAAAAAAAAGGGAGAAGAAAGAAAAGAAAAAAAAAGATAAGAGAGAAGAAAGAAAAGAAAAAAAGATAAGGCAAAAGAAAGAAAAGAAAAAAAAGGGAGAAGAAAGAAAAGAAAAAAAAGATAAGGGAAAAGAAAGAAAAGAAAAAAGATAAGGGAAAAGAAAGAAAAGAAAAAAGATAAGGGAGAAGAAAGAAAAGAAAAAAGATAAGGCAAAACAAAGAAAAGAAAAAAGATAAGGGGGAAGAAAGAAAAGAAAAAAAAGGGAGAAGAAAGAAAAGAAAAAAGATAAGGGAGAAGAAAGAAAAAAAAAGATAAGGCAAAACAAAGAAAAGAAAAAAGATAAAGGGGAAGAAAGAAAAGAAAAAAAAAGGGAGAAGAAAGAAAAGAAAAAAAAGATAAGGCAAAAGAAAGAAAAGAAAAAAAAAGGGAGAAGAAAGAAAAGAAAAAAAAGATAAGAGAGAAGAATAAAAAGAAAAAAAAGGGAGAAGAAAGAAAAGAAAAAAAAGATAAGAGAGAAGAAAGAAAAGAAAAAAGATAAGGGAGAAGAAAGAAAAGAAAAAAGATAAGAGAAAAGAAAGGAAAGAAAAAATAAGGCAAAACAAAGAAAAGAAAAAAGATAAGGGAGAAGAAAGAAAAGAAAAAAGATAAGGCAAAACAAAGAAAAGAAAAAAGATAAGGGGGAAGAAAGAAAAGAAAAATGATAAGGCAAAACAAAGAAAAGAAAAAAGATAAGGGGGAAGAAAGAAAAGAAAAAAGATAAGGCAAAACAAAGAAAAGAAAAAAGATAAGGGGGAAGAAAGAAAAGAAAAAAGATAAGGGAAAAGAAAGAAAAGAAAAAAGATAAGGGAAAAGAAAGAAAAGAAAAAAAAAGGGAGAAGAAAGAAAAGAAAAAAGATAAGGGAAAAGAAAGAAAAGAAAAAAGATAAGGGAAAAGAAAGAAAAGAAAAAAGATAAGTGAGAAGAAAGAAAAGAAAAAAAGATAAGGCAAAACAAAGAAAAGAAAAAAGATAAGGGAGAAGAAAGAAAAGAAAAAAAGATAAGGCAAAACAAAGAAAAGAAAAAAGATAAGGGGGAAGAAAGAAAAGAAAAAAGATAAGGCAAAACAAAGGAAAGAAAAAAGATAAGGGGGAAGAAAGAAAAGAAAAAAAAAGGGAGAAGAAAGAAAAGAAAAAAAGATACGGGAGAAGAAAGAAAAAAATGATAAGGCAAAACAAAGAAAAGAAAAAAGATAAGGGGGAAGAAAGAAAAGAAAAAAGATAAGGCAAAACAAAGAAAAGAAAAAAGATAAGGGGGAAGAAAGAAAAGAAAAAAAAAGGAGAAGAAAGAAAAGAAAAAAAGATAAGGGAGAAGAAAGAAAAAAAAAGATAAGGCAAAACAAAGAAAAGAAAAAAGATAAGGGGGAAGAAAGAAAAGAAAAAAGATAAGGCAAAACAAAGAAAAGAAAAAAGATAAGGGGGAAGAAAGAAAAGAAAAAAGATAAGGCAAAACAAAGAAAAGAAAAAAGATAAGGGGGAAGAAAGAAAAGAAAAAAAAGATAAGAGAGAAGAAAGAAAAGAAAAAAAGATAAGGCAAAAGAAAGAAAAGAAAAAAAAAGGGAGAAGAAAGAAAAGAAAAAAAGATAAGGGAAAAGAAAGAAAAGAAAAAAGATAAGGGAAAAGAAAGAAAAGAAAAAAGATAAGGGAGAAGAAAGAAAAGAAAAAAGATAAGGCAAAACAAAGAAAAGAAAAAAGATAAGGGGGAAGAAAGAAAAGAAAAAAAAAGGGAGAAGAAAGAAAAGAAAAAAAGATAAGGGAGAAGAAAGAAAGAAAAAGATAAGGCAAAACAAAGAAAAGAAAAAAGATAAGGGGGAAGAAAGAAAAGAAAAAAAAAGGGAGAAGAAAGAAAAGAAAAAAAAGATAAGAGAGAAGAAAGAAAAGAATAAAAGATAAGGCAAAAGAAAGAAAAGAAAAAAAAGGGAGAAGAAAGAAAAGAAAAAAAAGATAAGAGAGAAGAAAGAAAAAAAAAGATAAGGCAAAACAAAGAAAAGAAAAAAGATAAGGGGGAAGAAAGAAAAGAAAAAAGATAAGGCAAAACAAAGAAAAGAAAAAAGATAAGGGGGAAGAAAGAAAAGAAAAAAAAGGGAGAAGAAAGAAAAGAAAAAAGATAAGGGAGAAGAAAGAAAAAAAAAGATAAGGCAAAACAAAGAAAAGAAAAAAGATAAGGGGGAAGAAAGAAAAGAAAAAAAAAGGGAGAAGAAAGAAAAGAAAAAAAAGATAAGAGAGAAGAAAGAAAAAAAAAGATAAGGCAAAACAAAGAAAAGAAAAAAGATAAGGGGGAAGAAAGAAAAGAAAAAAAAAGGGAAAAGAAAGAAAAGAAAAAAAAGATAAGGGAGAAGAAAGAAAAGAAAAAAAGATAAGGCAAAAGAAAGAAAAGAAAAAAAAAGGGAGAAGAAAGAAAAGAAAAAAAAGATAAGGGAGAAGAAAGAAAAAAAAAGATAAGGCAAAACAAAGAAAAGAAAAAAGATAAGGGGGAAGAAAGAAAAGAAAAAAGATAAGGCAAAACAAAGAAAAGAAAAAAGATAAGGGGGAAGAAAGAAAAGAAAAAAAAAGGGAGAAGAAAGAAAAGAAAAAAAGATAAGGGAGAAGAAAGAAAAAAAAAGATAAGGCAAAACAAAGAAAAGAAAAAAGATAAGGGGGAAGAAAGAAAAGAAAAAAGATAAGGCAAAACAAAGAAAAGAAAAAAGATAAGGGGGAAGAAAGAAAAGAAAAAAAAAGGGAGAAGAAAGAAAACAAAAAAAGATAAGGGAGAAGAAAGAAAAAAAAAGATAAGGCAAAACAAAGAAAAGAAAAAAGATAAGGGGGAAGAAAGAAAAGAAAAAAGATAAGGCAAAACAAAGAAAAGAAAAAAGATAAGGGGGAAGAAAGAAAAGAAAAAAGATAAGGCAAAACAAAGAAAAGAAAAAAGATAAGGGGGAAGAAAGAAAAGAAAAAAAAGATAAGAGAGAAGAAAGAAAAGAAAAAAAGATAAGGCAAAAGAAAGAAAAGAAAAAAAAAGGGAGAAGAAAGAAAAGAAAAAAAGAGAAGGGAAAAGAAAGAAAAGAAAAAAGATAAGGGAAAAGAAAGAAAAGAAAAAAGATAAGGGAGAAGAAAGAAAAGAAAAAAGATAAGGCAAAACAAAGAAAAGAAAAAAGATAAGGGAAAAGAAAGAAAAGAACAAAAAAGGGAGAAGAAAGAAAAGAAAAAAAGATAAGGGAAAAGAAAGAAAAGAAAAAAGATAAGGGAAAAGAAAGAAAAGAAAAAAGATAAGGGAAAAGAAAGAAAAGAAAAAAGATAAGGGAGAAGAAAGAAAAGAAAAAAGATAAGGCAAAACAAAGGAAAGAAAAAAGATAAGGGGGAAGAAAGAAAAGAAAAAAAAAGGGAGAAGAAAGAAAAGAAAAAAAGATAAGGGAGAAGAAAGAAAAAAATGATAAGGCAAAACAAAGAAAAGAAAAAAGATAAGGGGGAAGAAAGAAAAGAAAAAAGATAAGGCAAAACAAAGAAAAGAAAAAAGATAAGGGGGAAGAAAGAAAAGAAAAAAAAAGGAGAAGAAAGAAAAGAAAAAAAGATAAGGGAGAAGAAAGAAAAAAAAAGATAAGGCAAAACAAAGAAAAGAAAAAAGATAAGGGGGAAGAAAGAAAAGAAAAAAGATAAGGCAAAACAAAGAAAAGAAAAAAGATAAGGGGGAAGAAAGAAAAGAAAAAAGATAAGGCAAAACAAAGAAAAGAAAAAAGATAAGGGGGAAGAAAGAAAAGAAAAAAAAGATAAGAGAGAAGAAAGAAAAGAAAAAAAGATAAGGCAAAAGAAAGAAAAGAAAAAAAAAGGGAGAAGAAAGAAAAGAAAAAAAGATAAGGGAAAAGAAAGAAAAGAAAAAAGATAAGGGAAAAGAAAGAAAAGAAAAAAGATAAGGGAGAAGAAAGAAAAGAAAAAAGATAAGGCAAAACAAAGAAAAGAAAAAAGATAAGGGGGAAGAAAGAAAAGAAAAAAAAAGGGAGAAGAAAGAAAAGAAAAAAAGATAAGGGAGAAGAAAGAAAGAAAAAGATAAGGCAAAACAAAGAAAAGAAAAAAGATAAGGGGGAAGAAAGAAAAGAAAAAAAAAGGGAGAAGAAAGAAAAGAAAAAAAAGATAAGAGAGAAGAAAGAAAAGAATAAAAGATAAGGCAAAAGAAAGAAAAGAAAAAAAAGGGAGAAGAAAGAAAAGAAAAAAAAGATAAGAGAGAAGAAAGAAAAAAAAAGATAAGGCAAAACAAAGAAAAGAAAAAAGATAAGGGGGAAGAAAGAAAAGAAAAAAGATAAGGCAAAACAAAGAAAAGAAAAAAGATAAGGGGGAAGAAAGAAAAGAAAAAAAAGGGAGAAGAAAGAAAAGAAAAAAGATAAGGGAGAAGAAAGAAAAAAAAAGATAAGGCAAAACAAAGAAAAGAAAAAAGATAAGGGGGAAGAAAGAAAAGAAAAAAAAAGGGAGAAGAAAGAAAAGAAAAAAAAGATAAGAGAGAAGAAAGAAAAAAAAAGATAAGGCAAAACAAAGAAAAGAAAAAAGATAAGGGGGAAGAAAGAAAAGATAAAAAAGGGAAAAGAAAGAAAAGAAAAAAAAGATAAGGGAGAAGAAAGAAAAGAAAAAAAGATAAGGCAAAAGAAAGAAAAGAAAAAAAAAGGGAGAAGAAAGAAAAGAAAAAAAAGATAAGGGAGAAGAAAGAAAAAAAAAGATAAGGCAAAACAAAGAAAAGAAAAAAGATAAGGGGGAAGAAAGAAAAGAAAAAAGATAAGGCAAAACAAAGAAAAGAAAAAAGATAAGGGGGAAGAAAGAAAAGAAAAAAAAAGGGAGAAGAAAGAAAAGAAAAAAAGATAAGGGAGAAGAAAGAAAAAAAAAGATAAGGCAAAACAAAGAAAAGAAAAAAGATAAGGGGGAAGAAAGAAAAGAAAAAAGATAAGGCAAAACAAAGAAAAGAAAAAAGATAAGGGGGAAGAAAGAAAAGAAAAAAAAAGGGAGAAGAAAGAAAACAAAAAAAGATAAAGGAGAAGAAAGAAAAAAAAAGATAAGGCAAAACAAAGAAAAGAAAAAAGATAAGGGGGAAGAAAGAAAAGAAAAAAGATAAGGCAAAACAAAGAAAAGAAAAAAGATAAGGGGGAAGAAAGAAAAGAAAAAAGATAAGGCAAAACATAGAAAAGAAAAAAGATAAGGGGGAAGAAAGAAAAGAAAAAAAAGATAAGAGAGAAGAAAGAAAAGAAAAAAAGATAAGGCAAAAGAAAGAAAAGAAAAAAAAAGGGAGAAGAAAGAAAAGAAAAAAAGAGAAGGGAAAAGAAAGAAAAGAAAAAAGATAAGGGAAAAGAAAGAAAAGAAAAAAGATAAGGGAGAAGAAAGAAAAGAAAAAAGATAAGGCAAAACAAAGAAAAGAAAAAAGATAAGGGAAAAGAAAGAAAAGAACAAAAAAGGGAGAAGAAAGAAAAGAAAAAAAGATAAGGGAAAAGAAAGAAAAGAAAAAAGATAAGGGAAAAGAAAGAAAAGAAAAAAGATAAGGGAGAAGAAAGAAAAGAAAAAAGATAAGGCAAAACAAAGAAAAGAAAAAAGATAAGGGGGAAGAAAGAAAAGAAAAAAAAAGGGAGAAGAAAGAAAAGAAAAAAAGATAAGGGAGAAGAAAGAAAAAAAAAGATACGGCAAAACAAAGAAAAGAAAAAAGATAAGGGGGAAGAAAGAAAAGAAAAAAAAAGGGAGAAGAAAGAAAAGAAAAAAAAGATAAGAGAGAAGAAAGAAAAGAAAAAAAGATAAGGCAAAAGAAAGAAAAGAAAAAAAAAGGGAGAAGAAAGAAAAGAAAAAAAGATAAGAGAGAAGAAAGAAAAAAAAAGATAAGGCAAAACAAAGAAAAGAAAAAAGATAAGGGGGAAGAAAGAAAAGAAAAAAAAGGGAAAAGAAAGAAAAGAAAAAAAAGATAAGGGAGAAGAAAGAAAAGAAAAAAAGATAAGGCAAAAGAAAGAAAAGAAAAAAAAAGGGAGAAGAAAGAAAAGAAAAAAAAAGGGAAAAGAAAGAAAAGAAAAAAAGATAAGGGAGAAGAAAGAAAAGAAAAAAAGATAAGGCAAAAGAAAGAAAAGAAAAAAAAAGGGAGAAGAAAGAAAAGAAAAAAAAGATAAGGGAGAAGAAAGAAAAAAAAAGATAAGGCAAAACAAAGAAAAGAAAAAAGATAAGGGGGAAGAAAGAAAAGAAAAAAGATAAGGCAAAACAAAGAAAAGAAAAAAGATAAGGGGGAAGAAAGAAAAGAAAAAAAAGGGAGAAGAAAGAAAAGAAAAAAAGATAAGGGAGAAGAAAGAAAAAAAAAGATAAGGCAAAACAAAGAAAAGAAAAAAGATAACGGGGAAGAAAGAAAAGAAAAAAGATAAGGCAAAACAAAGAAAAGAAAAAAGATAAGGGGGAAGAAAGAAAAGAAGAAAGATAAGGCAAAACAAAGAAAAGAAAAAAGATAAGGGGGAAGAAAGAAAAGAAAAAAAAGATAAGAGAGAAGAAAGAAAAGAAAAAAGATAAGGCAAAAGAAAGAAAAGAAAAAAAAAGGGAGAAGAAAGAAAAGAAAAAAAGAGAAGGGAAAAGAAAGAAAAGAAAAAAGATAAGGGAAAAGAAAGAAAAGAAAAAAGATAAGGGAGAAGAAAGAAAAGAAAAAAGATAAGGCAAAACAAAGAAAAGAAAAAAGATAAGGGAAAAGAAAGAAAAGAACAAAAAAGGGAGAAGAAAGAAAAGAAAAAAAGATAAGGGAAAAGAAAGAAAAGAAAAAAGATAAGGGAAAAGAAAGAAAAGAAAAAAGATAAGGGAGAAGAAAGAAAAGAAAAAAGATAAGGCAAAACAAAGAAAAGAAAAAAGATAAGGGGGAAGAAAGAAAAGAAAAAAAAAGGGAGAAGAAAGAAAAGAAAAAAAGATAAGGGAGAAGAAAGAAAAAAAAAGATACGGCAAAACAAAGAAAAGAAAAAAGATAAGGGGGAAGAAAGAAAAGAAAAAAAAAGGGAGAAGAAAGAAAAGAAAAAAAAGATAAGAGAGAAGAAAGAAAAGAAAAAAAGATAAGGCAAATGAAAGAAAAGAAAAAAAAGGGAGAAGAAAGAAAAGAAAAAAAAGATAAGGGAGAAGAAAGAAAAGAAAAAAGATAAGGCAAAAGAAAGAAAAGAAAAAAAAAGGGAGAAGAAAGAAAAGAAAAAAAAGATAAGAGAGAAGAAAGAAAAAAAAAGATAAGGCAAAACAAAGAAAAGAAAAAAGATAAGTGAGAAGAAAGAAAAGAAAAATAGATAAGGCAAAACAAAGAAAAGAAAAAAGATAAGGGGGAAGAAAGAAAAGAAAAAAGATAAGGCAAAACAAAGAAAAGAAAAAAGATAAGGGGGAAGAAAGAAAAGAAAAAAAAGGGAGAAGAAAGAAAAGAAAAAAAGATAAGGGAGAAGAAAGAAAAAAAAAGATAAGGCAAAACAAAGAAAAGAAAAAAGATAAGGGGAAGAAAGAAAAGAAAAAAAAAGGGAGAAGAAAGAAAAGAAAAAAAAGATAAGAGAGAAGAAAGAAAAGAAAAAAAGATAAGGCAAAAGAAAGAAAAGAAAAAAAAAGGGAGAAGAAAGAAAAGAAAAAAAAGATAAGAGAGAAGAAAGAAAAAAAAAGATAAGGCAAAACAAAGAAAAGAAAAAAGATAAGGGGGAAGAAAGAAAAGAAAAAAAAAGGGAAAAGAAAGAAAAGAAAAAAAAGATAAGGGAGAAGAAAGAAAAGAAAAAAAGATAAGGCAAAAGAAAGAAAAGAAAAAAAAGGGAGAAGAAAGAAAAGAAAAAAAAGATAAGGGAGAAGAAAGAAAAAAAAAGATAAGGCAAAACAAAGAAAAGAAAAAAGATAAGGGGGAAGAAAGAAAAGAAAAAAGATAAGGCAAAACAAAGAAAAGAAAAAAGATAAGGGGGAAGAAAGAAAAGAAAAAAAAAGGGAGAAGAAAGAAAAGAAAAAAAGATAAGGGAGAAGAAAGAAAAAAAAAGATAAGGCAAAACAAAGAAAAGAAAAAAGATAAGGGGGAAGAAAGAAAAGAAAAAAGATAAGGCAAAACAAAGAAAAGAAAAAAGATAAGGGTGAAGAAAGAAAAGAAAAAAAAAGGGAGAAGAAAGAAAACAAAAAAAGATAAGGGAGAAGAAAGAAAAAAAAAGATAAGGCAAAACAAAGAAAAGAAAAAAGATAAGGGGGAAGAAAGAAAAGAAAAAAGATAAGGCAAAACAAAGAAAAGAAAAAAGATAAGGGGGAAGAAAGAAAAGAAAAAAGATAAGGCAAAACAAAGAAAAGAAAAAAGATAAGGGGGAAGAAAGAAAAGAAAAAAAAGATAAGAGAGAAGAAAGAAAAGAAAAAAAGATAAGGCAAAAGAAAGAAAAGAAAAAAAAAGGGAGAAGAAAGAAAAGAAAAAAAGAGAAAGGAAAAGAAAGAAAAGAAAAAAGATAAGGGAAAAGAAAGAAAAGAAAAAAGATAAGGGAGAAGAAAGAAAAGAAAAAAAGATAAGGCAAAACAAAGAAAAGAAAAAAGATAAGGGAAAAGAAAGAAAAGAACAAAAAAGGCAGAAGAAAGAAAAGAAAAAAAGATAAGGGAAAAGAAAGAAAAGAAAAAAGATAAGGGAAAAGAAAGAAAAGAAAAAAGATAAGGGAGAAGAAAGAAAAGAAAAAAGATAAGGCAAAACAAAGAAAAGAAAAAAGATAAGGGGGAAGAAAGAAAAGAAAAAAAAAGGGAGAAGAAAGAAAAGAAAAAAAGATAAGGGAGAAGAAAGAAAAAAAAAGATACGGCAAAACGAAGAAAAGAAAAAAGATAAGGGGGAAGAAAGAAAAGAAAAAAAAAGGGAGAAGAAAGAAAAGAAAAAAAAGATAAGAGAGAAGAAAGAAAAGAAAAAAAGATAAGGCAAATGAAAGAAAAGAAAAAAAAGGGAGAAGAAAGAAAAGAAAAAAAAGATAAGGGAGAAGAAAGAAAAGAAAAAAGATAAGGCAAAAGAAAGAAAAGAAAAAAAAAGGGAGAAGAAAGAAAAGAAAAAAAAGATAAGAGAGAAGAAAGAAAAAAAAAGATAAGGCAAAACAAAGAAAAGAAAAAAGATAAGTGAGAAGAAAGAAAAGAAAAATAGATAAGGCAAAACAAAGAAAAGAAAAAAGATAAGGGGGAAGAAAGAAAAGAAAAAAGATAAGGCAAAACAAAGAAAAGAAAAAAGATAAGGGGGAAGAAAGAAAAGAAAAAAAAAGGGAGAAGAAAGAAAAGAAAAAAAAAAAAGGGAGAAGAAAGAAAAAAAAAGATAAGGCAAAACAAAGAAAAGAAAAAAGATAAGGGGAAGAAAGAAAAGAAAAAAAAAGGGAGAAGAAAGAAAAGAAAAAAAAGATAAGAGAGAAGAAAGAAAAGAAAAAAAGATAAGGCAAAAGAAAGAAAAGAAAAAAAAAGGGAGAAGAAAGAAAAGAAAAAAAAGATAAGAGAGAAGAAAGAAAAAAAAAGATAAGGCAAAACAAAGAAAAGAAAAAAGATAAGGGGGAAGAAAGAAAAGAAAAAAAAAGGGAAAAGAAAGAAAAGAAAAAAAAGATAAGGGAGAAGAAAGAAAAGAAAAAAAGATAAGGCAAAAGAAAGAAAAGAAAAAAAAAGGGAGAAGAAAGAAAAGAAAAAAAAGATAAGGGAGAAGAAAGAAAAAAAAAGATAAGGCAAAACAAAGAAAAGAAAAAAGATAAGGGGGAAGAAAGAAAAGAAAAAAGATAAGGCAAAACAAAGAAAAGAAAAAAGATAAGGGGGAAGAAAGAAAAGAAAAAAAAAGGGAGAAGAAAGAAAAGAAAAAAAGATAAGGGAGAAGAAAGAAAAAAAAAGATAAGGCAAAACAAAGAAAAGAAAAAAGATAAGGGGGAAGAAAGAAAAGAAAAAAGATAAGGCAAAACAAAGAAAAGAAAAAAGATAAGGGTGAAGAAAGAAAAGAAAAAAAAAGGGAGAAGAAAGAAAACAAAAAAAGATAAGGGAGAAGAAAGAAAAAAAAAGATAAGGCAAAACAAAGAAAAGAAAAAAGATAAGGGGGAAGAAAGAAAAGAAAAAAGATAAGGCAAAACAAAGAAAAGAAAAAAGATAAGGGGGAAGAAAGAAAAGAAAAAAGATAAGGCAAAACAAAGAAAAGAAAAAAAAGATAAGAGAGAAGAAAGAAAAGAAAAAAAGATAAGGCAAAAGAAAGAAAAGAAAAAAAAAAGGGAGAAGAAAGAAAAGAAAAAAAGAGAAAGGAAAAGAAAGAAAAGAAAAAAGATAAGGGAAAAGAAAGAAAAGAAAAAAGATAAGGGAGAAGAAAGAAAAGAAAAAAAGATAAGGCAAAACAAAGAAAAGAAAAAAGATAAGGGAAAAGAAAGAAAAGAACAAAAAAGGGAGAAGAAAGAAAAGAAAAAAAGATAAGGGAAAAGAAAGAAAAGAAAAAAGATAAGGGAAAAGAAAGAAAAGAAAAAAGATAAGGGAGAAGAAAGAAAAGAAAAAAGATAAGGCAAAACAAAGAAAAGAAAAAAGATAAGGGGGAAGAAAGAAAAGAAAAAAAAAGGGAGAAGAAAGAAAAGAAAAAAAGATAAGGGAGAAGAAAGAAAAAAAAAGATACGGCAAAACAAAGAAAAGAAAAAAGATAAGGGGGAAGAAAGAAAAGAAAAAAAAAGGGAGAAGAAAGAAAAGAAAAAAAAGATAAGAGAGAAGAAAGAAAAGAAAAAAAGATAAGGCAAAAGAAAGAAAAGAAAAAAAAGGGAGAAGAAAGAAAAGAAAAAAAAGATAAGAGAGAAGAAAGAAAAAAAAGATAAGGCAAAACAAAGAAAAGAAAAAAGATAAGGGGGAAGAAAGAAAAGAAAAAAAAAGGGAAAAGAAAGAAAAGAAAAAAAAGATAAGGGAGAAGAAAGAAAAGAAAAAAAGATAAGGCAAAAGAAAGAAAAGAAAAAAAAAGGGAGAAGAAAGAAAAGAAAAAAAAGATAAGAGAGAAGAAAGAAAAAAAAAGATAAGGCAAAACAAAGAAAAGAAAAAAGATAAGGGGGAAGAAAGAAAAGAAAAAAAAGGGAAAAGAAAGAAAAGAAAAAAAAGATAAGGGAGAAGAAAGAAAAGAAAAAAGATAAGGCAAAAGAAAGAAAAGAAAAAAAAAGGGAGAAGAAAGAAAAGAAAAAAAGATAAGAGAGAAGAAAGAAAAAAAAAGATAAGGCAAAACAAAGAAAAGAAAAAAGATAAGTGAGAAGAAAGAAAAGAAAAATAGATAAGGCAAAACAAAGAAAAGAAAAAAGATAAGGGGGAAGAAAAAAAGAAAAAAGATAAGGCAAAACAAAGAAAAGAAAAAAGATAAGGGGGAAGAAAGAAAAGAAAAAAAAGATAAGGGAGAAGAAAGAAAAGAAAAAAAGATAAGGGGGAAGAAAGAAAAGAAAAAAAAAGGGAGAAGAAAGAAAAGAAAAAAAAGATAAGAGAGAAGAAAGAAAAAAAAAGATAAGGCAAAACAAAGAAAAGAAAAAAGATAAGGGGGAAGAAAGAAAAGAAAAAAAAGGGAAAAGAAAGAAAAGAAAAAAAAGATAAGGGAGAAGAAAGAAAAGAAAAAAGATAAGGCAAAAGAAAGAAAAGAAAAAAAAAGGGAGAAGAAAGAAAAGAAAAAAAGATAAGAGAGAAGAAAGAAAAAAAAAGATAAGGCAAAACAAAGAAAAGAAAAAAGATAAGTGACAAGAAAGAAAAGAAAAATAGATAAGGCAAAACAAAGAAAAGAAAAAAGATAAGGGGGAAGAAAGAAAAGAAAAAAGATAAGGCAAAACAAAGAAAAGAAAAAAGATAAGGGGGAAGAAAGAAAAGAAAAAAAAGATAAGGGGGAAGAAAGAAAAGAAAAAAAAAGGGAGAAGAAAGAAAAGAAAAAAAAGATAAGAGAGAAGAAAGAAAAAAAAAGATAAGGCAAAACAAAGAAAAGAAAAAAGATAAGGGGGAAGAAAGAAAAGAAAAAAAAGGGAAAAGAAAGAAAAGAAAAAAAAGATAAGGGAGAAGAAAGAAAAGAAAAAAGATAAGGCAAAAGAAAGAAAAGAAAAAAAAGGAAGAAGAAAGAAAAGAAAAAAAGATAAGAGAGAAGAAAGAAAAAAAAAGATAAGGCAAAACAAAGAAAAGAAAAAAGATAAGTGAGAAGAAAGAAAAGAAAAATAGATAAGGCAAAACAAAGAAAAGAAAAAAGATAAGGGGGAAGAAAGAAAAGAAAAAAGATAAGGCAAAACAAAGAAAAGAAAAAAGATAAGGGAGAAGAAAGAAAAGAAAAAAAGATAAGGGGGAAGAAAGAAAAGAAAAAAAAGGGAGAAGAAAGAAAAGAAAAAAAAGATAAGAGAGAAGAAAGAAAAAAAAAGATAAGGCAAAACAAAGAAAAGAAAAAAGATAAGGGGGAAGAAAGAAAAGAAAAAAGATAAGGAAAAACAAAGAAAAGAAAAAAGATAAGGCAAAACAAAGAAAAGAAAAAAGATAAGTGAGAAGAAAGAAAAGAAAAAAAGATAAGGCAAAAGAAAGAAAAGAAAAAAAAGATAAGAGAGAAGAAAGAAAAGAAAAAAAGATAAGGCAAAAGAAAGAAAAGAAAAAAGATAAGGGGGAAGAAAGAAAAGAAAAAAGATAAGGCAAAACAAAGAAAAGAAAAAAGATAAGGGGGAAGAAAGAAAAGAAAAAAAAGATAAGGGAGAAGAAAGAAAAGAAAAAAAGATAAGGGGGAAGAAAGAAAAGAAAAAAAAAGGGAGAAGAAAGAAAAGAAAAAAAAGATAAGAGAGAAGAAAGAAAAAAAAAGATAAGGCAAAACAAAGAAAAGAAAAAAAAAGGGAGAAGAAAGAAAAGAAAAAAAGATAAGAGAGAAGAAAGAAAAAAAAAGATAAGGCAAAACAAAGAAAAGAAAAAAGATAAGTGAGAAGAAAGAAAAGAAAAATAGATAAGGCAAAACAAAGAAAAGAAAAAAGATAAGGGGGAAGAAAGAAAAGAAAAAAGATAAGGCAAAACAAAGAAAAGAAAAAAGATAAGGGAGAAGAAAGAAAAGAAAAAAAGATAAGGGGGAAGAAAGAAAAGAAAAAAAAAGGGAGAAGAAAGAAAAGAAAAAAAAGATAAGAGAGAAGAAAGAAAAAAAAAGATAAGGCAAAACAAAGAAAAGAAAAAAGATAAGGGGGAAGAAAGAAAAGAAAAAAGATAAGGAAAAACAAAGAAAAGAAAAAAGATAAGGCAAAACAAAGAAAAGAAAAAAGATAAGTGAGAAGAAAGAAAAGAAAAAAAGATAAGGCAAAAGAAAGAAAAGAAAAAAAAGATAAGAGAGAAGAAAGAAAAGAAAAAAAGATAAGGCAAAAGAAAGAAAAGAAAAAAAAAGGGAGAAGAAAGAAAAGAAAAAAAGATAAGGGAAAAGAAAGAAAAGAAAAAAGATAAGGGAAAAGAAAGAAAAGAAAAAAGATAAGGGAGAAGAAAGAAAAGAAAAAAAGATAAGGGAGAAGAAAGAAAAGAAAAAAGATAAGGCAAAACAAAGAAAAGAAAAAAGATAAGGGAAAAGAAAGAAAAGAAAAAAGATAAGGCAAAACAAAGAAAAGAAAAAAGATAAGGGGGAAGAAAGAAAAGAAAAAAAAGATAAGGGAGAAGAAAGAAAAGAAAAAAAGATAAGGGGGAAGAAAGAAAAGAAAAAAAAAGGGAGAAGAAAGAAAAGAAAAAAAAGATAAGAGAGAAGAAAGAAAAAAAAAGATAAGGCAAAACAAAGAAAAGAAAAAAGATAAGGGGGAAGAAAGAAAAGAAAAAAAAGATAAGGGAGAAGAAAGAAAAGAAAAAAAGATAAGGGGGAAGAAAGAAAAGAAAAAAAAAGGGAGAAGAAAGAAAAAAAAAGATAAGGCAAAACAAAGAAAAGAAAAAAGATAAGGGGGAAGAAAGAAAAGAAAAAAAAGATAAGGGAGAAGAAAGAAAAGAAAAAAAGATAAGGCAAAAGAAAGAAAAGAAAAAAAAAGGGAGAAGAAAGAAAAGAAAAAAAAGATAAGGGAAAAGAAAGAAAAGAAAAAAGATAAGGGAAAAGAAAGAAAAGAAAAAAGATAAGGGAAAAGAAAGAAAGAAAAAGATAAAACACACACAGATCCTGCGTTTTATAGCTATAGATATATATGTTTATAGCATTTACATTATGATCATAATTTCTAGTAGTTACTATAGTTGTTTTATACCTAAACAATAGTTATTTCCCATTTACGGACAATTGGCTTTATCGGACCCCCTCCCAACTTTATTAGTTCGTTGATGAGATGTTTTTCTATATATCTATATCTATCTCTCTCTCTCTCTCTCTCTCTATATATATATATATATATATATATATATATATATATATATATATAAAGTAAAATGAAAGTTAATGAGAATTTAATTGATCCTATGGGATTCAAAATGGCATGCAGTTAATACTCGTAATTTCTAAGCTTCAAATTAATGTCGAGAAAGGGTGCCTAAACTACATGTAGTCTTCAATGTTCTCCTGAAAGGGAAATGGCGGCCTATTTCCGCCCCTTGCTTTCTTGTTGGCGTGGGTCTCCCACTTCAAACTCGATCTTATGCTATAAATCGTTTAATTGGAACGTCGAAAAACACCGTGTAGTCTTCAAAGGACTTAAGTATGGGATTATAAACTAGAATTTGTGAATGAAAAAAAAAATCTCCAAAGATATTAATTATTCCCGCGAAAGAAAGAAAAGAAATCGAAAAGAGAAAAGACAAAGAGTAAAAAAAAAAGAGACAAAAACATAAAAAAAAGCTAATATGAAATGAAGAAAAAAAAAAGAAAATGAGAAAGAATAAACAAAAGGAAAAAGAAAAATGAAGGAAAAAAAAAGCTAAAAGTAAATATTTTGAAAAGAAGATGAAGGAAAAGAAGAAAAGAAGAAAAAGAAAAGGATTCTATTAAAGACAAAAAAAGAGAAAAAGTAATAAAAGCAGTAAAATGAAGAAGAAGAAAAGTAAATAAAGAAAATGAAAAAAGATTAAAATGAAATGGTGAAAAACAAAGCAAGAAGAGAAAGAAAAAAAAGAACATAGAACTTACGAAAGAGAAACATTGTAAATACAAGTTACCGATAGTTATCGGAGCACTTGGAACATTCCTGAGAATATTTAAAGAAGACTTGAAAATTAAAAATCCTAAAAGATTGGAAACCGTCCAGATGGAAAAGAAAGAAAGAAAGAAAACAGGACAAGTTTAACATAAGAAAGAAGGACGTATTAGGTTGGTGCAAAAATAATGACGGTTTTTGGCCTATTTTTTAATGTCAAAAACCGTCATTATTTTTGCACCAACCTAATAAGACGGGAGGAGGATGAATAAAAGAACGGAGCGTTAAAAAGGAAATAAATAAAGAAGGAATTATGAGAAAAGTTAAGAAAGAATGTAAATAGAACAAGTTTAACATAAAGAAGAAGAAAGGAAGAAAAAGGGAGAAGGATAAAAAGATCATTAAAAACGAACGAAAGAAAGAAAGAAAGAAAAGAAAGAAAGAAAGAAAGAAAGAAAGAAAGAAAAAAAAAGAAATAGCAGTTATTGGATTTCAGAAGTCTCTTTAACTGAAATATTTTTTTTAATAGAAAGATTTTAGAAATTTCAATCAACAGTGCCACTGATTGCTAAGTCAATGAATGTCAAATATTTACATATAACTTAACGACTCAAATGACAATTAATTACTACGGCGATCTGTCAACATTTATCGGAATATTTAATGTCAAAATCTGCTTTATTTTTCATTTTTTTTTATTATACTTGGCTTACCCATTTCATTTCCTCGCCTTGAGCGGTTAGTCCATCGGTGCCTCCTTCTTCAGATACTTTTGGTGTGAAAAATCAGCAAATATGCATAACAGATATACCTACAAACCTCTCATCTAGAGCCCCCCATCAACAGACATTGGATAGAACGGACAAAATCTGCCGGTAAAAATTTTTTTAAAATCTGCAGGAAAAAAACAAAAAACAAAAAAAAAAAACGTATAAATCGTCAGTGATATACAGGGTGTTTCAAAAAGAATACGCCAAAATCATTACGCTGTTTTATCAGGTCTTTAGCATTGTAGTGGACTCAATCAGTGGTTATTTGATAGAGTAGTTATCAAAGTTTGATTGGGTGTCAGTTTCACCGCTGTCGTTAGTATAACTTCCGGTGCAGCTGAATTGTGGGAAGAGCAATCAAAATGGCGACTCCTCAACAGAAGGCGTTTTGCGTGCTTGAGTTCGCGAAAACAAACGCCATTGTCACGGTGCAGGCAGATTCGAATCACTTCATTTTTCAGCAAGATGGAGCACCACCCCATTGGCATCTCGGGGTTAGAGCTTATCTGAATGAAAACGTACCTCAGCCATGGATTGGGAGGAGAGGTTCTAAAGACCTTGCTCTCTGTGCTTGGCCTGCCAGATCCCCGGACCTCACTGTGTGTGACTTTTTCTTGTGGGGGTATGTTAAAGACCAAGTTTATGTTCCAGCACTTCCAGCAAGTATCGATGACTTGAAAGTTCGAATAACAGCTGCAATCAACACGGTGGACCGTGACATGGTGAGGCGAGTTTGGGAGGAATTCTCATATCGGCTTGATGAAGTCTGCGCTGCCGGTGGTGGCCACATTGAGCACTTATAAAACATGAAATGAAACATGAATGTATATACAACACGTGTTCATTCTAGAGGTTTGTAAATTTTTACGTTATTGACACATCACATGATGATTTTGGCGTATTCTTTTTGAAACACCCTGTATTTAAAAAATTGTGGGTTTAGCGGAACGAGTATTATTAGTTCTCAAAATGACCGCTTGGCGGCGGTGGCGGGCCTTTCAATTTGTAAACAAAGATGGGTGTACAGTATATAAAATACGATTCATTAGCGCGCGCTTGAGAAAGTAGCTGTGAGAAATCTATTATTTTTCATTTTTTTATTAATATAGCTATATTAAGTATATATTTATCTATGCTACACACACACACACACACATATATATATATATATATATATATGTGTGTGTTTGTGTGTGTTTATAGCATTTACATTATGATAATCAATATTAAAATCAACTAGAATACTGAGGAAAGTTCTAGAATATTCAGTTTGTCTTTTGTTTGTCTTTTAGAAAAAAAGAAGAAAAAGCAAAAAAAGAGAAGAGAAAAAGAGAAAAGATTTAAAAGAAAATGAAAAGGAGAAGAATAAAAAGAACGAGAAAGTGAAAAAAATAAGACGAAAAGAAGAAAGACAAGGTATGGTTGGTTGGGTTTTATGGCATATCAAGCACTGTGGGTCATTTAATGCCAAATTAAGGTATATATATACATACATACACACATATATATATATATATATATATATATATATATATATATATATATATATATATTAAATATGCAGTACTATTAAACATATAGCTGGCAACATTATTTTTTCCAAAAAACGTATAGCTGGCAACATTATTTTTACCAAAAAACGTATAGCTGGCAACATTATTGATTCAAAAAACGTATACCTGACAACATTATTGTTTCAAAAACGCATACCTAGCAACATTATTTTTCCGAAAACATTATCTGAAGCCTTGTTGTTGGACGTAGTTTATCGTCATACCTAGGACGCTTGGATGTAGTATATCGTCATACTCAGGACGGGAGGAAAGACAAAGAAACAAGGCAAAAAAGAAAAAGGAAAAGATTGAAAGGGAAAAAAATGCGGAAAGAAAGAAAGAGAAAAAAATAAAAAGGCAAAAGAAAACTATAGACAAGAAAGTAAATACAAAGAAAATGAAGGAAAGAAAAGAAGAGAAAATCAATAAGAAAGAAGGAAAAGAAAAGGAAAAACTAATTAGAAAAAGAAGACAATGAAAAACGAGCTAAATAAACGGAGAAAGAAAAGGAAAAAAAAAATGAAACAAATAAGGAATAAAACAGAGGCAGCCGCTTTAAACGACGTCCCTTCGACAGGGTAAGCTACGTAATTTTGAAAGCCAATGGGAACATTTTGAAATATGCATACCTTGTGAGAAAACAAAAGATCACGGACAGTTGTGACGGTAATCATTGGAGTAATAGAAATAATGCCGCAGAGATTTACATAGATTTGCAAAATTGAAAAACCGAAAACTAAATGCACCCAGAATAGCATGTAAACATACACGAGGTTCCTCCACCCAGCTTACCGCCGCCTGGGAAAGAACCTGATGCACGTGCACAAGGAAACGAAAGATGAAATCAAACTGCACAGCGATAAACGAGGACTCTAATCCTGTTTTCAATCTATTTATGTTTTTCTTTAGGGTTTAACTTGCTCACTCTGGGCAGAAAAGTAGGTGAACCCAGGACAATTGCCATGTCTGATTGACAGCTGAATTCTTACCTTCGACACTTCCGCCTACCAACTCTCTGCTCATCGCAAATTCACAACGCGCGGCTGGCAACACAAACGTGCGACTTCTGGAGACACCAGTATGTCATTATCCCATTTTTTTTTCTCTGTGTCCTGATTACAATTATTGTTTGATATTAAACTCTTAATGTGGCTGGTGTAGCTACGGAATATGACATTTTAGAGAAGGAAAATATATCATGACAGATTTTCTCTGTGTGTGTGTGTGTGTACATGCGTGTGTGTGATTAATCTGTTTTTACGGCTTATCAACCTCTTAGATAAGCGCAATATGTAATGACAACTTGTGTGTGTGTGTGATTGATTTTGTTTTTTACGGCTTATCAACCTTTTGCAGGTTATTTAACACAAAATAAATATTCTTAGAGCGCAAGATTAAATAATGATTTACTGATAAAAGAACTGCCGGATATAGCTGGAGGGAGAAAGAAAAGCTTAAAAATTTATAACCTTTCCAGGGGTATTTGCGCGTAAGTGAATATAACGAACCCAACTGGAATTGGAACGCGGCTCTTTTTTTTGCTTTTTTTTTTTTCAACACGCTGACGTGTGTTGAAATTCTCATAGTATGTAGGATTGTTGAAGTTATCGCTAACAATTTTTGTCGAAATTTAAAAACTCTAGGTTTCGTTCAATTTTGCAAACCAATAAATGAAATTTTATTAAGCTTATTTGTTTGGAAAAATACTTTGACACAAACCTTAGTTCACGGTTTAATAATTTCTTTAATTTTATAGGAGTTCACGGTAAACAATATTTTTTAAGAAAATTTCTATTTTTCTTCCATTTTTAACAGCGAAGGAAAAATTATTATGATTTCTTACTCTTGCGCATGCTGCATACAACTGTCCATGCGTAAATGTTTTTTTCTGGAGCCAAATTCCAACTTTTGGCCTTGAGATTTCTGTATAGTTCTCGCAAACATCAGGCAAATTGGAAACTGGATTCTTGCATATCTAAAAACTTAAAAGATATGCAAAAAAATAATATTGCATTTTTATTAGATAAATATTTGCTATTTGGGTCATTAAATTGTTTTTAAGATAGTGGGAGTATTTTGTGTGTTAAGTACATAAACTTTTAATTTTTCAAAAAAAAAAAAAAAATGAATGAAAATTTATTGTATTTAGCAACGTACCCTAGTGAAAACAACTGTAATTTGTACCCACTTACCTGTTTGCACTTCTTCCCAAAATTTGGTTTCGATCGGTCAATGTATGGCTGTTTTAGAGCATGTGACAGACGGACTAACAGAATTTTATATATATATTAGATTATCAAGTTAGACTATTACAGTCTTAAAGGACGAAACGCGTCACATGAATGTGTTTGTACTTAGTCATAGATTTTCATTAAATATAATATCGATGAACATTGACAGAGGGGATGTGCAGGGATAAGCTGCAGTGAAATATCCCGACAAAGCACGTGAAAGTGCAAGACATGTCAGGGAATTATAATGGAAGAGAAATCCTCTTATGATAATACCGCGACAGAGCCGAAGAAATCCCAAGGAAACTATATGCATTTATATGCACGTGCGTGGGTGGATGCAAATATTGGTGGCAGGAGGTAGAAGCAGGAAAATTGTGAAAGAAAGAAAGAGTGCGAAATGCACCATGGGCAAAAAAAAAAAAAAAAAATCATCTGGCCTTGACGACAATATATATATATATATATATATATATATATATATATATATATATATATATATATATATATATATATATATATATATATTCATGAATAAAAATGACAATGGGAAAACTAGTACCAATGTGGACTTTATCAAAGCAATTTTTTTTCGTATTTTGCTTTGATAAAGTCCACATTGGACGAAACGCGTCAGGAATTACTAGTTTTCCTATTGTCATTTTTATTCATAAATATTGTCTTCTCTACTGGTTAAATCGGAGAAATTTTCATATGGCCGAGCGGTTACAACTTACGCTTTCTGAACATGAGACCCGGTTTCGAATCTCACCATGGTCGATTTTTCGGGAAGGTAACATCCTGATGTTATCGGATTGGAAAGTGCCTAAAAACGGGTTGACCCAAACCTTGTGAGTGAAATTAGGTAGATTGTGGACCGTCCATAGCTGTGCTAGCACGAAGCCATAAGCCATGAGCCATTGTTGCCGAGAGTTTGAGTGTTCGGGCCTTGTTCAAATTGTTGATCATACTGGATAACGCGGTTTCCCCAAGAAAGGGTAACTAAGGTTTGCTCAGCATAATTGCAGTATAAAGCACAGGTGGCCTCTGTGGGTGTTAAGCAAACAGAAATATGCCTGAGTGAGCGTCTGCATCAGAGATTGGCTAGCCGCCCTAATAGATGGGTATCCTCGAATACTAGTGTCTATATATACATAGATATATATATATAATTATTTATTTAAAAATATGATTCCAACGCTACATAAGAGTTCTCATGTTTCAAAACAAGAGCCGAAAACTTCAATATAATTATTTGAATTAAAGTACTAAGCTCTATTCCATCTTCAAGCGAAATTTTTTTTCTAATAACTTATTCGTTGGGGTGTCTAGATTTAAAGCGGAAGATGACATCGTCTAGTCTGGTTAAGTGTCTATGTGTATAACCAGATTTTCATATTGAAATATGCCACCATAGAAAATTACCCAAATATTAATCTACGCCCAGGTTTTTTCCCTATTTCACCTTTCTTAACAAAATTACTGCTCTTACAAACAAATCTACACAACAGATTCATAAAATCAAAAGAAAATGGTTGAATACATCAACACAGATATAATGACAATATTCTCCACACGTGACAATTACTGACGTTATTTTCAGTTAAAAATATGAAAAATAGCGTTTCTCTACATTCCAGTTGCTAGGTACATTCTGTTTTTGTTTTTATTAGTGTTCAATTAATTTCATTTTCGTATTTTGCTTTGATAAAGTCCACATTGGACGAAACGCGTTAGCAATTACTAGTTTTCCTATTGTCATTTTTATTCATATATATATATATATATATATATATATATATATATATATATATATATATATATAATTATTTATTAAAAAATATGATTCCGTCGTTACATAAGAGTTCTCAAGTTTCAAAACCGAAAGCCGAAAACTTCAATATAATTATTTGAATTAATTTGAATTAAAGTACCAAGCTCTGATCCATCTTCAAGGGAATTTTTTTGGGAATAACTAATTCTCGAAATTTACGCGTTTTATAAGTATATTTATTATTAAAATTAAAATTACTATGGTAACGGCTAGTGCAATTGTTTAAAGAAAAGGGGCGTAAGGGTTAATAATTTGTATCAATATCTCAGTTACATTCACAGATGTCAAGTCAGGGTATGGTTGGGGTGTCTGAATTTAAAGCGGAAGATGTCATTGTCTAATCTGGTTAAGTGTCTATGGAGATTTATTTATTTTTTTATTTTATTTTTTTATTTTTTTCTGAAAGGGTTTTGTGTATATAAAAAAAAAACTGTCGTAAGTCGCTAACGTTTGTATATTTATGCTCTACTTTTGTATGGAGCACTATTTTTTAAAAATAATAACAAAAATACTAAAGAACTTTGGATTATTTACCTAACGAGTTCTTTCCTATTTTCTATATATTTTACACACACACACACACACACACATATATATAATGAAATAGATTAAGTTATTTAATATATTTTCTGTTGATACATTAGTTTTAGAGTTATAATTTATTTAAGTAAATGCTGTGTTTTAAAATTAAACAGTATTAATTACATTTACGGGCCTGAAAGTTTAAGAAAAGTTCGTAGAAATTATGCGTTCTCCGACAGGAATCAAACCTGTAACCCTCATGGGAACCATCATTTGATCTTACATTCAGTGACAAAGAAACGTCAGACCGGTAAATGTAATTAATACTGTTTAATTAAAACACAGGGCATTTAATTAAATAAATTATAACTATAAAAATAACGTATAAACAGAACACACACACATATATATATATATATATCACAAATTAAATATTTATATCATACCCGGTACGTACACACACACACACACACACACACACACACACACACATATATATATATATATATATGAAAGTAATTCATCGGGTCTGAAAGAAACCTGAACAGAATGCAGAAAGACTACTTGACAACGTAACTGTCAGGGTTTCAATTCTCGGTAGCGGATGCGCACTTCTGATGAGTCCCAAATATAGGACGAAACGGCCGTCCAGTGCTTTCTGCATTCTGTTGAGGTTTCTTCTAGACTCGATGAATTACTTATGAATTACTTATGAGAGAGAGAGAAAGAGAAAGAGAGAGAGAAAAAATTAGGAGGATTTGAAATAATGTTGGTATGGCGTTTGCCTCCTATCGTAACTGTTCAGGTTTCAATTCTCGGTAGTGGATGCGCACTTCTGATGAGTCCCAAATATAGGATGAAACGGCCGTCCAGTGCTTTCGGCATTCTGTTGAGGTTTCTTTCAGACTCGATGAATTAATTAAATATAATTATCAAATCCTTCTAATAATTTATATATATATATATATGTGTATGTGTGTGTGTGTGTGTGTGTGTGTGTGAGTGTACCGGGTGTGATATAAATATTTAATCATTATTTAATATTGAAAGTTACCCATAATTTAAACAAAACAAAAGTTGTTATAACACTTTAAAATGAGCAATTTTTGTATTTCTTTTAAGATGAAATTTCCGTAACTTCAGTGTATTTACTTTCTTTTTGACAAAAAAAAAGCACTTAACTATGAAAAACACTATCATACAACAGCATCATATTTTGTTTTCATAAATAAAACCACCACCTGCCTTAATTACTAATTTACAAATTTGGGGCATTTTTTCTAACAATTCTTGAAAAAGAAGTAAATAGCAGATTTTGCAAGCATTTTCCAACCATTGAAAAATCTCACTCTCACACTTTGGTTATTCTGTCCGAACTCTATCCAATTAACCCTATGCTAATTCAATGAGAGAGAGGTTAAGAGATTGAAGCAGTGAAGTCATAATTTTCAAAATGTCCCTTTTATACTCTGGGTAAGCTTGACATATTTTTGAAGACTATGATATTCACTAACCGCCCCACGCGGCCGGATGTGGCACAACGCCGAGTTTATTGTGGATTATCCTAGTCCGTAGTCTCGGCCAAAAATTCCCCGTTAACACCGGTTAAAACGGAGTAGGTTAGCTGTTTCCCGAGACGAGACTCTGCCCCTCGACTTTGCCTCGTCTGGGGATTCTCTCTGCCAGGAGGCAGAGAATTTGACCAGCACAGCTGGAGATGAATCTCCAACTGTAAGATATCTACCAACCGCCCCACGCGGTCAGATATGGGACAAAGCCTAATTTAATGTGGGGGTATCCGAGCCTCTGGGATCGGTCAAAAATTCCCCGTAGACTCCGTATAAAACAGGGTCGGGTAACTTTTTTTCCCAAAAATCCCGAAACGAGACTCTGCCCTTCGAAACAGCCTCGTCTGGGGATCCTCTCTGCCCGGAAGCAGAGAGTTTGACCAGCACAGCTGGAGATGAATCTCCAATTGCAGTATATCTACTAACCGCCCCACGCGGTCAGATGTGGTACAAGGCCGAATTTAATGTGGGATATCCGAGCCCGTAGGTTTAGCCAAATATTCTCTGTAGACCCCGTAAAAACGGGGTCGGGTATCTATCTGTCTATCTGATGAGATTCTACGCTTTGACATAGCCTCATCTGGATTCCTCTCTTTCCGGAAGCAGATTGTTTGACCACTAAACTCCGAAGTAATCCGGATAAGGATGATTCAGAAGAGTATTTAGTGTCGTTGTCGTGTTGAAAGGTGATTTTTTTTTTGCAGTTCTGCGTAAAACAGATGGTATAGCATGTCCTTGCACGATTTTCTTCTTTCCTTTTTCCCTTGACTTGAATCAAATCTCCAGCACTTTTGGTAATCCCAAAAAGTCTACCGTGGGGTTAATAGTGAAAACAAAATATAAGGTTCTCATACAAAATATTTATAATTTAGCAAAATGTATTGTGGCCAGACAAATCGAAATTTGAACTTTTTGGTAGTAAGAGGATCCTTGAAAAAGACTGCAAAATAAAAGCAAATACACTGTAGTTACTGAAATTTTATCTTTTACTTTAAAAACTACAAAAATATTTCATTCTAAGTCTTTCTTTTTTAAGACATGTGGGGTTAGGCTAAGTTTATAAACGGTAGTTAATCTATTCGTAAAAACAGTTTCAAATTTTACATAAGGCTTCCTAACGTTCTTTTGTTTTATTGTTTGAAGCTTAATTAAATATGGAGGCTCAAACAAAACGGGATCAAATATGGCAGCTCAAACAAAACGGGATCATATATGACGGCTCAAACAAAACGTGATCAAATACGGCAGCTCGAACAAAACGTGATCAAATATGGCGGCTCGAACGAAACAGTATCAGATATGGCGGCTCAAACAAAACGGGATCTAATATGGCGGCTCTTACAAAATGTGATCAAATATGGCGGCTCGAACAAAACGGTATCAAATATGGCGGCTCTTACAAAACGTGATCAAATATGGCGGCTCGAACAAAACGGTATCAAATATGGCGGCTCTTACAAAACTTAATCAAATATGGCGGCTCGAACAAAACGGTATCAAATATGGCGGCTATTACGAAACGTGATAAAATATGGCGGCTATTACAAAACGTGATCAAATATGGCGGCTCGAACAAAACGGTATCAAATATGGCGGCTCTTACAAAACTTGGTCAAATATTGCGGATCTTACAAAACCTGATCAAATATGGTGGCTTGAACAAAACCTGATCAAATATGGCGGTTCTTATGAAACGTGATCAAATATGGCGGTTCAAACAAAATGTGATCAATTTATCGTATTGGTCGGGAGAATTGAGTGGTGATAAAACAGTTTAATACGTGAAAAAAATTTCAAGAGGTGCAATCAACTTCACTAAATCCAACTCCAGGAAGAAACCATTCCGTTCGTGCCAGGGGATTTACTGAAGAGGATGAAGAAAAATCCACGAAAAAGCTCGAGGGAGATAGCAAAAGAGTTGGATATTTCGGATAGGTCACTGTGGAGGATTGTGAAAGAGGATTTACGACTAAAATCGCACAAGAATCCAGCGACAAAAGATACTCTCAAATGCTTCCAAGCAAAAACTATGAGCTTTCAGATTTCTATATATTCTTTTCTGTTTGTTGATGGCATGTGCAGTTCCTATTGTTTTTAAAACCTTGTCAATGATCACGTGGTCTGTCTATCAAGTTCTCTGCATTTTCCTGTATAACTACTACTACTTAACCTTCGAGGATACTGTTAAACATTCACTGCCTTCAACTTTGTCTTCCTAATTTCAATTATCCGTTTCCTAGTTGATCATATTTTCCCCTAAACTTCCTCGTTGTTCCCCTTGTCTCTTCATAGCACTGTTTTAAATTATGGAAAAATTCAATAGATTTAAGTAAAAATCTCAATTCTGTGTGAACATTGGATCACACAGGAATCGACTCATTTTTTGTGCAAAAATAGGCTCACACGAGCTCCAAATTCAAATTACCATATTAGCATTTATTAACCAATCAGCGATGCTAACTCAAACAGCATTTCAGCTTTGAAAAAGCAGACGACCATATTATTGCTACAACTAGAATCTCACGCTAGAAATTGATTAACGATATTTTCACTTCTAAAAATAAATATTTAAAAACTTGGAAATATATTAAATAATCAACTTCCGAGTTTAGTAAATCTAACTTTTAGCTTCCTCGATTCATCTATATTATAAATATGGTCGTGTAAATTCACAAAAATACATTTCAGTTTTTTGGTAAACCTGTAATTTCTGTACGTAATACTGATTACTCACCTTTCGTATAATTATTGAGTTTAAATCTCCCATGAAATCTTTCCCGTTTTTAAAGTAAATTATACAATACAAAAACATGCGAACAGAGATATGTAAATAATGAGAGGGTAATAGTAGTAGTAGTATAAATAAAGTGACGCCTGCTGCTATGATCATGTAACGCATTACACGGGTACGTAAAACAACGCAAATACGTGACTCTCGGGTTATGTAGTCGCATACAGCTTTTTACTCATACTAACGCGATTCATTTCTGTTGTGTTGTAACAAAAGGAAAAACAAAATACTTTCGTTAAACGTTTGCAAATAATTTGTTTCTTCGTTTCTTTCAACTTGAAAGAAAATAAAGATTACTTTTATATTCAATAATAAAAATTATTTAAATTTGTTGAGTTCTGTTCGAAGATTATTACATCGTTTTTTCGCAAGCTTTTTTTCTCTACAGTATTCTTAACATTTGTCGGTTTAAGAGTGCCCAACACTCATTGCCATATTCTTCTTCTACAGGGGTAGGACAAAATAATTGGAACAGTTGCAAAATTCACTCCTATATTTCAAAGACCTTTTATATTAAGAACTTTAACTAAAACTTCGTAATTGCAGGTTATATCTATATTGTAAATACGTTTATTTATCTAATTTACTGTCTTTGTCTTATTTATTTTTAGAATTTAGTAAAATTTAAGCTAAATGCGTGACCTCTCCGAGTTTGAAAAGGAGCAAATTGTTAGTGCTCGCATGGCAGGAGCCTAGATCACTAAGGTTGCTGAACTGTTTGGTTTTTCAAGAGCTACCATATCAAGAATACTGATGCAATTCGAGGAACAGGGCAAGACCTCTAGCAACCGTAGCAATTCGGGCCGGACTTGCAAACCTACCGACAGGTACTGACGTGCATTGAAATGCAATGTGGCAAAAAATCATCGGTCAAATGCGGCCAAAGTGACTGCCGAGTCGAATAACCATCTGAATAGTTCAGTTTCTACTAAAACTGTTCACCGTGAGATCCATAAGTCTGCATATCATGGAAGAGTCGCTGTGAGGAAACCTCTTCTCTCCACTCGCAACATTCAAAAGAGGTTGAAGTGGTGCAGAGATCACAGTGCCTGGTCTGCAGACCAATGGAAGCAAGTCGTATTCTTAAAAAAGTCCAGTTTTCTCTTTTCACAACTTCAGGATGAGTTTATGTGTGGAGGCAGCCCAAAGAAGCTTACAACCCTGGCTGCCTTCTTCCAACAGTGAAGCATGGAGGTGGATCAGTGATAGTTTGGGCCGCCATATCATGGAAATGTCTCAGTCCAATATTTGCCCTGCATGGTAGAATCAACAGCAAAGATTACCTGAACATTTTGGGAGATCATGTTCATTCAATGACCAAGACTTTATTCACTGATGGTGACTGCATCTTCCAAGACGATAATGCTCCAATACATACCGCTCGAATGGTTAAGAATTAGCATGAAGAGCATGCAAGTGAGCTAGAACATATGGAGTGGCCTCCCCAATCTCAAGATATCAATATTATTGAACATTTGTGGAGCATTTTGGAGAAATATGTTAGAAGCCGCCATCCTCCACTGTAGTGTCGTAAAGAGCCGGAGAAGGTTTTAATAGAAGAATGACTGAAAATTACTCTGGATGAAGTCAGAAAGCTGTATGATTCTAATCCTAGACGTATTAAAGCTGTTTGCGAGGTTAAAGGAGGACCAACTCCATATTAAATTAATTTTCTTTGAATTTAACACATGTTACAATTATTTTGTTCAACCCCTGATTGTGTCTTGATTTGGCAATCATAGCTATCTAAAATCTCCTGCCCTTTGTGGCTCTTAATGCATTTTGGTTTGTTGTTATCTCTCCTAAACCTTATTGAACTTGTGGGGGTCAATTGCTCTCACTAATTTATATTAGAAACAATGCCACAAAATAATACCAAGAAGAAACAATAAAATTCAGGCAATTGTACAAATAAATAGATTTTTATATGACAAATGTACAAAACAATAATTATGAATGTTTAAAATCGTGAAATAAACTTGTCTTTTTACATTTTTGTGTGAGGTAATCTTCCAGTTTGATAGACTGCAAGATGTAGGATAATTTGTATGAATTTGGATAAAATCAGTTCAATGTAATATTGTTTGTATTCAAAATAAAGAGTTCAAAGTTTGTGGAAAAAAGCGGGTGTGGTTGGGACTTACGTTGTTTTTTTTTGTGTTTGAATATCTGTCGCTTCGTTGCTTGCCGACGTCAGTTTAGTTTGCATTGAATGAAAGAAACACACTGTGGTTATGTTAAAAAAGATTTTTAACTTTTAGCCTGGACTTCAGTTGAAAATTATTTTATGATCAGTGACGTCACGTAGCGTGTAGCTATTTCGTTTGCTTTTTTCCTAATCACTGTTTCTTTCTTGTTTGTTGTTTATATGAGCAATATATGTCACGTGATAGGCTCCAGAAAATATTTAAAAATTTTGGCGCAACTGTACCTTTGATCACGTTAGATGTGAGGATGTAGTCAACGGCATGCCATGTGATATTTTTGAACGAATCAAATTGCGTTAGTTGTGTAATTTAATGTGGAGCCTATGTTTTGTTTATTTTTTGAAGTTTTGAGAACAATACAGGATCTGGATCCTATAGACTCGTGGCCATATCACCTTAAAACACCAGTTCCTGTATGATCACCGAAGTTAAGCAACGTCGAACTTTGTCAGTATCTAGATACGTGGCCGCTGGGGATACCAGGTGTAGTAAGCTTGCGTGTGCGGATGGTGTGATGGATAATGGCTAGGGGTTGTTAATCGGAGGGCCGAGTTCCAATTTGAGTATGGTTCGTTATATTCATTTACGCGTAAATACCCTTGGGAAAAGTAGGAATTCACCTCTTCTCTCCCAGTTATGGGTTAAGTTTGTTAATTTTACTTGTATCACTAAAAACTCACCCACCGACTACAACTTTTTTTTTAAGCATCTTGACATGCTTTTTAAACCAAAAGACACTTCGTTGGAAAGAAGACGCGAAACTGCGTGAATGTTTTATCGCAATGGCATCAATAAACTTGTAACTCTATGGGAGAAACGCATCGATGTTCAGAGTTCCTATTTTGACAGATTTAAACACTGTTTAAAAGCATTAAAATTTGATTTTCGGTGAACAGGGGAAAACAGCGCATGGTCTACCTAACAAGTTTGTGGAGATGGATATCAGAATAGAGTTTAGAAGATGACAAAAGAACAAAATTTAGAGCAGAGCAAAGCAGAGGGAATTTTTTTTTTAAGCATTACGCCCCGAGCAAGGCGTGAAGCCACTAGGATGCAGGGGTTTGCAGAAGATTTGGAGCGAGAGCAGATAGGAGTGATAGAAGAAAGGATGAGGAGAGGGATAGTGGATAGATCAAGGAAACTGGAGATGTCGATTGACATTACATTTGAATAGTTGGAGATTATAGCTCTCAGGGAAACAGTAATAGAGAAGAGTGTTCCACAGGCGAGAGGTTCGAGGCATGAAACTATTGAAGTAGAAGAGACGGCTACATTTAAACGTTTCCACAGTGAAAGGGTGAGAGCGGGATGCCAGCCTCGTAGGACGCTTGGATTCATGAAGTCTGGGAACCAGGGAAAGTAGCTCATCGGAGCAATTACCATGAAAGTATTTGTAGAAAAGATAGAGAGAGGCGACGGCGCGTATGTGAGAGAGTGACTGTAGACAAGATGCCAGATCAGGGCCAATTATATAACATATCCGTCTCTGGATCTTGTCAAGAACTCCGAGGTAAACAGAAGGTTCCCCAGACCATATATGGCAGTAATATCGTCAACATCCTAAACGGACACTACACATAGAGGAAGATGTCAATGAAATACAATATAAGCCAGTATAAAAAAAATAAGAAAAATGAGATGCGCTGATGAGGCTGCGGATGGTCTGCACTTTATCAGAAAGGATTAGTTAAGTGCAACAATCTGTTTCATGTGATTAAATTGTAAATTGATTGATTCATGGATATCGATTAAAAATAAAGGTTAATTAATGGAATTGTTTTTCTTCTGGGTTTATGGCACTTTCGACTTCAAATGTACAAATCAAAGTGATTTGAAATCGATGCACAAACGATTGGATTCTCCCTTTAGACGAGGCTTCTAGCCACATCCTTTTGAAACACCGAATCCCGGACAATCATGGAAGTTAAGCAAGGTCGAGGTTAACTAACTATATATATTAGGATCAATCTATTAGAAAAAGTGCACCGTGACGCTATTCACTCTGAGAAAAATTTAGAAACGGTATGATGCACTGTTTGTCATTCGTACCGGAAGCTTTTAAACGAAAATTGCAGAGATTTCAAGCGTCAGTCCTAGCTTAATATGTATTTATTTTTTATCTCTCATCCATTTTCTCAAGCTTTTGCTAGATAATTTATATGGTGTTTATCTCTATTCAAATCGCTTTCAATCTGTCCTGTGATAATTAAATTTTCCAAGCCTTCTTTCTTCATTATATGCCCTAGAAATGTCAACTGTCGCTTTCTGCTGTTAAGTGTCCTTTTTGTTTGCATTTTCTCTAAAACAGCTGTGCGTTGCTTACGTGTTCAGTTCTTCGTATTCTCAGTATCCTTCTGTAGAAACACATTTCTATTGCTTCAAGTTTCTTTTTTATTTGTGAGGAGATGGTCCAATATTCACTGTACTATAGGAAAAAGAAAATTCAAAAATCTGAAAATGACTTCTGCCTTTAAATAACGTACAAAAAAGCCGTAAAAATAAATAAATCCATTAATGCGCCATGCCTCATTGCAAGCTTGTATGAATGTGCGTGTATGCAAGTATATAGAGATCAAATGAAAATATGCAGTAACTTCAAACAACAAACAGGCCACACACACACACACACATATATATATATGTATATATATATATATATATATATATGTGAACATAAAAGTCAACACTCAGAGGCGACAGGCTGTTTCATGCTAGACGCCTGACGATTGCGTCTAGCATGAAACAGTCGGTCGCCTCTGAGTGTTGACTTCAATGTTCACTTTTATATTTACATAAGCTCTATCTCTGATATTGAGCACTTTATCCCATGAATATATCACACCATAAAATTATTTTTCTTCATATATATATATAACATATTATATAATCTTATATATATATATATATATATATATATATATATATATATATATATATATATATAATCCTTTCTAGCTCTCAAATTAGCTTTTTGATGCTAAGTTAAAATGCATCTCCACTGTAAGATTGTATCATTGCCAAAAAGGAAGTACATATGTTGGCTTGACGAATACAACATTATGAAGACGTCTTACATTATATATATATATATATATATATATATATATATAGTCTGTGTATATATAGTGAAATTTTAAATAAAATGGCGACAATTTATCCATAGCATCCTATATATAGGATGCGATGGATAAATTGTCGCTTATTTATTTATGTTTTTAAAGAAAAAGTGAGAAAAACTGCACCATGGAAACGGCATGCTGCCCTGATTGGCATTCGTACCGAAAGCTCTTATACGAACATTGCAGAGTGTTTGAGTGTCAGTCCTAGGACAGTGCAGAGGATTTGAAAAGGGTTGGAGGAATCTAACGCTGATTGAGGAGGTAGTGCTGTCCTGGGTCAAGAGGGTGGATACTGGAAGAACCTATGTCTGGCATCAGGATACTTCACCATGCCACACAAGAAGCAGAACTCAGTCATAGCTGTTAGACAATTTCGGCGGTCGCATCACGCCATAAATAGGGTCACCTAAGTCCCCAAACCCCTTGATTATTATGAGTGGGGCACAGTTGAGCAAGAGATCAACAAAACACTTTGTAACACCAAAGATGAACTGAAGACAAGGGTTACGGCAGCATTCACCAAATTAAACTTGTAAACCAAACAGAAGAGTTGCAGGAGATTCCGAAGTCGTCTGGAGGCCGTGGTTGAAGCCAATGGCGATTTTATAGAAAAAATTTACTCATTACTATTTCAAGATATTTTTGTATAATTTTGGTAAATATATCTGTTAAAATGAGATGTCAGTGTTATTTTCATTTTTGCGTCATTTAGACGACAATTTGTGCGTCACGCCTTCTGTGTGTGTTTGTGTGTGTGTGTGCGAGCCCACGCATGAGCGTGTGTGTCGGCACGCGCGTATGTGTATGTTTGTGTATGCGTGCGCGCGTGTGAGGGGGACGCAGTTTCAAACCCTGCTGGAGAGTACATGTGTTTTTTTCTTTAACACTATTTCTCAAATATTCAGGCCAATAGACGAAAATAAATAAATATACTGTTTATTCAACAAACGGAGCAACCATTCAAATAAAGTTTAAAGTTAAAAAACAATGTCAGATTAATAAATAAATATCAACTGCTTCTTTAGAAATATATTTATAATCAAAAATAGCATATATATATTCCAAGCATAGCTTGGGTGTGGCAACACGGCAGAAAGTAGGGGTAACCCAGTGAGGACCGAACTCACCACTCAGTAGTAGTTGTTCTAACGAGACAAGCTTTCTAACCATATATATATATATATATATATATATATATATAAGCGCCGTTATATATATATATAGTGAAAAGAGGAGGAAGAAGAACTGAAAAGAAGAAGAAGAAGAAGAAGAAAATAAATATTCGTCCTCCGACAGGATATTTTCTGTGAAAATTTCTCGGACATTCAGGCCGGTAAATGTTGTTTAATACTGTTTATTATAAACAGAGCATTTACTTAAATATTTGTGTCTACAAAAAGAACGTTAAACATAAAAATGTCTTAAAATAATTCTCGGACTTTGTCCATTTCATAATGTGTGACGTCATTTGTTTACATTTGATATGCCATGAGCAGTTATGAATATACATGAGAGATTCATGGAAGATTGAAGTTTAAATACAGTAAATTCGACCTTGATAACCGAACGCACCTCTGTACCCAAATCGGTTAAAGGCACGTCAAGCTAAATGACGGTTCCGTATAAGATACAGGTTCGAATCCTGTCGGAGGATGAATATTTTCTGTGAAAATTTCTCGGGCGTTCAGGCCGGTAAATGTTGTTTAATACTGTTTATTATAAACAGAGCATTTACTTAAATATTTGTATCTATAAAATGAATGTTTAAACATAAAAATGTCTTAAAATAAATGGCGGATTTTGTCCATTTCATAATATATATATATATATATATATATATATATCGAGAGAGAGAGAGAGAGAGAGAGAGAGAGAGAGGGGGGGTGAAGGACAGCGAGAGAGGTACATATTTACATTAAATTAAATAGAGACGTATCTATAAAAAGAATGTATAAACATGAAAATGTCTTAAAATAATTGTCGGACTTTGCCTATTTCATAATGTGTGACGTCATTTGTTTACATTTGATACGCCATGAGCAGATATGAATGTACGTGAGAGATTCATGGAAGATTGAAGTTTAAATACAATAAATTCGACTTTGCTAACCTAACGCTCCTCTGTGGCCAATATATATATATATATATATATATATATATATATATATATATATATATATATATATGACGTATGAGGGTCAAGAGAAGCCCAGTTCTTAGGAAACGACAGCCCCACACCAGTACACGTGATTTGATTATAGTAGTGAAGGCGTTATGCAGAACCATACACAGTTTTTGAAGGGCCGAATACAGAGACCAGGAGCACTACGTGCCACAAGTTCCCCAAACGACCCTCTGCAGGTTTTGAATTTAGAGTTGTCCTTCTCCTAGACCAGTTGCCATCCAAGGCTATAGAACCAAGTCTTTCCTGCTAATTATCCATAGCTGGAGAGAGAAGGGGGTTCATGCCTTTCCCAAGGGTATTAGCATGTAAGTGAATGTAATGGATTCAAATGGAATTCGAACTCGGCTCTCCAAGCCCTCCGTCCGAGCCCACTCCACCGTGCCGCCTCACACACACACACACACATATATATATAAAATGTATATGTGTTAGTCTTGTGTGTGCATGAATAGAAACCTATAGAAAGTCGATATTGAATGTGAGAGTAATGGATATGGAACACCTTTCATCGCTAACAGAGTTTCCTTTGTTTAAAGACTATAAAAATACAGTTTTGTGGGTGTTGCTATTTTTGCATATAAATATCATATTTATTAGGTTGGTGC